>JAQGDG010000507.1:0-125863 GCA_029844215.1 Przewalskia tangutica | reverse complement strand
ATATGTTAAATATCATGCTTAGGAAAGTTAATCACATGCCTTTCTGCGAAAACCTCTCGCTTAAGTTGAATATGTAGAAGCGCGTACAGAGGAATCAGCGGCTATAATAGTCACGTTTACATCATCAAAGTCTGAACTACTCGAGTCATTCTAAACAGAGGTTTCACAATTCTCTGGAAGCTCCGAGCGCATGACCTACCGTGAGCTATATAAGTCTCTTTGTGAAAACAACTTCCCATGTGAGTGCAGTTCAATTATTCTTCTTTTAAACCGCCCACTACTTTGTGATATGATTCAGAATTCTATTCCAGTAATATCCTTCTAAGTATTTAATACTTATTCTTATACTTCTAGTATGCATTCTCTAATACAAAAGAGGGTTAGGATTATTTACCTCGTAAGCCCGATAATATCTAGATAAAGTCGCGCCTCTGAGCAAGGTTTAGCTCCTAAGTTATGCGCTCAGTAGCTCAGAAACCTTAGAAGTTCTTCACAACTTCTACAAAGGACTAAGGGATTTGGGCTAGGGTATTTTGGGCATTATAACAATACTAGAAGGCAACTTTTCTACCAAGGGAGGGGGTAGATTTAAGCTAGGCTAGGGGGTAGGCCGCCAAACTTCATGAGGGGAGGGGAATGTTTGGGCGAACAAGGCTGAGGAGAGGAGAGGATTTTCAAGACTTGGAAGTAATTTGTGGATGAAGAACTCTTCATCTTTATGGGGTATTTATAGCTCAAGCCACCAACCAATGGCCAAGATGAAGACAAGTGCAAGGCAAGTGTAGGGTGAAGATTTACTACACACAAATATCCTACCAGCTCCTCGACTTTGTGCAAGAGCACAAAAACGTGCAAGCTTAACAATTGGTCGTCAAATGGGCGTTTAAGTCCACCAATTGGAGGGTGACAAGTGTTGCCCTCCGTTGGTCCAAATGTTTAGATCTCTGGAAAAATCGCAAAATTAGAAATGGCATAGCGAATTTTCCCTACGAAGGTGGCGTAAACGCGTTCGTCGGAAGCGATTCTTTTAGCGAGTTGTGTACAATTTTCGAACTTGGCCTAACTTTAAGGCTAAACTTTTGTACGTACGTCCTCACGTACATACTCCGGAAATACGGGGTATAACAGAGTCAAAAGATGATTTTAAATCTCATATGGTTGCATTGATACGCCGAGTCCCATCAAGGGCCAGGTTATGTTACGTAGATACTTCATAATCGAGTCGAAATGGGTTTGGTATTATGTGAGACACCGAGTCCACAAATGGGCCGGGTATGTTAGGTGAGAACACCAGTCCTACAATGGATCGGTATGTTATGAGACACCGAGTCCCACAAATGGGTCGTATGTTATGAGACAGAGTCCCACAAATGGGTCGAGTATGTTATGTGAGAACAGAGTCCACAAATGGGTCGCACGTTATGTGAAAACACCGAGTCCCACAAATGGGCTAGATCGTTATGTGAAAACACCAAGTCCTACAAATAGGTCGGGATATGTTATGTGAAAACATCGAGTCTCATAAATGCCGCACGTTATGAAAATGTTACATCGGAGTCCTCGCGGTGGGATCGTTATATATAAGCAGATACGAGGATCCCAGTGCGAGTATAGATACTCAATAAAGATTGATTTCAGTGGGCGTATCCATGATGCGGTATCGCGATTATATGACGACATCTATGATCTTGTCGCGACTTCACTTTTAAAAGGCACGATTGACTCTCATTTTTATCGTTACGGTGTCTGATAGGTCTTTGTAGTACTGATACTGTTGATCTGATATATGGTAGAATTAGTACGATGATACAGAGTCTGATTGGCTTCTATTTTATACGTACACTGATCGTTATTTGATTTTCTTACTTGTCCTTGTCGTTCTTTGATTATGATCTTATTTACTGTACTTTATGTTTACATACTTAGTATATTGTTTGTACTGACCCCCTTCTCCGGGGGGCTACGTTCATACCCGCGGGTATAGGTACACAGTTTGGTGATCTTCGAGCTTAGGATCTTTGCTCGCTTTGGGATAGCTCCATTGTTCCTGGGTGCAGTCGTTTAGTGCAGTCTTCGTTATGACATATGTATATTTAGAAGTGACGCGAGCCTTGTCCGCTTCAATACTTTATTGTCTTACTCTTGAGGTGCTGTAGTATGTGCTGAGTTGGACATGCGGTTGTAATGCATTTGGATATTTCTATACGCATTGGCGGCCTTGTCGGATTACTGTTTTATTATGCAAGTTTGTTATTGATTCAGTGACGGATCCCTCGTTGTGAAATTTGAGTTTTTAAGCTTGCGTTATATGAGATGGTAGAAGGTGCCTGGTAGGGCACGCAGTGGCTGTCGATTGGTCGTGACAAAGATGGTATCGTGAGCGCTTAGTCCTCGGAACGTCATGAGGCCACCGTATCTCGATGGCGTTGTGGTAAAGCCTATATGGGAATGTCGTCTTGGTTTGGGATTATATACTTGCGGCGGCGAGACCATTTGATGGAGATCGTCCGTGGGGTATCGCGGATAGTGTTATACCCCGTATTTTCCGAGTATGCGTAGGGCGTGCGTAGAAATTTGAACTTGTGATTTAGGCTTGGCCGAATTCTTTTTGTTCACAACACCCGATTTGAGTCGCTTTTCGACTTAAACGCTTTCCACTTTCGTAGGGAATTTCGGCTATGTCATTTTTAATTTTTGCGGATTTTCCGAGAGGCGAAACATTTTGGATTAACGGGAGGGTGGCATGTGTCACCCTCACATCGAAGCAAAGAAGCGCAACCCTGGCCGAATTGGGCTACTTTATGGCCTTGATTTGTGCCTTGTTTGTGCCTTGTTTTGTGGAGTGTTTTGTGGAGTAGGGTTGTGCACATGGCTTGATCTTGGCCCTACACTTGCTATGCACTTGGCAAGATCTTGCCATTGGTTGGCCTTGCTGCTATAAATACCCTCTCCCTTTGATGAATTCTTCATCCTTTCCACAAATCTTCTAAGTGTTAAAATCCCTCCTCTCCTCTTGTTGACTCTCGTCCAAGATCCCTCTCCCTTTGAAAGGCCCCCTGCCGAGAGCCCTCTCTCACTCCCAGTGGTCGTGAGAACCCACTGCCTAGTTGCTTTTAGTATAATACCCCCTCAGGTGTAGAAATACTCTCAAAAGTATCATAATGCCCAAATTACCTTAGTCGAATACCTTGTAGTATTCTAAGGTTATACCTATATGAAAAGCCTGAAATACTATTATACTTCCGTCACTACAAAACCGAAACCCTAGGAAAATCTCCATGGTCATTGGAGTATTGTGTGTTTGGTTAGAACTTCTAAGTGGTTTAGAGCGTTGAGCGCTGAGTCGAGCTAAACGATTGCCCAGTGATCGACTTTATACTTGGATAATTATGGGCTTATCGAGGTAAATATCTTGTCCTCTATTGTAATTGGAAATTACATGATTGTTAGACTATAGTTGAAGTATACTATATGTAGAATCGAGCGTTGTTGTCGTGCAATGTCTTTTGACTTAAGCTCGAATAATAAGAAACCTTTTAAAGAAGAGTACCGAATTGTTTTTACATAGATCAGACATTAAGAGACTTGTGTAGCTTTTCGAGGTAGAATTGTGCACGCCCTGTTAGATGTGGGATAACCCCACTGGTTGGCTTGATAGCCTACCCGATAGAGAGGAGATTTACGCAGTATGAAGGAGGTGTGTGCCAATTTTCTCAGAATGTTCTACGGGGATCTAAATGTTAATAAAGCGCCATGTGGCCTTATAGTCAAGTACTACGTATGGCGCGACCATCGCTAAGGAGTAGCCGACGGAAGTACTTGGGCGTTTGCTATTAGTCGATACTGGCCGCGAGGTATGCGAACCTCTTCCTATCTCTTCTAGCATGATATGTGTGAACTATGTAGCACGTAGACGTATACGTGCTAAATGTATTTGATGGTGTAAAACATAAAGTGTTATAATGTTTTATGGGAAGTTGGTTATAACTTTACGTTGGTAAGAAAATACACGTGGTTTTTTTAAGGTAATCGTTTGAACTATAACCGCTTGTATGTGTTAATAAAGAACTTGAAGTATTTCAAAAGATTTTGAATCATTTTGAAAGAAGAAGTAATACTTGGTTTTTGAAAACTTAAGAGTTATACTAGCTTTACGGGAAGTTAGGTATAACGGCTAAGAATGTTTTTTTGATTCGGAATCGAATGTATCGACAAACCATCGCAATGCTAATAAAGGAAATGTTTTGACTAATTAAGTATTAATAAAACCAGTGAAACCTCCATCTGCATAGAAGCTAAGATGAGACAAAATGATATTTCCTAGATCATGGTCGTAATAAGATTTTTATAAACAAGAATATCCTACTCACATATAAGGCTTATGTTTCTCGATGGTTTAAAAGAGAATGATAGTCTTAAGTGATTAATACTATGAACTACTTAAACCTTTCTAAAATGAGAAACTTGAACATTGGAAATTAGGCAAACTTGAACATTGAAATTAGGCAAACTTGATCATTGGAAAAGAATGATTGCTACTTGATTTTA
Source organism: Przewalskia tangutica (assembly GCA_029844215.1). Taxonomy (NCBI): domain Eukaryota; kingdom Viridiplantae; phylum Streptophyta; class Magnoliopsida; order Solanales; family Solanaceae; genus Przewalskia; species Przewalskia tangutica. The sequence goes on along the minus strand of JAQGDG010000507.1, from coordinate 121,315 downwards.
CAAAGAGAAGTAATTAATTTACTTTAAAAGGATAGTCACTCTATTTTATACTACGTATTGTGTGACATCGTGAAAGTAACGATCTTTTAAAGAGTTAATGTATGAAGTACTTTGGGGATAAAACCCAACTTGTTGGCATATAGTAGAAAGTACCTTGTGTGTATAACTTGATTGTGTTGGTTTGTGATAGCTGTAATACTTTCTTGTTGATTGATAAGTAAATACGCCAGATGCTACGTGTGTTAGTATCTTGTGACGTTGTGTAAAGGGGTTTCCTTTGTTGTGCTTATGTTGCTTAACGATAAGTCATTGTGTTAGTATTTTACATCACTCATCTCGAGATGATTCCGGGTTAAGCCGCTCGATGCGGTAGACTCAAAGCGGTCGATGGACCTATGATTCGAGAATACCTCACGCAGTCCTGAGGGCCTACGCGAGCTACGAGTTCAGTTAGCGCGTCCTTTTACGGGCACGCGTCCACGTGGCCACGCGGACCGCGAAGTCGGGGACGATGCCGGAGTAGCTACCGACGCGGAATACCTACGCGGCCATGAGATTGGCCTATGCGTGGTGCGGAAAGTTCCGTGGCTAGACGCGCACATTAGATATCGCGCAAGTGGCGGCCTTTGATCATGTGACGGTTCAGACAGATCTTATGATACGATTCATGACCTTGTTGGTATCGCAGGTGTTAGTAGTCGGCTATGCCTTCAGACTACCCCAGACGGTGTTATTATGGCACGTGGGACTGGTGTTCATGTGTGTTCGCGTGCTTTTATATCATAAACCGCCGCTGGCGGAAGGTATTCCACGCATGATTGATGTTGCGGGCGTGAGACCCATAGTTATTATTGAGCGATGACTTGAGTATGCGTAGTCCACAGCTGACACATCGCTATTTATTTTAAATCTGTAGTTTGGTTATCATACATGTCTCTCGCTTGTATAGACTATTATGATTTCATTTACGATTTATTTTGATTTCACATACTGCACTGTTATCGACCTCCTTCTGGGGCTACGTTCATGCTGCAGTAAGGTACACCAGCCATTGATCCTCGCTCTTAGGTCAGCCATTGCTTGGGAAAGCTCCGCTTCTCGGAGGCTTATCAAATGTATAGTCCTCTGTTGTAGGTGTTTACATTCGTGGTATGGCGGGGCCCCGTCCCGCCATTGTTGATGTATAATTTCAGAGGTCCAGAATCTTTGTTGTGGGCGGGGTTTGTAAAAGGGATTAAACTGCTCATTTGTAAGAGTTGTTATTTATATATATGTCGAAAGGCAAGTTTTCCTCGACATCGTTTTGTACTTCATTTGTTTCATGTATGCTTTATGTTCCATTGACACTCGATGTTGTATCACTAGTGGTGCCCGGTAGCACCACCACGCCCGTGTTCTGGTCGTGACAAAAGTGGTATCAGAGCGCTTAATCCTGAAAGTGTCTGCATCGTATCCAAGAGTCTTGATTATCGCTGTCGCACCACACCAATAATCGTGAGGCTATAGGATATTTAGGATTGGTTTCTATTCTTCTCACTCCGAGATCGTGCCTTAGAGCCGTGTTGTAAGTTGGACCTCTAACGTATTTCTTTCCACTACCGATATGCTCCGCAGTAGGCAAAACTCGCCCGTGAGGCAAGCGCCCGAGCCGCGAGTAGAGTTCAGAGGGTTACGTGGCACAGCCCAATCATTACCTAGGGTAATGCTTCATTCGGGATTTTTGCGACGCCACTAGCCCCAAGCAGAGTTTACAGCGACGGCAGCTCCATCGCGCCATGATATGTGAACCTTCGCCTACGATCGAACAGAGAATATAGATTTCGGCCGAGGCGACCACATTAACTATGGATTTGACTACCGCAGTATACCGATGTATCGCGAGTCTTGATGAATATCAACGAAAAGGTTGTGCAAGAGTGTTCTTCGCTTAGGCTTGAGCATGGCCTGTATCGCCTTTTTGCGCTAAGCAGTAGACGTAGAGATCGGCGTTAACGGGCGATAGAAGAGGCCGAGCAGCAAGGTCCTTTGGTAACTTTCGAGGTAGTCGCCACCAAAGAGATTAGATTTGCACATCCACCGTCGCAGAGTGGTCTTCCACGGATTTCGTGACGTTCGGTACGCAGGAGTCGTTAGAACTCCGTGGCTTCCGGCTCATTGCTTGACGCACGCCATCCCGGAATGTCGTCTTTTAGTCGGGTACTTGTTGCATCATGACCGTCGAGGTCCGATGTCGAAAGAGTGTCTGGTAAGGACTTAGCCTTCGTGATCGTGGGTAGTTCGTCACCTTCCTTAGCTGCGCTTCACGGGGCGTGTTTGATTAGAACGACTAGGAGTGAAGCAGAGATTCGTGCATATCCTTAACCTCTGAGTTCAAGATGTGTGATAAGACGGGTATATCATAAGTGCTATGTTTTGATAGCGAAGGTGTTAATATTGTGATTAGAAATCTTGTTAGTTAACCAAGTAAGATTTGGGGATAGAGGTGTGAGCCTTAGAGTTTTATACGTAGAGACCTTAGAGCGAGGCCATCTCGAGAAAAGGTGTAGTGTTATGTTTGATCCAGACGGAAGTGCATAGTGCACGTGAGCTCACGTTGGGATAGGTCCCGTAAGTGTGGAATGAAAGGGGTAGTTGAGCAAGACCGCTAGGTTTTCGTAGCGTGATTAGTGAGTTTTCCTTCGTGGAGCTAGCATCGCGCTGGTACGGCCTGCCGAGGCCACGCCGGGTCAACCCGCCGCGTTTGGTGGTGGGGTCATGTGGTGGTCCCGCCTTGGTTAGGGTCACGAGGGTGTTAGGCCCAAGTTTAGTTGACCAGACAGTTCGTGGATGCGTCGACGGTGGTTGGGCGACGGGGCAGCCCATCGTGTTCTTCGGTCGGACCGCTCACTCTCAGGTTGTTTTAGCGTAAAGGTTGTAAGGTCGCACGGTGCCTACCTTCACCTTATGGCGCATAATGGAGCCTGTGGTACCGCTGTTTTGTTTCGGAAGTTTTACCAAACATGTGTTAAGAACTTCGGTGAGTCTCGAATCGCATTCGCCTCGCCGCTTGGATTTCGGGGATAGTTGTGGATTGTTGTCTCTGTGGAGGAGTGTTTAAGCTACCATTTGGTGTTCGGATGTCACCTTTGAAGCCTTGTAGGCGGAAATGTAAAGTCTTGGCCGATTGGTTCGATGTTAGCAAGGTTCGCATAATTGGTTCGAAGCTTGTTCCACAGATCGTGGATAGTGCGAAGCTTGTCTAGAAGAAGTTCTGGCGGCTCGAGGAATCGTCGCGGATAATCGCGACGACGCTTAGAGTTCGTGTCGACGGCCGGTCTTGAAAGTACCACCCTGGATTGGTGTGATTTAGCTTTGGAAAACAGAGGAAACTTAGCCCGAGTTACTTTGGGCCTTTGAGAGTTCATGTGAAGAATAGGCCAGGTTGCCTATATGTTAGCATTTGCCGTCCGACTTAGGAGGCAGGACGTCCGGTCTTCAGATTGTTATGTTCGAAAGTATCAAGATCCATCGAGGAATGTTCCCGATTAATGATGCCCACGTAAGAGATAAGTAACTCGAGTTTTGGAAACTAAAGCAGATCGTAAATGTGGTAAGGGTTCGAGTGTACGGCCTTGATGATCGTGTACGCACCCGGTACCATTTGTTGGAGTCGCCGGGCAAGGCTCGCGACAAAGTGACAAAAGTGGTATCATTTTGGTGATGTTAGAGGTGTTTCTCGTGGACTTGGATGTAAGTTTTTACGCGCGGTGTTTCGTGGCCGATGTGGCGAGTTGGTTCTCGTAAGTATAGTAGTGAAGACTATCTCGGCGACGCTGTTTTCGAGATTCTGAAGGAACATTCGGACGAATGTTTCTGAGGAGAATGTTATACCCCGTATTTTCGGAGTATGTACGTAAGACGCATCGTAGAAATTTGAACTTGTGATTTAGGCTGGCGAATTCTTTTTGTTCACAACACCCGATTTGAGTCGTTTTTGACTAAACGCTTTCCACCTTCGTAGGGAATTTCGGCTATGTCATTTTTAATTTTTGCGGATTTTTCCGAGAGACGAACATTTTGGACCAACGGAGGGTGACATGTGTCACCCTCACATCGAAGCAAGCGCGGCAACCTGGCCGAATTGGGCTACTTATGGCCTTGATTTGTGCCTTGTTTTGTGCCTTGTTTTGGAGTGTTTTGTGGAGTAGGGTTAGGGTGCACATGGCTTGATCTTGGCCTCACACTTGCTATGCACTTGGCAAGATCTTGCCATTGGTTGCGGGCTTGGCTCAGGCTATAAATACCCTCTCCCTTTGATGAATTCTTCATCCTTTCCACAAATCTTCTAAGTGTTAAAATCCTCCCTCTCCTCTCTTGTTGACTCTCGCCCAAGAGCCCTCTCCCCTTTGAAAGGCCCCTGGCCGAGAGCCCTCTCTCCTCCCAGTGGTACGAGAACCCCTAGCCTAGTTGCTTTAGTATAATACCCCTTTGTGGTGTAGAAATACTCTCAAAAGTATTGTTAATGCCCAATTACCTTAGTCGAATACCTTGTAGTATTCTAAGGTTATACCTATATGAAAAGCCTGAAATACTATTATACTTCCGTCACTACAAACCGAAACCCTAGGAAAATCTCCATAGTCCATTGGAGTATTGTGTAAGTTGGTTAGAACTTCTAAGGGTGGTTTAGAGCGGTTGGAGCGCCTGAGTTGGAGCTAAACGATTGCCCAGATCGACTTTATACTTGGATAATTATGGGCTTATCGAGGTAAATATCTTGTCCTCTATTGTAATTGAAATTACATGATTGTTAGACTATAGTTGAAGTATACTATATGTAGAATGAACGCTTTTGTCGGCAATGTCTTTTGACTTAAGCCCAATAATAAGAAACCTTTTCGAAAGAAGAGTAATGAATCGTTTTTACATGGACCAGACATAGACTTGTGTAGCTTTTACGTGAGGTAGAATGCACGCGTCCGGTTAGATGATGAACCCTCAGTTGGCTTGATACCACCCCGATAGAGTGAGGAGATTTACTGCCATGCGGGGAGAGCGCCGAATTTTCAGAGAATGTTCTACGGGATCTAAATGTTAATAAGCACTTGTGGCCTTACAGGTTGAAGTACTACGTATGGCGCGATCCATCGCTAAGGAGTAGCCGGTTTGAAGTACTGAGCGTTTTGCTATTAGTCGATACTCGTCGCGAGGTATGTGAACCTCTTCCTATCTCTTCTAGCATGATATGTATGAACTATGTAGTACGATGACGCATACGTGCTAAATGTATTTGATTGGTGTAAAACATAAAGTGTTATAACACTTTATGGGAAGTTGGTTATAACAACTTTATGTTGGTAAGAAAATACATGTGGTTTTTAAGGTAATCGTTTGAACTATAATCGCTTGTTATGTGTTAATAAAGAACTTGAAGTATTTCAAAAGATTTTGAATCATTTTGAAAGAAGAAGTAATACTTGGTTTTTGAAAACTTAAGAGTTACACTAGCTTTATGGGAAGTTAGGTATAACGGCTTAAGAATGTTTTTTGATTCGGAAATCGAATGTATCGACAAACCACTGCAGCGTTAATAAAAATGTTTTGACTAATTAAGTATTAATAAAACTAAGAGAAACCTCCATCTGCATGAAGCTAAGATGAGACAAAATGATATTTCTAGATCACGGCCTTTGTAATAAGATTTTTATAAACAAGAATATCCTACTCACATATAAGGCTTATGTTTCTGATGGTTTAAAGAGAATGATAGTCTTAAGTGATTAATACTATGAACTACTAAACCTTTCTAAAATGAGAAACTTGAACATTGGAAATTAGGCAAACTTGAACATTGGAAATTAGGCAAACTTGATCATTGGAAAAGAATGATTGCTACTTGATTTTACAAAGAGAAGTAATTAATTTACTTTAAAGGATAGTCACTCTATTTTTATACTACGTATTGTGTGACATTGTGAAAGTAACGTATCTTTTAAAGAGTTAATGTATGAAGTACTTTGGGGATAAAACCCGAACTTGTTGGCATATAGTAGAAAGTACCTTGTGTGTATAACTTGATTGTGTTGGTTGTGATAGCTGGTAATACTTCTTGTTGATTGATAAGTAAACACGCCAGGATGCTACGTGTGTTAGTATCTTGTGATGTTGTGTAAAGGGTTTCCTTTGTTGTGCTTATGTTGCTTAACGATAATTTGTTGTTAGTATTTACATCACTCATCTCGAGATGATTAGGGTTAAGCCGCCTCACGCGGTAGACTCAGCGTCGATGGACCTATGATTCGAGAATACCTGCGCAGTCCTGAGGGCCTACGCGAGCTACGAGAGTTCCGTTAGTGTGCGTCCTTACGGGGCATGCGGTCCATGCGGCATGCGGTGCGAAGTCGGGGCGACGCCGGGGAGTAGCTACCGACGCGGGAATACCTCATGCGGGCCGATGAGATTGGCCTACGCGAGTCAGCGGAAAGTTCGAGGGCTAGACGCGCATTAGATATCGCGGGCAAGTGGCGGCTTTGATCATGTATTTGCCCAGACAGATCTTATGATCTGATTCGCGACCTTGTTAGTGCTGTAGGTGTTAGTAGTCGGCCATGCCTTCAGATTTACCTGCGGTGTTATTATAGCACAGTGGGACTCGTGTTCATGTGTGTTCGGGTGCTTTTATATCATAACGCAAATGGCGTGAAGGTATTCCACGGGCATGATTGATGTTGTGGGCGTGACTTTGAGGGCGTGAGTCCCTGGCTTGACATGACTACTTATTTATTTTAAACTGTAGTTTGGTTATCATACATGTCTCCTGTTTTGTATAGACTATTATGATTTCATTTATGATTTATTTTCGCCATACTGCACCGTTGTTATCGACCTCCCGGGGCTGCGTTCACGCGCAGTAAAGGTACACGCCATCGATCCTCGCCTTGGTCAGCCATTGCGTTGGAAAGCTCCGTTTCTCGGAGGCTTATCAGTGGTATAGTCCCTGTTGTTGTAGGTGTTTATTCAGGGTATGGCGGCCCCGCCATCCATTGTTGTATAATTTCTTAGAGGTCCGTAATCTTGTTGTGGCGTGGGTTTGTAAAAGGATTAAACTGTTCATTTGTAAGAGTTGTTATTTATATATATGCCGAAAGGCAAGTTTTCCTCGACATCGTTTTGTACTTCATTTGTTTCATGTATGTGTTTTATGTTCGTGACACTACGATGTTGTATCACCAGGGTGCCGGTAAGGCACCACCACGCCTAGGTTCGGTCGTGACAGATAGCACATACTACGAGATCCGTCATGGGTTCTTCACCTTCCATGCGGCAGATGTTCATACACCGAGCCACGCAGAGGTCGCGGTGAAGTTCCAGCTTTAGCGGTCCTTTGAACCGCCTATTTTCAGTATACCCTTAACCTCAGAGATTTATATGTATTGATGTTATGATGATGTGTTTAGTGTTATGTCTGGATAGCTTTGTGCTAAAATGTGACTTAGAAGCTGGTTAGTGAAAAGGGTAAGTCCGGGATGAGAAATTTTGAACCTTAGAATATTACGCTTAAGACCTTAGATGTAAGGCCGTCTTCAGTACAAGATTTCAGGGTGATCTTTGTCGAATGTATAAGTATACGTGGAGTAATTGTGGGAAAATTCCTTGGGTGGTGTAAAATGGAAGTGGTAGCTTATGACCAGATAGTAAGATTGTTCGGATCGGGGAACAAGAGCTTGGCGCGTTAAGTGGGTCGGGTTGGGGCCATATTGCGGGTCAACCCAGAGTCGGTTTGGGGTTGGGTAAGTTCGAGTGGTCCCGCCAGTGGTAGGGTCACGAGGCGCTGTGCCCAAGTTTAGATGACCATCGATGAATTCGTGGATCGCTCGACTGAATCGGTTCGTGAAGGCGGAATGGCCTTAGAAAAAGTGAAGCTAGTAAGATGACCAAGTTTGAGGTTGTGACTCCAAAGTTTTGGCAATGCGAGCGCCGAAGTGTGACGCGGTACTAGGAAGAGTTCGAGTGTTCGGTGGTACGACGAGAAAGAAGTGAACTTGTGAAAGCATGGAAGTAATTATTTTTGTGAAACGAGTGTGCGAAGGAGTATCCTTTGTACGAGCGAGAGCCGATCGTTTGCATGGTCGAGGTGATTCCTCGCTGGCTTGATTTAAGTATTTGCGCGTGCAGTATTCCGTGATCATGCGCGCAATTGCAAACCGGTTAAGCTACGAGGAACTTGATCGTTATCTGCTTGAGAAGGAACATTCGGACGAATGTTTCTAAGCGAGGGAGAATGTTATACCGTATTTCGCAGTATGACGTGAGGCGACGTATTAAAGTTAAGCCTTAAAGTAGGCTAGTCAAAATTTTGTTCAAGTACCGAAAGAGTCGTTTTTTCCGACTAAACGCTTTACAAACTGCGAAGGGAAAATACGGCTATGTCATTTATTATTTTGCGGATTTTTCCGAGAGACAAATATTTTGGACCAACGGAGGGTGACACTTGTCACCTCGGACGATAAAGTGGGCACTTCTTGCACGTTTTTGTGTTGTTCTTGGTCAAGGTTAGGTAGGATATTTTGTGTGGTAGATGGATAAGGACACGTGGGTAAATCCTAGCCCTACACTTGCACCACACTTGTCTTCATCTTGGCCATTGGTTGGCCATTGCTTGACCTTTAAATACCCTTGCTTGAAGGTTTTCTTCATCCTCAAATCTTTCTAAGTCTTGAAAACCCTCTCTCCTTTGAGCGTGGTTCTCGCCCAAAGCCACCCCCTCCTTGAAAAGGCCCTGGCCGAAACCCTCTCCTTTGTAGTGTTCTAGCCGAGAACACCCCCAGCCTAGTTGTGCTAGCCAAAATACACCCCCTTGTGGTATAGAAATACTTCTCCAAGTATTGTTATAATGCCAAAATACTCTAGCCCAAAACCTTTGTAGTATTTCCAAGTACCCTCTATACGAAAAGCCCGGAAAATTTATTATACTTCCTTTAGCCACTTAACGAAACCCTAAAGAAATCTTCATAGTTGATTGAAGTATTTAAGTAGAAGTTGGTTAGAACTTCTAAGGGTTGTTTGGAGCGGTCGGGAGCGCGAGTAGAGCTAAACCTTGCTCGGGATCGACATTTAAACTTGGATAATTTTGGGCTTATCGAGGTAAATCATCTTGTCCTATTGTTATTGGAAATTACATGTTGTAGGAATATATAGTTGAAGTATACTATATATAGAATCGAACATAGTTTTGGGCAATGTCTTTTGACTTAAGCTCAATTTAAAGAGAATCGAATCAGAATTACATGGACGTATTAAAGAGACTTGGTAGCATCGTGAAGTAGAATTGTGCACGCCCGGATTAGACGTAAACCCCCTCTCTCGGGAGTTGTTGGCTGTTAGCGTGCCTCGATAGAAGAGGAGATTTCTGTCATGGTGGGGAGTCTTTGCCGAATTTTCTCGTAGAATATTCTACGTTGAGATCTAGATGTTAATAGCGCCAGCCTCTCTATAGGTTGAAGTACTACGTGGCGTGATCTACTTGGCTTAAGGAGTAGCCCACGGTTTGAGGTACTTGGAGCGTTTTGCTATTAGTCGATAATCGTCGCGAGGTATGTGAACCTCTTCCTATCTTTTCTAGCATGATATGTGTATAACTATAGTAGCATTTGTAGACGTACATGTGTTAAATGTATTTGATTGGTTTAAAACATAAAGTGTTATAACGGCTTTATGGGAAGTTGGTTATAACAGCTTTATGTAGGTAAGAAAATGCTTTGTGGTTTTAAAAGGTAACTGATTTGACTTATAACTGACTTGATGTGTGATAATAAAGAACTTGAAGTATTTCAAAAGAATCATTTTGAAAGAAGAGTAATATTTGGTTTTTGAAAGCTTAAGAGTTATACTAGCTTTATGGGGAGTTAGGTATAACGTCTTAAGGAAGATAAAAGGGATAATGTTTTACTGATTTCGGGAATGAGAACAAGTATCGAACAAACCACTGCAGCGTTAATAAAGGAAAATGTACTGACTAATGAATTATTATAAAAACCAGTAGAAACATCCATCTGCATAGAAGCTAAGATAAGACAAAATGGTATTACATTTTCTAGATCATGGCTGCTTTAATAAGATGGTTATAGACAAGAATAAACTGCTCACACATATGGCATATGTTACTCAATTGTTTTAAAAGAGATTAAGACATTGAACTATGAAACTTTTCTAAAATAAAGAGACTTGAGTAATTGAAATTAGGCAAACTGGAGCTTTAGGAAAAGAATGTTGTTACTTGATTTTAGAAAAAAAAGAAGTGTTCTGGTTTACTTAAAAATGTGAGTCACTCTAATTTTTATACTACGGGTATCGGGTGACTTTTATAAAAGGAATGGATCTCTTTAAAAGGAATTTAACGTATGTAGTACTTTAGGGTTAAAACCCGAACTTTGGCATAAAATGAAAGTACCTTGAGTTGTGTGTAACTTGCCTATGCTTGTTGTTGTGTAACTTGCCTATGCTTGCTTTGATAGCCTTGGTGTGCAAGAATTGTGTTTCTATACTATCGCGTCTTTCGATGGAGGGCCGGTTGACTTGTTGAGAACTTACTTGGACGTACCGGCAGTGACGGGAGATTCCACGGGTATGCTTCCATTATTATTGTTACATGGGCATGTCTACACCGATGATGGATTCTGTGGACATGTGACCATTATGGTTATTTATGGCGAAGTATCGTGACTTACGGTTGTGATCAGCGCCGCGCTTACTTGCCCCGCTACCACGTGACGCAGTGGATCTGGTAGAGGTTATTGCACTTGCCACGGTCGCTTCGCGGCGGTATCGTGACTTACGGTTGTGATGCGCTTAGCCGATTCACTTGCCCCGCCGCCACGTTGCGCGGGGAGGAGCTGGTGGAAGCTAGTGCACTTGCCACGGTCGCCTTCGCGAGTCGGCGTGGACGGAGCCGTGACTTACGGTTGTGATCTGCGCGAGTCGATTCACTTGCCCCGCCGCGTGGCGCAGGAGCTGGTGCGAGGCTATCAGACTGCCACGTGTCGCCCATGATACGGTTGTACGGCATTATTGGTACGGCCGGATCTGGTAGTTATACTTGCTCCAGACGGTTTTTATGACACGGTGCGGGACTCGTGTTCATATATACTCCGTGTTGTTATATCATGTCACTGGCGGTGAGGAAGGAATTCCACGCACGAGTGATGATTTGGAGGCGAGTCCCGACTTGATATGATCGCTTATATGTTGTGTACTGTAGTTTGGTTATCATACATGTCTCCTGCTTTATATAGACTATTATGATTCATTTACAGTATTTTCAGTTTCACATACTTGGTACCTGTTGTACTTGTCACGACCCATTCCGGGGCCCGTGACTGGTGCCTTACCGGGGCACCCAAGTAGTCATACATCAGAGTAATCAGCGGAAATATAAAGCAAGTCATGAAACAGTTTATAAAATAGGACACGCTTTAAGTGAAAACATCGCTTTCTGCATATATATATAAAAACATGGTTTAGTGATTACATCCGATATCTGCATAACAGACTACGCACTCTAAGGAAATATATAACTATGGCGGGATGTGGCCCCGCCATACTCGATCAGATAAAACCATCTACAGTGGAGATCATACCTAAAAGTAGAGCCTCCGAAAGGACGGAGCTCGACACCAACGTAGATCCTAGGAATGTGGATCTAGCACTTGCCCTTACCTGCAGATGAACGCAGCCCGAAGGAGGTCGATAACAGTACTAAGTATATGAAATCAGAAATACTTAAATGAAACATATCATTTTAAAAATGGTTTGCAAGTATGTATGAAACAACCAAGGAAACCGCATAGTGCCACATCACAAACAAGAGCAGAATAGCTGTAAATCTGAAGTCTTTTCTAGGCCGCGAATGATCGAAGCAAGGCCAATCGCCCATAGTATCATTATGCACGCCTAGCCCTGGACTCCCGTAGTCCGCATAGGCCAATCACATAGGCCCGCATAGGGTATATAACCCCGCATCGAGGGTAGCTACTCCTCGGCATCGTCCTGGACTCGTCGTCCGCATGGCCACATAGACCGCATGAGGTATAACCCCGCACACTAACCCGGAACTCCCGTAGCTCCGCATAGGTCCCTTGGACCCGCATGAGGTATTCTCGAATCATGGTCCTGCATCACCGAGTCTACCCCGACGGAGGGCAGCTTAACCCCAGAATATGTCAAGAGGTGAGTGATGCTACACTAACCTAACAGATTATCGTTAAACAACATAAGCACAACAAGAATACTCTTTTTCACAAACGTTACAAGACACTAACACACATAGCATCATATCATGTCTACTTATCAAACCATCTTATTATTCTTTTCACAATTCAATATAAGTCTGTTATAAACACATAGGCAAACTGTTTCTTTTATCAATCTTAAGTGGTTATACTTAACTTCCCATAAGGCTAGTATAACTCTTAAGCTTCTGTTTAAAAACCAATTAGTTCTCTTCTGTTAAAAATGATTCAGTATTCTTTTGAAATGCTTTCAGATCTTTATTATTCAGGCTTAAGACGTGAGGCATTGCCGTAAGTGTTATTCAGGCTTAAGCCGTGAGGCATTGCCGTAAGTATTATTCAGGCTTAAGTCAAAGACATTGCCGTAGTTTTAGTTAACACATGCACGCTCACTACTATATATATTGTAAAATATCATGCTTTAGGAAGAATCACATACCTTCTCAAATAAAAACCACCGCCAAGTCAATATGTCACGCGCAGAGAGTCACCTATAATAGTCACGTATATCTATCAAAGACTACTCAAGGTCATTCTAAACAGGGTTCACAATTCTATGGAAAGTGGGCAAGACTTCCCTACCCGTGAGCTATATAAGTTCATCGTGAAAACAAATTCTATGTAAGTATAGTTTGATTATTCTTCTTTAAACCCTTCTATCGTGGTAATGATTCTATTCGTGATATTCTTCTAAGTATTTATACTTATTCTTATACTACAACAATATATATTCTAATTCAAAAGAGGGTTAGGATTAGTTACCTGTAAGCCCAATAATATCCTAGAAAAGTCGCTGAGCAAGGTTTTGCTCCTAAGTTGTATGCTCCAGGAAACCTTAGAAGTTCTTCACAACTTCTACTAAGTACTAAGGTATTTGGGCTAGGGTATTTTGGGCATTATAACAATACAAGGCAACTTTTCTACGAGTGGGGTAGATTTTTGGCTAGGTTGGTGGGCCTCGCCAAACTTCTTAGGCTGTAGGGGGTATTCGCCAAGGCCTCAAGGGAGGGGAGGTGTTGACTAAAAGGCTACAAAGGGAGAGGAGAGGATTTTCAAGACTTGAAAGCTTTGTGGATGAAGAACTCTTCATCTTGGGGGTATTTATAGGTCAAGAAGGGCCAACCAATGGCCAAGATTTAGACAAGTTCAAGGCAAGTGTAGGTGAGGATTAACTATACACAAATATCCTACCAACTCCTCGACTTGTGCACAAGGCACAAAAACGTACCATTAGCAAGCCAATTCGTCCCAAATGGACGATTTGAAGTCCACCAATGGAGGGTGCTGCGCCGCCTCCGCTGGTCCAAAATGTTTCGCCTCTAAAAATCATAAAAATTAGAAATGGCATAGCCGAATTTACCCTACAAAGCTATGGAAACGCTTCACGAAAACTATTCGCTTTGTGAGTTGTGCCTAAAAATCGCCCGCCTAAACTTTAAGGCTAAACTTTTGTACGTATTCCCCACGTACATACTGGAAATACGGTATAACATTCTCCTCCTTAGAAACATTCGTTCCGAACGTTCCTTCCCAAGACGCTAGCGATAAGATTCTTCATAACTTAAACATTTGTAAATGCCACACACGCCACGAGCAACACTTAGGCGTAAACGATAATCTAAAATTTACAAGTAGGAAAGTGAATTTACCTCGAGGTGTGGAATAGGTGAGATACTTCCGCCTCATGTCCTCCCGGCTTCCCACGCCATCTCCTCCCGAGCTCGTTCCGCCACAAGACTTTGACGGCCACGCCCTCGTCCGCATACGCCTAACTCCGACGCATCGACTATCGCTATGGAATCTCCTCATACGATAACCCTGGTCACCGACATCGCCAATCGGGTGTACCTAGACGGATCCTCGATACATCTCTCAAAGATAGATACGTGAAAATCGACGCACCGCCTCCGTCGGACGGCAGATCCAACTCGTAGGCAACCTGCCTACCTGCGACAATCTAAAACGCCCAATGTACACAGGCCGAAGCTTTCTTCTTCCCGAATCTCATCACACCTTCGTGGGTGACACCTTTAGAAAACCAATCATGAACCTCGAACTCGCATGCCGACGACGATGATCTGCATACGATTGCCGACTCGAGTCACTAATAGCCGCCTTGATAAGCTTCACCTTATCCATCGCCTGCATCAACCGTCCCACTAGCCGCACTCGCCCACATCGAACCAACCTATAGGCGACCGCACTTCCTCCCATACAAGGCCTCGTAAGGCGCCATCCGAATACTCTGAGTGGTAGCTATTATTATACGCGAACTCAACTAGAGGCAAATGATCCTCCCAACTACCATCAAGTCAATAACACAGCTCGCAGATATCCTCGAGTCCGGATAAGGCGCTCGCCGTCCGCCTGCTCTGCGGATGAAATGCGATTTCAGCTCACTCGCCCCTAAACCTCTCGAAGGACCTCTGTTAGCCAGAACCGGGCCTCGCTCGATATGATCGAGGTAGGACTCCATGCGCCTCGACGATCTTCTGATGTAAAGTCCGCATAATCTCACCAAAAGGTCGTCCCGACGGAAGAAAGTGGGCTGATTTCACACCGTCGACGATAACCCATATAGAATCATGTCTCTCCGAGCGCGAGGTAATCTCGTGATGAAGTCCATGTTGATTACCTCCCACTTCGTGTCGGGATCTCAATCGTCAGAATAAAACCACCGTGCCTCAGGTGCTCTACCTTCACCTCCGACAACACGCATCGAGCTACGAACTCGCAACGCCCTCTTCGCCATCCCACCAATATACAGATCTAAGGTCGTGGTACATTTTGGTCGACCGGATGGATAGAGTAACGCGCTACCGTGTACTTCCCAAGAACTCGGCCAAGTCCTCAAACATCCGAACACACAATCCGCCCTCAAACCTTAGAACCCATCGTGCTACCTCAAAGGACCTTGCCTCACGTAAGAGTCAGATCACGATATCGAATCAAAGTCGATCCTCGAACTGTTGCCTCTTCACCTCGACGATGGAAGACTCGCAACCTCACGAACTCTAACCCCACCGCTATCGTAATCAATCAAGCGGACACCAAGGCTCGCTAATCGATGCAAATCATGAACCATGTCCTCCTCTCTAGCTGCACATCCGATGGGCTCCCATCGACCTACGACTAAGAGCATCCGCCATAACATCGCCTTCCGGGTGGTACAGATATCAACATCGTAATCCTTAAGCAACTCTAACCACCGCCTCGCCGTAAGTTCGCTCCTCTGGCAAGATATACCGGAGGCTCTTGTGGTCAGTATAAATATCCACGTGAACCCCATACAAGTAGTGCCTCCGCATCTTCAAAGCGTGAATCACGATCGCCAACTCCAAATCATGGGTGGTAGTTCCTCGTGTTTCTTCACCGCCGATGATATGCTATAACCTCGCTACGCCGCATCAACACACATCCCAACCGATGCCCGACGATCACAATACACGACATAACCATCCGACCTCCGGAAGAGTAAGAACGGGCGCCGCGCTTCTTTCAAAGAATCGAAACCCCGCCACAAGCATCACCCATCAAACTTGGCCGCTTCGAGTCACCTAGTCAATGGTGCGTAGATAGAAGCAAACTTCTCACGAACGCCGATAATATCCTCGTAAGGCCCGCAAATCGCGAACCTCTGCCGGAGTAGTAGGTCAGGCTAAGTCTCGATCGCCGATTCGTCAGATTCACTAACGCCATCACCCGATAATATGCCCAAGAAACGCCACCGGTCAACCAAAACTCACATTTGGAAAACTTGGCGCATAACCCGGTCTCGAGAATCGCGCAAGACAGCCTCAAATGCTCCGCATGCTTCGCTTCCGAGCGAGAATAAACCAAGATATCATCAATGAACACTATCACAAACGTCCAAAATGGTTTGAACACGCGTTCATCAAATCCATGAATACCGCCGGAGCATTGTCAACCCAAAAGACATGACCACGAACTCATAATGCTCGTGACGGTCTCCGAATGCGATCAGGACATCCACCTCTCGACTTCAGACTGATGATAGCCCGATCGCAGATCAATCTTGAGAAACATCTCGCACTCGCAACTGGTCGAACAAATCATCAATCACGGGAAGGGTATTCGTTCTTAATGGTCACCTTGTTCACCGTCAGATCAACACACGCGCAGCGTCCCGCCCTTCTTCTTCACGAACAATACCGCGCTCCCGGAGAAACACTAGGTGATGAAGCCTTCTCCAAAGAAATCTCTAAGTGATCCTTCAACTCTCTCAACTAAGGTGCCATTCGTATGGCGGAATGGAAATAGCCGAGTGTCTGCAATATGTCAATACAAAACTCAATCTCCTCGTGAGGGATGTAACGCCCAAACCGGGACGTATCGGTGCCTTACCGGGCACCCTAGTGATACAACATCGAGAGAACCAATGGAAATAAAAACTTTAAACATGAAATGAGATATAATAAGTAAACAAAGCACCAAACAGCTTGCCTTTCGATATATACATAAGACCCACAGTTATCCTTTACAACCCCGCCCACAATGGCTTCATGCACTTAAGATTTACACAACTATGACGGACAGTGGTCTCGCCATACCCTGAATGTACAAGAAACCTACAACTCAGAGGAAACATACCAAAGATAAGCCTCCAAGGAACTGAGCTTTCCAACACGAAATGAGATCCTAAGAGCGGGATCCACGATCGACGATTTCTACCTGCTGATGAACGCACCCAAGCGAGGTCAAGATAACAGTACTAAGTATGTGAAATCAGAAATATCAGAAATGAAATCATACTAGTCTATATAAAGTGAGACATGTATGATAACCAAACTATTCACAACATAAAAACAACATGTCCATCGAGGACTCACGCCTCAAGTCATCACTCAAATATAACTATGGGTCTCACGCCCACAACATCAATCGTTCGTGACGCGGCCGCATGCCGAACATCGGACGGTAGACATGTCCACGATGCAACAATAATGCCACCATACATGCCCCCGGACATGGTGTAGACACGCCCATGTGATATCAACAACAAGACAAAGAATCCAAATGGAAGCATACCCGCGGCTACGATCGTGTCGTGATGTCCAAGAAACAATAAGACAAAGATTCCAAATGGACGATACCCGCAGCGCCACGATCGTGTCGTGATGTCCAAAGGGAAACAATAAGACAACATTCCAAACGGACGATACCCGTGCCCTACGATCGTGTCGTGATGTCCAAAGGGAAATCACAAGCGCGATAATCAAATGGAAACATACCCGCGCGCCACGATCGTGGTCGATATCCAAAGCGATTAACCAAAAGACATCAACCAAAATGGAAGCATACCCGCGCGCCACGATCGTGGTCGGTATGTCCAAAGTGATTATCAAAAGTAACACTATTAATGTGAACGCATCTGTAATTTCTCCGCCATCACCTACCGCCCAAGTAAGTTCTCAACAAGTCAACCGACCTCATCGAGAGACGCCAGAATACGTAAATACCACATTTGCACAACAAAGGCTATCATCACAAGATAGGCAAGTTTCACAACAACAAGCATAGGCGCTTCACAACAACAAGCATAGGCAAGTTTCGCAACAACAAGCATAGACAAGTTTCACACAACTCAAAGTACTTTCATTTTATGGCAAAAATGGCTTTTAACCCCAAAGTACTACATACGTTAAGTTCTTTTAAAAGAGATCCATTACCTTTATAAAAGTCACCCGATACCCGTAGTATTAGAATGACAAACCCACATTCCTTTTCAAAATCAAGTAACAACATTCTTTTCCTAAGTTCCAGTTTGCCTAGTTTCAATTACTCAAGCTTTCCATTTTCAAATGGTTTCATAGTTCATAAACTTAATCACTTGATTCTTTTTAGAACAATTGAGTAATATAAGTCTCACGTGAGAGTAGGTTATTCTTGTTTACAACATTCTTATTACAAAGCATGATCTAGAAAATGTAATATCATTTTGTCTCATCTTAGTTTCTATGCGGATGGAGGTTTCACTGGTTTTAATACGATACATCATTATTCAATACATTTTCCTTTATTAACGCCGCAGCTGGTCCTGTCGATACACATTCGATTTCCAAATCAAGAAACATTATCCCATTAAATAAAACCAAGTACTCATTACTCACGAATGAGGTTTCACACAAACATTCACATTAAAATAAGTTAAGTCTCTTATCTTATAAGATCAAGTCTCTTAACTTACATCAAGAAACCATTTTCTTTACCTCTCTTAAGACATTATACCTAACTCCCATAAAGCTAGTATAACTCTTTTTAAAACCTTTAAAACCAAGTGTTACTTCCTTCAAAACGATTTATAAATCTTTGAAATACATCAAGTTTCTTTATTAAACAAGCCGCTTATAATTCACATCGTTACTTTTTAAAACCACAAAGTATTTTCTTACCTACATAAAGTCATTATAACTAACTTCCCATAAAGCCGTTATAACACTTTATGTTTTACAACAATCAAATACAATTCACACATGACGCCTACCGTACTACATAGTTCACACATATCACGCTAGAAGAGATAGGAAGAGGTTCACATACCGCGACGATTGTCGACTAATAGCAAAACGCCCAAGTACCTCAAACCGCGCTACTCCCTAAGCCGTGGATCACCCACACGTAGTACTTCAACCTATAAGGCCACAAAGGCGCTTATTAACATCTAGATCTCAACGCTCCATAATCTACGAAAATTCGGCAGACTCTCCCGCCACAACAGAAATCTCTCCTCTATCGAGGCTGCTACTAAGCCAACTGGGGGGTTTTACACGCCTAACCTGACGTGTACAATTCTACTACACCGCAATAATACAAGTCATCTGCAATTCACCCATGCAATACGCCTGTCGATTCTTATTCTTGTGCTTAAGTCAAAGACATTGCCACAATACTAAGTTCGCTTTATATATATAGTATACAACAACTATATATTCAACACTTATGTAATTTCCAATTACAATAGGGACAAGATATTTACCTCGATAAGCCCAAAATTATCCGAGTTTAACGCCGCTCCGAGCAAGGTTTAGCTCCTACTCCAGACGCCCAATCCGCTCCAAACAACCCTTAGAAGTTCTAACCAACTTCTACTTAAATACTTCAACCAACTATGAAGATTTCCTTGTGGTTTTGGCTGAGACTAAAAAGGACAAAGGTAGTATTTAGTATTCTACTAATGAGGTAACTTTGGAATACTTCAAGGTATAAGGCTAAGGTATTTTGGGCATTATAACAATACTAGAGAGTATTTCTATACCACAACAAGGGTATTATACGAAACAACTAGGTTAGTGGGTACCCTACCGCTAGACTCACAAGTGAGGAGAGGAGACCTCGCCAAGGCCACTTTCATGGGAGAGGGCTCTGACGAGAGTCAACAAGAGGAGGGAGGGGTTTCAAGACTGGAAGATTTGGATGAATGAAGTCTTCAAAGAGAGTGGGCATTTATAGAAAGCCAAAGGCCAACCAAGGGCCAAGATCAAGCCACGCAAGGCAAGTGTAAGGCCTTGATCAAGCCAAGTGCACCCTAACCCCTACTCCACAAAACACGGCACAAAAACAAGCCACAAAACAAGGCCAAAACAAGGCACAAAACAAGGAACCACAGGGCAAAAACGTGAGCCAAAAGATCAAGCTTTCGTGGAACTACATCTTCCACTGACGCCCACTGCTTTAATGCGAGGTGACACGCCACCCTCCCGTTGGTCCAAAATGTTTCGCCTCTAAAAATCTGCAAAATTTAAAAAGGACATAGCCGAATTTTCCTACGAAAGTCGCGAAACGCTTCGCCTTTAAAAACGACTCTAACCGTGTTGTGCACAGGTCATTCGCCAAGCTACCCAGGCGGGTGACACGTGTCACCTCCTATCGCCCAAAATAAAACATCTTCCGAAAATATCCACAATGGCCAAAATCTCTAAAACAAAGGGTTCTACAAAACCAGAATTTCTCGTGGCCCCACGTGACCATTTCCTAAAATAAAATTCCATAATTTCTAATATTCCAGAAGTCCAATACCAAACTGGGAATCCAATTCCTATTAACTAACCTTTTTCCTTCACAAAACCGAAACTTTTCCGTGGAAAATCACCTCTTTCTTCCTTTCCAATCTTCTCTGTCAGATTCTCGCACGCACGCCCCACGTATACTGGAAATACGGTATAACATTCTTCCTCTTAGAAACATTCATTCCAATGTTCCTTCTCAAGTCTCCACACAAACTCGCGCTTAGTATAGCCTTCATCGCTATACGCATTTAAAACAATCATGCCACACCGCCATAAAAAAATAACAAACGCACCAATACTTAACCCAAGTCAACGAGGAAACACCTCTAATCATCACAAAAACCCCTTACCTGAGGTCTAAAATATACTCCCTTCACACCTTCATTTCACAAAAGAAACGATCACACACGTTCACTTCTCCCCTATCTCGTTGTTCCTTTCTCGAACACTCGAACTCTTTCTAGTATTCGTACCACACTTCCGGTCAACACTTCGCTTTCCAACCTCGAGTCACTACCTCAAACTTGGTCATCTCACTAACTTCGATCTTTCCTAAGGCCGCTCCGGCCTCCACGATCCGTCGGGTCGAACATATCCACCAACTCATACGATGGTCATACAAACTGGGCCTAGCATCCTCGTGACTTACCACCAAGTGACCACCTAATCGACCCCACCCCAAACCGGTTACGGGTTGACCCGAAATGGTCCTCAACCCGACCCAACCACAAACTCTTGCTCCCGATCCTAACAATCTTACTATTTCACATCACGAAAGCTACCACTTCCATCTCACACTACCCATGGACTTATCACACAAATAAATCCTAATGATACTACCACTGAGCAAGTGGTCAAACATAATATAAATCTTTAACTCAAGACGACCTTACCCCTAAGGTCCCAGCCGTGACATATTCTAAGGTTCATTATCTGGTATACCCTGGGCACAAGCCCTAACAACTCTCTGAGTCTGACTAGTAGCTCCTGCTACTTCTTTGCCCTTCCGCTACACTGCCTTCGCAGAGGCATAATCGTAAAAACGAAACACGTCGGAGGGTCCAACTTACAACACGGCTCTAAGGCACGATCTCGTAATGAAGAATGGAAACCAATCCTAAATGTCCTATAGCCTCCGACATAGATGTGGCGCACAACACACCGATAATCAAGACTCTACTGCACACGGCTCAGACACTTTCCGAGGACTAATCGCTCGATACCACTTTGTAACGCCCAACCGGGACCTATCGGTGCTCTTACCCTGCACCCTAGTGATACAACATCGAGTAGAATCAAATGGAAATAAAACTTTAAACATGAAATGAGATATAATAAGTAACAAAGCAACCAAACAGTTGCTTTCAGATATATACATAAGACCGGTTATCCTTTTACAACCTCGCCACAACGCTTGCACTCTAAGATTTACACAACATGACTGGACAGGGTTCGCCATACCCCGAATGCATAAGAACCTACAACTCGTGGAAACATACCAAAGATAAGCCTCAAGGAACGGAGCTTTCCAACACGAAATGAGATCCTAAGAGCGGATCCACGCATCGATGTACTTTACTCATGCAGATTTAACGCACTTCCAAGGAGGTCAAGACAACAGTACTAAGTATGTGAAATCAGAAATATCAGAAATGAAATCATACTAGTCTATATAAAGGGAGACATGTATGATAACCAAACTACGCTCACAACATAAAACAACATGTCCAATGTGACTCACGCCTCAAGTCATCACTCAAATATAACTACGGGTCTCACGCCCACAACATCAATCAGGTTCAGCATCACGGGCCGGTGCCGCCGAATCGTGACGGTATATGCCCATCATGCAACAATAATACCAATGCCCTACATGCCCCGACGCCAGACGGTGCAGACACGCCCATGTGACATCAACAACAAGACAAGAATCCAATGAAGCATACCCGCTACATCGACGTGTCGATGTCCAGCGGAAACAATAAGACAGATTCCAAATGGACGCGATACCCGCAGCGCTACGATCGCGGTCGTGATGTCCAAAGGGAAACAATAAGACAACATTCCAATGGACGATACCCGCGGCGCTTACGCATCGTGTCGTGATGTCCAAAGGGAAATCACAAGGCGATAATCAAATGGAAACATACCCGTGCGCCACGATCGTGTCCGATATCCAAAGCGATTAACCAAAGACATCAACCAAAATGGAAGCATACCCGCGCTACGATCGTGTCGGTGATGTCCAAAGTGATTATCAAAAGTAACACTATTACCGTGAACGCACTGCGGAATTTCTCCGCCATTGCCTGGCCCAAGTAAGTTCTCAACAAGTCAACCACTCTATCGAGACGCGCAGAATACGTAAATACCACATTTGCAATAACAAAGGCTATCATCACAAGTATAGGCAAGTTTCACAACAACAAGCATAGGCCGCTTCACAACAACAAGCATAGGCAAGTTTCAACAACAAGCATAGATAAGTTTCACACAACTCAAAGTACTTTCATTTTATGGCAAAAATCCGGTTTTTAACCCCAAAGTACTACATACGTAAGTTCTTTTAAAAGAGATCCATTACCTTTATAAAAGTCACCCGACACCAGTAGTATTAGAATGACAAACCCACATTCCTTTCAAAATCAAGTAACAACATTCTTTTCCTAAGTTCCAGTTTTAGTTTCAATTACTCAAGCTTTCCATTTTCAAATGGTTTCATAGTTCATAAACTTAATCACTGATTCTTTTAGAACAATTGAGTAATATAAGTCTCACGTGAGAGTAGGTTATTCTTGTTTACAACATTCTTATTACAAAGCCCATGATCTAGAAAATGTAATATCATTTTGTCTCATCTAGTTTCTATGCAGATGGAGGTTTCTACTGGTTTTTAATACGATACATCATTATTCAATACATTTTCCTTTATTAACGCTGCAGCGGTCTGCCGATACACATTCGATTTCCAAATCAAGAAACATTATCCCATTAAATAAAACCAAGTACTATTACTCACGAATGAGGTTTCACACAAACATTCACATTAAAATAAGTTAAGTCTCTTATCTTATAAGATCAAGTCTCTTAACTTCTTACATCAAGAAACCATTTTCTTTACCTCTCTTAAGACATTATACCTAACTCCCATAAAGCTAGTATAACTCTTTTTAAAACCTTTAAAACCATGTTACTTCCTTCAAAACGATTTATAAATCTTTTGAAATACATCAAGTTTCTTTATTAAACAAGCTTCTTATAATTCACATCGCCATTTTTAAAACCACAAAGTATTTTCTTACCTACATAAAGTCGTTATAACCAACTTCCATAAAGCCGTTATAACACTTTATGTTTTACAACAATCAAATACAATTCACATGACGCCTACCGCATTACATAGTTCACACATATCATGCTGTAAGAGATAGGAAGAGGTTCATATACCTCGCGGCGATTGTCGACTAATAGCAAACGCCCAAGTACCTCAAACCGCCGGCTACTCCCTGGCTGCCGATCACCCACACGTAGTACTTCAACCTATAAGGCCAGCGCGCTTATTAACATCTAGATCTCAACGCTCCATAATTCACTGTACTCAAAGACCTCCTCGCCACAACAGAATCTCCTCTCTATCGAGGCCGCCACCAAGCCAACTAGGGGTTTTACACGCCTAACCGGACGTACAATTCTACTACACCGCAATACTATACAAGCTCCACCGCAATTCAAATTCCCATGCAATTACGCCTGCCTGGCTTCTTTATTCTTCGTGCTTAAGTCAAAAGACATTGCCACAATACTAAGTTCGCTTTATATATATAGTATACAACAACTATATATTCAACACTTATGTAATTCCAATTACAATGTGGACAAGATATTTACCTGAGCAAGCCCAAAATTATCCGAGTTTAACGTCGCTTCCCGAGCAAGGTTTACCCTACTCCAGACGCTCCAATCTGCTTCCAAACAACCTTAGAAGTTCTAACCAACTTACTTAAATACTTCAACCAACCATGAAGATTTCCTTGGTTTCTGGGCTGAGACTAAAAAGGACAAAGGTAGTATTTCCGTATTCTACTAATAGAGGTAACTTTGGAATACTTCAAGCGTATAAGGCTAAGGTATTTGGGCATTATAACAATACTAGAGAGTATTTCTATACCACAACAAGTGGTATTATACGAAAACAACTAGAGTGGGTACCACTGACTAGACTCACAAGGGAGAGGAGACCTCCCCAAGGCCACTTTCTGCTGGGAGAGGGCTCTTGACGAGTCAACAAGAGGAGGGAGGGTTTCCAAGACTTGGAAGATTTGGATGAAGGAAGTCTTCAAAGAGAGGGGGTATTTATAGGGAAAGCCAGTGCCAACCAAGGCCAAGATCAAGCCATGTGCAAGTGTAAGGCCTTGATCAAGCCAATTGCACCCTAACCCCTACTCCACAAAACATACGGCACAAACAAGCCACAAAACAAGGCCAAAACAAGGCACAAAACAAGGAACTAATGTGGCCAAAACGCGAGCCAAAAGATCGCCAATTCACCAGAACCACATCTTCCACTCGACGCCCACTGCTTAATGCGAGGTGACACATGTCACCTTCCCGTTGGTCCAAATGTTTCGCCTCTGAAAAATCCGCAAAATTTAAAGGACATAGCCGGAATTTTCCTACGAAGTCAAAACGTTTGCCTAAAAACGACTTAACCAAAGTGTCAGGCACAAAGTGTCATTCCTACTAAGCCACCTAAGTGGGGTGACACGTGTCACCCTCCTATTGGCCCAAAATAAAACATCTTCTAAAATATCCACAATGGCCAAAATCTCTAAAACAAAGTGGGTTCTACAAAACGTGAATTTCTCCCGTGGCCCCACGTGACCATTTCAAAATAAAACATTTAAGCTGTCACGGATTTGTGCGTATCACGGCCAAGATTGTATACGCGTTACAGCACACTTCGAGATACTTCATCCCGGCCATTTCTCGTATCGCGGTGCTCGCAGATAGCCGAGATACTTGCCTGGCTTCCGCATTTCTGGGCAAAGGCGGTACGCTCGCAGGCTTGCCGCCGCGGCTGGCTGATCTGCAGTCGCTTCGTGATTTAAAAATGACATAGCCTAATTTAGCTTCGTAGTTATGTAAAGCGCTTTGGCACTCATGTTGACGACGCTGTCAGGTCTAATTCGTGTTACCAGCGCATACTTAGTAGTTTACATCATGCACGCTGAGGTCGTTACTATTTGCTGTATAGATGCGCATGTGAGTCTTACGATATACTGAAATAGTTATGCGCGAGATGATATAATTACTAAGTCGCAAAGCCCTCTTACTTGGCATTAAGATCAAGCATGTTAGGCGCAACTTTTATTATTTTATAAAATGATGAAAATGGTGATTTCATTACGATTTTCCATCTCCACATACTTGGTACCGACAGTTTTAGCTAATCGACCGGCCATGCTCATTGAGCCTTCGCGGTGGCCACATTCATGGCACACCGCGATCCTGTAGAAACCACCCAAGGAGATTCAGCGCCAAACTTTTCATCCTCGGCCTCAGACAAGTAGGCATCTTGTATCCAACTCGGCGTCCAAGCCCGAGTTGTACTCCTGTGACATTAGTAGCTTATCTTAGGATTCGTAGTATATTACTTAAGTAGTATGTATACATTGTCACGACCACGATCAGCCGCTCAGGTACGACGGTGCGCCTACCGCTAGAAGGGATGAATCGGGTTTTGTGATAATGTATATACAATCGCAAGATGCATCGTGTCGTAAAGGAATGATTTTCTGTTGCCTTGATTTCCTGCTTAAACTTGCCGCTGATTGTTTCCGACAAGGAATAGTCTATCAATGGGCGCGACTCGGTGGTAAGGCAACTGCCGATAAGGGCCCATTGTTCCGTAATGTGTTCGTTTAAATAACATGATTTCGCCCATCGATCTTGTTATAACGCCTACTCCATGTCCCCGTGCGCACTGGTTTGTTGATTTCATCGCACTCTGACATTAATAAGGTCTCACGCATAGGCCTCGTTGATAAGTGCCCGCCCATTTCGACGCGTTAAAGTAACGCATATACCGATGGGAATAAGGTATAACAAGCCCGCCCATATTCCATAATGAGGACGCGTAAAGTCACATACAATTCGTCATATAAAACCAAAAGAATTTAAAGGATCCTAAGGACGCATTCAGACAGATATAAAACCAAGGGTCTAAATCATATGCTTTAATAAGAATTATTGTAACCTCTAACTTTTTAAAACGCTTACTCTTAAATATTCAAAGTAAGGAACCGTCGAAATCATGTCTAAAAAGAATACTAATCGAGACATGTATGAGTATCAAGTCATATCTACTCTTTCTCGTGACAAGTCACAATACCTTTAGAAATACATTTACCTAGCTTTCTAAATCACGTGACTTCTTTCTCTAAAACCTTAAGCAATTCGGGTACCTTTAAAACAATTTGGAAGCCTAACAATTGATCAATTTATTTTAAGTCATTTCATTTATATTACTCTTTGTGAGAAAAGCCATTCTCTTAATCTTCCATACCGTATTTCACCGCATAAGCCCACGACTCCATAAAGTCCAACCTTGAGGTATTCTCCGTGATATCGACTCTTTGGTGCCTTAGACTAATCTTATCTTCTTTTTATAACCCTCACGAGACGTAGGGTATACTTTCAAATCAAGTTACATAACTTTTAAAATACTTCAAACGAATTTCAATTAACTTTAGAAATCACATTACAAGTCATAACTTGAAAAATAAAGTTCAAGTTTAACCTTCTTAAGAATTCAAGGTTCATAATCTTAAAACTTCATGTAATGAACTTCTTAAATTAAAAATAATATATCAATTGTATACATATTACTTATGCTTGGGCATAATATCAGTTATTTATAAAATTTAACTAATATTTTATTCAAGAGTAGCCATGATCTAGAAAATGTAATACACAATTTTGTCTTTAGCTGTAAATGCTAAATAGACGGAGATGGAGAATTTTAAAATATTACTCAACTGCCTTTCAGAATAAATCAATTGATACATTTATCTTTTACAAATCTTACAATGTGACGGCGCATTAACCAACCTCTGCACAAAGTCGTTCGATTTATTATTCTCATTCGTGTTTCAAAATTAGCCAAGTCAACTTGGCTCCAAATACTCTCAATCCACTCTTACCAACATCCCATAAGACCAGGTAAGAACTTAGGTAATTTACCTAGACATAACCTTTACTGCTTTATAGAGTTTCAAATCACAAACCTACCTCTTCTTATTAAACTTTCAAGAGTAGAATGAAACATGGAAATAATACCTCATGTTTATATTCACATTACATAGAATCATGCCACTAACAAGGAAGGATAGGTTCACATACCTGCGACGATTATGACGACATTCAAGTAGCAAAATGCTCCAGCGATCAAGCATTTCCACCTTGATAGCCATTCCATCCTTCAAGTAAAGCTTATACTTAGTATTTCAACCCATAAACGCCACTAAGGACCCGCCACATATTTCATTAACTTCTTACTTATTCTATTATAATGCAAAGTCATTGTAACCTTCAAGGACTAAGACTGTATTCTACACTTTGTCTGGACTTTGCCACATCTTCATTTGGCTTACCGACCAATAAGTCCTAATGGACACGGCATTTCGCAAGGCCGTTTAATTAATCATCGAATAGCAACCAAACAATAGGATATAACGCCTACAAGACGCGGTAATTCCGCCTCACAATAATAGGAACTTAATACAACTACTAAGTGTAACCGCAACTTGCTAAGTCACAATTTACACATCAAGCACTTTCCGCTTTTTCAACTACAATATATAAGCGTTAACTCAGATACAACAACACGCCTAACTTCTATCCAATTCAAGTTCAATCGACAAATATCTCTTTCAAGTTAACACGCGAACATGACATCGTCTAAATAAATTAAACTACTAAATCACCAATCTCAAAGTACTGGACGTACTTCGGATTCTTTTAAACCATGACTTAACAACTTTCACTTATAACGGCTTATAGGCTCGAATAATTCGGATTTTAGGCTACATATACTTCATATCTAGTTACAATAAATGGCTTCAACACATATAACAATAGATTTAGTATAAATGTTCATACAATAAATGAATATAAATCTACCTCAACGAGTCTTAACACTTAGGCAAACTTCAAGTCAAGCCAATTTCAACGATTGCCTCTTCAACTTCAAATCAATCCGTCGCTTCCTAGCAACTACTTGAGACCCTCTTACCTCAATCCGCGCACTCGTGAATATATCACAAACAACTTCCTTCTAATCTTCCAATCAAAACCTAGGAAAAGAAACTAGGTTTTCACCAAGTGCGACTTATCATACGAAAATAAATTTTTCCAGTATCTTTTTCCTGACATTGGAGATACCCTTTAAAATACCCTACTACAACCTCGTCCTCAAGCAACAAACAAAAATTTTTTCTCCCTGTAGGAGTAAACCAAACAAAATTCTTCTAGAGAGTTTCCACTCATGGCAAAACAAGTTTACAATTTCAAAAATTTGGCATAACTGGAGCCGCCCCCAATTGTGGCTTGCTAGTAAAGTCCATGTCATTTATTTCGTTAGTGTTGTTAGATAGAAACACGAGTGAGGGGGTCACAAATGATCAAATGCCAAACAATTTTGGTTCGATGCATCTCTCAAATATCAAGCTATGGGTCGTCCCATCACCAAGTCAATAATATCAAGCTCCTACCTACTTGCAAGACTTCGTCATCTTAAAAGTGCGGGTCAAACGACCCTTCCGCCCATCCATACCAAAATCGCTCGGCTCAAGACCATCATTCTAGGGGTAACATGTCCCTCCTTGCTGATTCGTCTCAACATTTCGCTTTCAGCAAATATTTCGCATATTCTCCTCCGACAAATTTTTTCCCTTAGACTAAATTCTTAACATTTTACTAGAAATCTTAACTTTTCAGTTCTTACGCTCTATAACCACGCCCTCCGAAAAATCTCCAAGGTGTAACATTCTTCCTCTTAGAAACATTCATCCTCAATGTTCTTTCAGTAGCCTTACTACATTTCATTTCTCCGGCATAATCTCACACTTAAACTACAGCACTTAATGAAACCTAATTATGCCACATTGGCCCTCACAACAAAAATACGGCACACTCCATATGCAATGTCCATCATAACGCCCAAACAGGATTCCATTTCCAACCCCTTCCTAGCATATACATAGCCCTTGGCCGATTATCTTTCAATTTCCAACCCTCCTCATGACACTTAAACAGCCCCAAATAGTCTCAATAATACAAGCTTTACATATCATAATTCTTATATCTGAATTTGCCAGTATGTAATGCTGGACGACGTACCAAAAGTTGGTATCAACTTTAAAGTTGGCTCGACGATTTATTTTCGTGGCACAAGGTGCAATTGAGGTAGCTACTACATTTCCAGTAGTACGCACTGGGACGTACGGGTAAAATTCTTATTTGTGTTGGGCGATCATTTATTATTTTTTATGGATTTTTGTTCCGAGAGACGCAACACATGCCGCCTAACGGGACGCTTACACTTGTCACCCTCATCGACGCAGGTGTGGCCGCCATTATTTATTATTTTTATGGATTTTTCGCACGTCAAGAGTTAAACTTTGGATCAACGGGAGCAGGACACTTGTCACCCCTGGCTGACGGCACATACCAGAGCTGGCACTTGCCTAAATCAACTTCTATCACTTGCCTCGCACTTTGTAGGATCTTCGCTATCGTCATGCAAACGCGACCTCAAGAAATTTCGGACTCTGCCTATGTCAGATTCTAACTCAATTAGCCACACTTCCTTTTCCTTAATTCTTGAGTGACACGTCGATCCCATCGCACCTTTAGCTCCTCGCTTGATACATCTAGTAAATACCCTCCAATTCCTTGATGAACTTTACTCGCCAAATGGTTTGCCAGCCCCCAAGTTTCAAAATCCCAGTCAAAGTTGATATGTTTTCGGCCCAACCCTCCTCCTAGCAAATTTCATAATGGCCGAGAGCCTGGTAAGTATCATATGGCAAATAATTCGGCCCCGAATTAGTAGAAAGGGAATAGCTCTGAGATTCAAACTACAGGCAAAATACCTTTAGCCTCTTATAGTCCTCTCTTATTTCCAACCCTCTAAAAGCTCAACATTAGCTATACTTCCTTAGTCACAAATTACTGGAACCCAAAAAACTTCAACTGTTGATCCCACGTAAGCAACATAGATAAAGTGTAGCAACTTCTTTTTTGGAAAGCCTCGTGATTATCCAGCCCACGAGTTTCCTGACTCAGATAATCAATGTAACGACCGCCCCGGCCCACATCGTGCCTTATCCCGGGCACCCTAGTGACACAACATCAGAGAAAACCATTTGAAAATAAAACTTTAAACAAGAAACAAGATATATGATCATAAAACAGGCCAACCCAACGGTTACCTTCCAATAACATATATAAACACAACTCTTTCAAAACGCAATAGCTTAATCCTTTTTACAAACTCCCGCCACAACAAAGACTACATGCACTCTAAGATTTACAATAACAACTATGACGACGAGTCTCGCCATACCCCAATGTACAAGAACCTACAACTCAGTGGAACACATACCAAAAGATAAGCCTCGGAGAAACGGAGCTTCCCAAAACGCCGAATCGAGATCCTAAGAGCGAGGATCCACGACCGATGTACCTCTAACAGCCGCATGAACGCAGCCCGAAGGAGGTCGCATAACAGTACCAAGTATGTGAAATCAGAAAATATCAGAATGAAATCATACTAGTCTATATAAAGCAGAGACATGTATGATAACCAAACTACAGATTCACAACATAAAAGCGATCATGTCCATCGAGGACTCACGCCTGGTCATCACTCAAATATAACTATGGTCTCACGCCCACAACATCAATCATGTTCGTGATCACGGCCGCATGCCCCGAATTCAGTGATCCGGTGTAGACATGTCCATGATGCAACAATAATACCAATGCCCCATGGCCACATGCCCGAATTCTACCCTGTAGACACGCCCATGTGACATCAACAATAATATCTTTGGGTGATCAACCCCGCCGCATGGCCACATGCCCAATTTACCTCTGTAGACATGTCCATGTAACCACAATAACAATATATCGGTAATCAACCACGCACGGTCGCATGCCCCGAATATCAGACGGCAGACATGTCCATGTGACATCAACAACAAGACGAGAATCAAAATGGAAACATACCCGTGGAATTCTCCATCACCGCAAAGACGCTCCAAGTAAGTTCTCAATAAGTCGACCGCCTCTATCGAGAGACGGAACACGTAAATACCACACTTGCACAACAAAGGCTATCATCACAAGCATAGCAAGTTTCACAACAACAAGCATAGGCAAGTTTCACAACAACAAGCATAGGCAAGTTTCACACAACTCAAAGTACTTTCATTTTATGCTAAAGTCAGGGTTTTAACCCCAAAGTACTACATAATGTTAAGTTCTTTTAAAAGAGATCCATTACTTTTATAAAAGTCACCTATACCCGTAGTATTAGAATGACCAACCCACATTCCTTTTCAAAATCAAGTAACAACATTCTTTTCCTAAGTTCCGCTTGCCTAGTTTCAATTACTCGAAGCTTCTCATTTTCAAATGCTCAAGTCACTTATTTTAGAAAGGTTTCATAACTCATAGTCTTAATCTCTTTTAAAACAATCGAGTAAATATATGTCATATATGTGAGTAGTTTATTCTTGTTTATAACGATCTTATTACAATGACCATGATCTAGAAAATGTAATATCATTTTGTCTCATCTTAGCTTCTATGCATGGAGGTTTCTACCGGTTTTAATACAACACATCATTATTCAATACATTTTCCTTTATTAACGCTTTGCGGTGGTCTGTCGATACACATTCGATTTAGAAATCAAGAAACATTATCCCTTTAAAAACCAAGTACTCATTACTCACGAATGAGGTTTCACACAAACATCCACATTAAAACAAATAAGTTAAGTCTCTTATCTTATAAGATCAAGTCTCTTAACTTCAACATCAAGAAACCATTTTCTTACCTACATAAAGTCGTTATAACCAACTTCCCATAAAGCGGTTATAACACTTTATGTTTAAACCAAACAAATACACTTAGCACTGTGACGCCCACCGCACTACATAGCTACACACATATCATGCTAGAACAGATAGGAAGAGGTTCACATACCTCGCGGCGAGTATCGACAATAAGCAAAATGCTCCAAGTACTACAACCTGCTAGCCCTTTCCACTCCTCAAGTAGAATACGCTACTCTTAGTACTTTCACCTAGAAAGGTCACAAACGTCTATTAACTTCAAAACACAAGGTTCCATTTCTCTAGAAACTGGCAAGACTCTCCCCGCAACAACAGCGTAAATCTCCTCCTCTATCGAGGCCATCAAGCCAACCGAGGTTACACGCCTAACCTGACGTGTACAATTCTACTCGAGAATACTACACAAGTCTACCGCAATACACTATGTAAATACAAAGGCGATTCTTTTCTTTATTCTTCAGCTTAAGTCAAAAGACATTGCTTGATTAAGCTTAGTTATATATAGTATACTTCAACTATATATTCTAATAACATGTAATTTCCAATTACAAATAGAGGACAAGATAATTACCTCGATAAGCCCATAATTATCCAAGTTAAATGTCGATCCTTAGCAACGTTTAGCTCGAACTCAGTGCTCCATCCCGCTCCAAACAACCCTTAGAAGTTCTAACCAACTTACTTAAATACTTCAATCAATCAAGAAGATTTTCTTAGGTTTCGGTTTGAGACTAAAGGACAAAAGGGTAGTATTTTCTGGCTCACGTATAGAGGTATCTTTGGAATACTACAAGGTACAAGGCTAAGGTATTTTGGGCATTATAACAATACTTGGAAGACAACTTTCTACCAAGGGGGGGGGGTAGGCTCGGCTAGCACACTAGGCTAGGGGGAGGGGGTGTTCTCGGCCAAAGGCCACACGAAAAGGGGGAGGGGGAAGGCTCTCGGTTTGGAGCTCACAAAGGGGAGGAGAGGGTTTGAAGACTTGGAAGTTTTGGAATGGATGAAGTCTTCACATTTAGGGGTATTTATAGCAAAACCAAAGGCCAACCAAGG
Organism: Przewalskia tangutica; assembly: GCA_029844215.1. Classification (NCBI taxonomy): domain Eukaryota; kingdom Viridiplantae; phylum Streptophyta; class Magnoliopsida; order Solanales; family Solanaceae; genus Przewalskia; species Przewalskia tangutica. The sequence continues at coordinate 87,820 of JAQGDG010000507.1, read as the reverse complement.
GCCAAGATCCTTCCAAGTGTATAGCAAGTGTAAGGACAAGATTAAGCCAAGTGCACCCTAAACCCTACTCCACAAAACAAGGCACAAAACATGGCACCAAACAAGCCACAAAACAAGGCCAAAACAAGGAGCCAATAGGCCATGTAAGCGTGACCCAATCGGCCAACCCAACGCCCACTTGAGGGTGACAAGTGTCACCCTCCCGTTGGTCCAAAACATTTAGTCTCTCGGAAAAATTCGCAAAAATACTAAATGACATAGCCGGAATTTTCCCAACGTAAGCTGTGGAAACGTTTCGTCGAAATACGACTCAAATCGCACTTGTGCCCAAATTTCGAACCAAAGCCCAACTTAAGGCTCAAATTCTCCACGCACGCCCCACGTACATACCCGGGAAATACGGGGTATAACAGTCTCCCCTCCTTAGAAACATTCGTCCCGAATGTTCCTTCTCAAGTCTCAACACAAACATGCGCTTAGTATAGCCTTCATCGCTATACGCACGAAAACAATCATGCCACGCCGCCATAAAAATAACAAACGCACGAATACTTAAACCCGGTCAACGAGGAAACACCTCTAATCATCACAAAACCCTTACGAGGTCTAAAATATACTCCTTCACACCTTCATTTCACAAAAGAAACGATCACACACGCTCACTTTACCCCTATCTTGTTGTACTTTCTCGAATACTCAAACTCTTTCTAGTATCCGTACCACACTTCCACAACGCTTCGTTTCCAACCCTGGAGTCACTACCTCCAAACTTGGTCATCTTACTAACTTCGATCTTTTCTAAGGCCGTTCCCGCCTCGCGATCCGCTCGGGTCGAACATATCCACCAACTCATACGATGGTCAAACAAACTTGGGCCTAGCATCCTCGTGACTCTACCACCGGAGGACCACCCAGAATCGACCCACCCTAAACCGGTTACGGGTTGACCTGCAAATGGTCCTCAACCCGACCCCAACCGCGGCCAAACTCTTGTTCCCGATCCGAACAATCTTACTAATTCACATCATGAAAGCTACCACTTCCATCTCACACTACCCACGGACTTATCACACAAATAAATCCCACGTATACTACTACTCTGATAAGGGTCAAACATAAAATAAATCTTTAACTCAAGACGACCTTACCCCTAAGGTCTCAGTCGTGACATAGTCTAAGGTTCACACTTACCATGCCCCCATCCGTATCCTCCCAACTAAGCATGTTTTCTAACTCACAATTAACACAACGCTATTCGTACATAGCACGTAATAATGAGACCATCATAACAAGCATACCAAAACTCTAGAGGTTAAGGATATACACGAAGCTACCGCTCACTCTAATCATAGGCACACCGCAGGCGATAATCTGAGAAGGCGATGAACCACCACCGATCCGGTGGTGAGTCGTAACATCCGCTACCTTGGCCTGAATGATTCGCGAAATAGCCCCGCTGCCGCAAAAATAACAAGCTCCCCGCACCACGACACTCCGAAATGCGTCTACCACATCGACCACACCGAGGTAGGGTGACCGTGATCAGCCAACACTTACTTCCGCGAAACTGAACCTCGAGCCCGACCGCCCCGAATACTCAAGGTTGTGGAGGACCACTGCATCGCGAGGTACAAAACTAGTATCTTCTTGGCGGTCCGCCTCGAAAGTCACCAGGACCACGTTGTTACGCCTCTTCGCTGATCTTGGTCATTCCGTCGACCTCTCCGTGCCTCGCATCCCGGTCGTGAGCTGCGTGCGGCAATGTCCATGCGGTGAAGAGCTACTCTGAACATGCTCGACATGTAATCATCGAGCTCAGAACATATCGGTGCACTCGATCCTCCATACTAGCTACTAACGCCGACGCATCGCCAATGAGTCGAACTCCACATTGTACTCGAACCGCACGCCGCTCTGTCTAAGCATCAAAAATCTGTTTACGATTGCCTCCTCATCCGCGGAGGCAAGAAGTGAGTGAGAAAGCCCCAAAACTCATCCCATATCGCTGGAGCACATGCTCTCCCGAAAGCTCCTATGAATCAAACCAATCGATTGCGGTATCACGCGGCCGACGCGAACCAAAGGTCACTGACTCGGTCTCAAGCCTTGATCACGCGTGATCCGTCAGAATCGCCGGATGAACTCCTGCGGATCATCCTCGAGCCTCGACCCGTAAAACTGCGGGCTACAACTCGAGAAAGTCCCGTAGCCTCAAACTATACGCTCGGGGTGAACCACTCAGCATCGAGGCGAATCCCAGATTCTTTATCCTCATATTCGCCACGACTCGCCAAAGAATCGGGCCATCTCCTTGTAACCCATCTCCTGCGCCTCTGCATCGTGGACCGAGGCTCAGTATCGCGGTCTCGGCGGCCATTCCGCGCTCTAACCTTCGCTGGGGTGGCGGCTTCACAAAACCCGCCGTCAAGCACAACTCAGTGTATGCGGGCTCGCGCTCGCGTACTCTCACGTATCTCACTAGCGGTTCCTCACTGCCTTGCCCTTCGTGGCTCGCGTTGCTTGGCGGAGGCATAATCGTAAAAACGAGATACGTCGAGGGTCCAACTTACAACACTCTAAGGCACGATCTCGGAATGAGAAGAATGGAAACCAATCCTAAATGTCTCTGCCTCGATTATAGATGTGGTGCACAACACATCGATAATCAAGACTCTACTAGACACGGTCAGACACTTTCCGAGGATTAATCGCTCGATACCACTTTTGTAACGACCGGCCCCGATTCTTGGTGCCTTATCGGGCACCCTAGTGACACAACATCGGAGAAAACCAGCGGAAAATAAAACTTTAAACAAGAAACAAGATATATGATCATAAACAGCCAACCCAGGTTACGCTTCCAATAACATATATAAATACAACTCTTACAAAGCGCAGTTTAATCCTTTTTACAAACCCCGCCACAACAAGCATTACTGCACTTAAGATTTACAACAACTATGACGGGCGGGCCCCGCCATACCGAATGTACAAGAACCTACAACTCAGTGGAACAGCATGCCAAAAGATAAGCCTCGGAGAACGGAGCTTCCCAAAACTGAACCGAGATCCTAAGAGCGAGGATCCACGATCGATGTACCTCTACTGCGGCATGAACGCAGCCTCGGGCGAGGTCGAGATAACAGTACCAAGTATGTGAAAGCAGAAAATATCAGTAATGAAATCATACTAGTCTATATAAAGCGGGAGACATGTATGATAACCAAACTACAGCCACAACATAAAAGCGATCATGTCGAGTGGACTCACGCCTCAAGTCATCACTCAAATATAACTATGGGTCTCACGCCCACAACATCAATCATGTTCGCGATCGTGGCCGCGTGCCGACTCGTGATCGTGTAGGCGTGTCCATGATGCAACAATAATACCAATGCCCCATGGCCACGTGCCCGAATTCTACCTCGGTGTAGACACGTCCGTGACATCAACAATAATATCTCGGGTGATCAACCCCGCCGCACGGCCACATGCCGAATTCTACCTCGGTGTAGACATGTCCATGTAACCACAATAACAATATATCGGTAATCAACCCGCCGCACGGGCCGCATGCCCCTAACGTGCGTCGGCAGACATGTCCATGTGACATCAACAACAAGGCGAGAATCAAAATGGAAACATACCCGTTGAATTCTCCATCACTGCCAGCACGTCCAAGTAAGTTCTCCACAAGTCGACCGGCCCTCTATCGAGAGACGCGGTAACACAGAAATACCACACTTGCACAACAAAGGCTATCATCACAAGCATAGGCAAGTTTCACAACAACAAGCATAGGCAAGTTTCACAACAACAAGCATAGGCAAGTTTCACACAACTCAAAGTACTTTCATTTTATGCCAAAGTCCGGGTTTTAACCCCAAAGTACTACATCGTTAAGTTCTTTTAAAAGAGATCCATTACTTTTATAAAAGTCACCCTATGCAGTAGTATTAGAATGACCAACCCACATTCCTTTTCAAAATCAAGTAACAACATTCTTTCCTAAGTTCCGTTTGCCTAGTTTCAATTACTCAAGCTTCTCGTTTTCAAATGCTCAAGTCACTTATTTTAGAAAGGTTTCATAACTCATAGTCTTAATCTCTTTTAAAACAATTGAGTAACATATGTCATATATGTGAGTAGTTTATTCTTGTTTATAACGATCTTATTACAAAGACCGTGATCTAGAAAATGTAATATCATTTTGTCTCATCTTAGCTTCATGCAGATGGAGGTTTCTCTCGGTTTTAATACAACACATCATTATTCAATACATTTTCCTTTATTAACGCCGCAGTTGGTGCGTCGATACACATTCGATTTCCAAATCGGTAAACATTATCCCTTTAAAACCAAGTACTCATTACTCACGAATGAGGTTTCACACAAACATCCACATTAAAACAAATAAGTTAAGTCTCTTATCTTATAAGATCAAGTCTCTTAACTTCTAACATCGTGAAACCATTTTCTTACCTACGTAAAGTCATTATAACCAACTTCCCATAAAGCCGTTATAACACTTTATGTTTAAACCAAACAAATACACTTAGCACTGTCGTCCACCGTACTACATAGCTACACACATATCATGCTAGAGCAGATAGGAAGAGGTTCACATACCTCGCGACAGTATCGACAATAAGCAAAATGCTCCAAGTACTACAACGCTTGCTAGCCCTTTCCACTCCTCAAGTAGAATACGCTACTCTTAGTACTTTCACCTAGAAAGGTCACAAACGTCTATTAACTTCAAAACACAGGTTCCATTTCTCTACGTAAAATTGAAGACCTCCCCGCACAACAGTAAATCTCCTCCTCATCGAGGCGGGCCATCAAGCCAACTGGGGGGGTTACACGCCTAACCGGGCGTGTACAATTCTACTCGAGAATACTACACAAGTCTTGCAATACAGTCTATGTAAATACGATGCGATTCTTTTCTTTATTCTTGTGCTTAAGTCAAAAGACATTGCGATGATTAAGCTTAGTTCTATATATAGTATACTTCAACTATATATTCTAATAACATGTAATTTCCAATTACAAATAGAGGACAAGATAATTACCTCGATAAGCCCATAATTATCAAGTTAAATGTCGATCCTTAGCAACGTTTGGCTCGACTCCGGTGCTCCATCCGCCCAAACAACCTTAGAAGTTCTAACCAACTTCTACTTAAATACTTCAATCAATCAATGAAGATTTTCTTAGGGTTTCGGTTTGAGACTAAAGGGACAAAAGGGTAGTATTTTCGGGCTCTACGTATAGAGGTATCTTTGGAATACTACAAGGTACAAGGCTAAGGTATTTTGGGCATTATAACAATACTTGGAAGACAACTTTCTACCAAGGGGGGGGGGTAGGCTCGGCTAGCACACTAGGCTAGGGGGAGGGGGTGTTCTCGGCCAAAGGCCACACGAAAGGGGAGGAAGGCTCTCGGTTTAGAGAGCTCACAAAGGGGAGGAGAGGGTTTGAAGACTTGGAAGTTTTGGAATGGATGAAGTCTTCACATTTAGGGGTATTTATAGCAAAACCAAAGGCCAACCAAGGGCGAAGATCCTTCCAAGTGTATAGCAAGTGTAAGGACAAGATTAAGCCAAGTGCACCCTAAACCTACTCCACAAAACAAGGCCTGAAACATGGCACCAAACAAGCCACAAACAAGGCCAAAACAAAGGAGCCAATAGGCCATAGAAGCGTGACCCAATCGGCCAACCCAACGCCACTCGAGGGTGACAAGTGTCACCCTCCGTTGATCCAAAACATTTAGTCTCTCGGAAAAATTCGCAAAAATACTAAATGACATAGCGGAATTTTCCCAGCGTAGGCGTGGAAAGCGTTCGTCGGAAAACGACTCTATTCGGCACTTGTGCCCAAATTTCGAACCAAAGCCTAACTTAAGGCTCAAATTCTCCACGTACGTCCTTACGTACATACTCTGGAAATACGGGGTATAACAACCATCTACATAGAAATTAAGATATAACCAGTTATCACCATATAAGAATTACTTTGGCAATTCGGATCGTTTATCACCATGCAAATGTTTCCATAATGTTAGCCAGAGGAGCGGGACGAATTTAGATTATCGAGTTGGTACAAACGACAAGCGGTATGTGAAACTCTTCCTTCTTTCTTTGGCGTGATTTATATGAAAGTGAGTGTACGGCGGACGCACGTAGTTCTTTGGATCTAAATCCTTAATGATATGATAAGTGCATTGATTTCCCAAATGAGGATCTAAAATGAAAGTTGATTTTTATGAAGCAAGTGTACGGTGAACGTACATAGTACTTTTGGGTTCAAGTCCCTAATGTTACATGATGTGATTCTCTTTATAAATTGAGTGTACGGTGGACGTACGTATTTTAAAGGAGACCAGATTTCTTGTGGTTCATGAGGTGTAAGTGGCTTGATTTTAAAGGTGAAAGTGTCCTGATTTTATAAGTGAAAGTTCCTCGAAATTACAAGTGCTAGTGCCTTGGTTTTTCTAAAATGGAAGTTCATTTTAATGATTTTATGGAGAGTCAAAAGATGATTTTAAATCTCATATGGTTGCATTGATACGCCGAGTCCCATCAAGGGCCAGGTTATGTTACGTAGATACTTACACTGAGTCCCACAAATGGGTCGGGTATTTATGTGAGACACCGAGTCCCACAAATGGGCCGGGTATGTTAGGTGAGAACACCGAGTCCCACAAATGGATCGGGTATGTTATGTGAGACATTGAGTCCCACAAATTGTCCGGGTATGTTATATGAGACACCGAGTCCCACAAATGGGCCGAGTATGTTATGTGAGAACATCGAGTCCCATAAATGGGTCGGGTACGTTATGTGAAAACACCGAGTCCCACAAATGGGCTAGGTACGTTATGTGAAAACACCAAGTCCCACAAATAGGTCGGGATATGTTATGTGAAAACATCGAGTCTCATAAATGGGCCGGGTACGTTATGTGAAAACAGTTACATGGGCCGAGTCCCTCACCAGTGGGTCGGGATACGTTATATATAAACAGATACGAGGATCCCACGGTGCGAGTATAAATACTCACGACAGCATTCGATTTCATGGACATGTATCCATGATGCAGGTATAGATACTCCTGGCGGTATGTGATTATATGGACAGACATCTGTGATCTTGTCATGACTCTCTCACTTTTAAAAAGGCACAGTTGACTCTCATTTTTATAAGTTACAGTGATACAGTGGTACTGTGGTACAGTGATACAGTGATACAGTGGTATAGTGGTACAGTAGTACAGTGATACAAGGTACAGTTGGCTCTATTTTATATGGCACGGTTGGATCTGTTATTTGATTTTCTTACTTGTCCCTGTCATTCTTTAGCCAGTTATGATCTTATTTACTGTACTTTATGTTTACATACTTAGTATATTGTTTGTACTGACCCCCTTCTCCGGGGGGCTACGTTCATACCCGCGGGTATAGGTACACAGTTTGGTGATCTTCGAGCTTAGGATCTTTGCTCAGCGTTTTGGGATAGCTCCATTGTTCCGGTGCCTAGTCATTTTGGTGCAGGTCTTCCATTATGACATATGTATATTTAGGGGTACGACGGAGCCTTGTCCCGTCAACAGTTTATTGTCTTACTCTTAGAGGTCTGTAGTCATGTGTGGGTTGGACATGTACGGTTGTAATGCATTTGGATATTTCTATATGCAGTGGCGGCCTTGTCGGCTTGCCTGTTTTATTATGCAAGTTTGTTATTACAGTTCAGGGGACAGGATCCCCTTGTTGTGAAATTTTGAGTTTTTTTAAGCTTCCGCTGGTTATATGAGATGTGTGGGTAGAAGGGTGCCCAGGTAGGGCACCAGTCGCGGGCCCGTCAGTTTGGGTCGTGACAAAGATGGTATCAGAGCAGTTAGTCCTCGGAATGTCTACAGATCGTGTGCAGTAGAGTCTTGGTTATCAGTGTGTTGTGCACCACACCCATAAACATGAGGGTACAATACATTTAGGATTGATTTCTATTTTACTCACTCTAAGATCGTGCAATAGAGCTATATTGTTAGGGTAGTCCCTCCCTAACGTATTATTGTGGTTGCAGCTATGCCTCCAAAGAAAGCGACAACGACCCAGAAGGGAATATATGGACCTTGTATATAGGTTGGTAAAATTGTTGTATAGGTGGTATGATGATGACGTGCATCTATACAAACATATTTATTAGGGTCATGTGAGTGTTGCCTGAAGTGATTGTGGGTTATCATGAGTTGGTTAAGCTTTACTAATTGTTTGGAAGGTATGAAACCGTGTAATGAATCCACATCAAGGTTTTATATATGTGCTAATTTGGAATATTCATGAGGTAATGAGCTGTCTGAGATTGTGATACACTCTTAAAAGATCATGTTCAATTGACTTAATGGTATACTATGTTGTTAGATTAAGCTATGTTGTATGCTTAAGTGATACGCGTGAATAATATTTTTATGGAGTAAATAGGGTTGTTATGGTTAAGACAGCATGATTTTGAGATTATGAAGAGTTATCTTACCCGTATACGGAAAGTGATAATGTAAATTTGGGACAGGGAATATTTGAGGATCTTAGAATATTGGATGATCGTTGAGACCTTAGAAATACAAGGCCTTCTTGAGTGAAATATTCTATGTGTGATCGTGGTTAAAGTATATAGTATATGTGGAGTGTATTAGTTGTGATGATTCCTTGATTTGAGTATAAACCACTTGTGATCGTTGTTGATGTTGTTGAGCCGATTGGAAATGGTATTACTGGTTTTAAAGGAACTTCAATAGGACCTTATGAATGTGACTTTGATTACAAAGGAAGTAAAATGTGCTAAGGACTATCAGAGGTGGAATGAGACTATGTGTTATATTGTGGCCCTGTGTGGCATCGTTGTGTTGCTAAGTATAGGTTGATAGGTGTAGTTTAAGGAAACTACGCCGAAATGTTTATAGTTTGAGACCTATTATGAACATTCGAGGACGAATGTTTCTAAGGGGTGAAGAATGTTACACCCCGTAATTCCAGGGCATATAAGTGAGAACGTAAGTAAGGAAATAATATTCGAATATTGGAAGGAAAGTAATTTACATTTTCGTATATAGAAAAAAATTTGATACAATGAATGTGACGACGAGAAGTAGTACTAGTAATCGAATTCTTCCCAATAGAGTGTGGGCAGAAAAGAAGTTCCCAAAGCAAAAATGATGAAAATTGGCAGATCAGCACGAAATAAGTGTAGCACCGCGGTGCCAGACTGCAGGACCACGGTGCCATAACTGCAAAAGGACGCAGTACTTTCAGCACCACAGTGCCATTGTGCAGCACCGCGGTGCCGAGGCGGGGATTTAGATTATTGAGTTGGTACAGACGACAAGCGGTATGTGAAACTCTTCCTTCTTTATTTGGCGTGATTTATATGAAAGTGAGTGTACGGCGGACGTACGTAGTTCTTTGGATCTAAATCCTTAATGATATGATAAGTGCCTTGATTTTCCAAATGAGAATCTAAAATGAAAGTTGATTTTTATGAAGCAAGTGTACGGTGAACGTACATAGTACTTTTGGGTTCAAGTCCCTAATATTACATGATGTGATTCTCTTTATAAAATGAGTGTATGGTGGACGTACGTATTTTAAAGGAGTCCAGATTTCTTGTGGTACATGAGGTGTAAGTGGCTTGATTTTAAAGGTGAAGGTGTCCTGATTTTATAAGTGAAAGTGCCTTGAAATTACAAGTGCTAGTGCCTTGGTTTTTCTAAAATGGAAGTTCATTTTAATGATTTTATGGAGAGACAAAAGATGATTTTAAATCTCATATGGTTGCATTGATACACCGAGTCCCATCAAGGGCCAGGTTATGTTACGTAGATACTTACACCGAGTCCCACAAATGGGTCGGGTATGTTATGTGAGACACCGAGTCCCACAAATGGGCCGGGTATGTTAGGTGAGAACACTGAGTCCCACAAATGGTAGGGTATGTTATGTGAGACACCGAGTCCTACAAATGTGCCTGGTATGTTTTGTTAGACACCGAGTCCCACAAATGGGTCGGGTATGTTAGGTGAGAACACCGAGTCCCACAAATGGGCCGGGTATGTTATGTGAGAACATCGAGTCCCACAAATGGGCTGGGTACGTTATGTGAAAACACCGAGTTCCACAAATGGGCTGGGTACGTTATGTGAAAATACCAAGTCCCAAAAATGGGTCGGGATATGTTATGTGTAAAAAGAACATCGAGTCACCAAATGGGCCGGGATATGTTATGTGAAAACACCGAGTCCCATAAATGGGCCGGGTACGTTATGTGAAAACAGTTACATGGGCCGAGTCCCTCACCAGAGGGCCGGGATATGTTATATGTAAACAGATACGAGGATCCCATGGTGCGAGTATTGATACTCACGACAGCATACGATTCCATGGACATGTATCCATGATGCAAGTATAGATACTCCTGGTGGTATATGATTATATGACAGGCATCTATGATCTTGTCATGACTCTCTCACTTTTAAAAAGGCACAGTTGACTCTCATTTTTATAAGGTACAGTGCTATAGAATGCAGTGAGTACGGTTGATACTGATGTTACAGTTGATACAAATCTGATTGGCTCTGTTTTATATGGCACGGTTAGATATGGTATTTTATTTTCTTATTTGTCCCTGTCATTCCTTAGCTAATTATGATCTTATTTACTGTACTTTATGTTTACATACTTAGTACATTTTTTGTACCGACCCCCTTCTCCGGGGGGTTGCATTCATGCCCGCAGGTATAGGTACACAGTTTGGTGATCCTCGAGCTTAGGATTCATGCTCAGCGTTTTGGGATAGCTCCATTGTTCCGGAGCCTAGTCATTTTTGTACAGGTCTTCCATTATGACGTATGTATATTTAGGGGTACGTCGGGGCCTTGTTCCATCAACAGTTCATTGTCTTACTCTTAGAGGTATGTAGTCATGTGTGGGTTGGACATGCACGGTTGTAATGCAGTTGGATATTTCTATATGCTTAAGCGGCCTATTGTCTTGCTGCTTTTTATTATGCAAGTTTGCTATTACAGTTCAGGGGACAGGATCCCCTTGTTGTGAAATTTTGAGTTTTCTTAAGCTTTGGTTATATGAGATGTGTGGGTAGAAGGGTGCCTGTAGGGCACTGTCAGCGCTGCTAGTTCAGTCATGACATTAGGTTATGTTTCCAGAGGCATGAATGTTGAGGCTAACAACTTGGCACAAGAGGCTTCAGGTTTCAAAAAGTCTCTACTTACCATAGAGCACGATCAATTACCAGTCAAGGTATTAGTCATTGATGAAATCGACTCATGAATCGACTCTTGGTTGACTACCTAAAAGATCCCTCCAGTTGCAAGGACCTCAAGGTTAAAAGAAGAGCCTTGAAATACTTGTTCATTGACGACGACCTCTATAAAATGAGCGTGAATAGAGTATTACTCAAATTCATTGACCAAACAGAGGCCTTAAGGGTCATGGGAGAGGTCTATGAAGGAATATGCATCACACAAAGCAGGGCCAGCGATGAAGTGCCAGATCTACCGCCACGACTATTATTGGCCTACTATCACAGCTGACTGTTTCCAGTATGCAAAAGGATGCGGAGAATGTCAGAAACATGGACCAATTCAATGGGTACCAGCCGAGTTGCTGCACCCAGTCGTAAAACCTTGGCCCTTCAGAGGATGGGCTATGGACCTCATCGGCAAGATTCACCCACAATCAGCTAAAGGCCACAATTTCATTATCGTGGCTACCGATTACTTCACTAAATGGGTGGAGGCTCAGCCGAGGAAGAGGGTCCATGAGACAAATGTCATCCATCCTATACAACACTAAATCATATACATATATGGTATTCCTGAGATGATTACCACCGATCAAGGGATGGTGTTTACTGGTTCTGAGGTGGCAGCCTTTGCTGAGAAGTTCGGTATCAATTTGATCACATATTCACCTTATTACGCACAGGCGAATGGGCAAGCCGAGGCAGCCAACAAACTTATTGTGAATATAATCAGTGGTAATGTAGAGGATAAATAAAGAATATGGAATCTCACTTTGGATGAATCCGTTTAGGCGATCAGGAATTCTAAATCTACAACCACCGGGACGACACCTTATCGGCTAACCTATGGCCAAGATGCAGTGTTGCCTTTGGAAATTAATGTCAAATCCTTACGGATGGCCAAAAAGAACTCTCTAAGTTTAGAGAAATATCAACAGGCCATGCTAATGGAGTTAGACAAGCTAGATGAAGATCGACTGATAGCCCTAGAAAAAATCGAAGCCGGTAAACGTAAAATGGTTAAAGCATACAACAAACATGTCAAGCCCAAGAGGTTGGACGAAGGGGACTTAATATGGAAAACTGTTTTACCGACTGGGATGAAAGATCGTAAATTCTGTAAATGTTGACCAAATTGGGAAGGACCTTTCGTAGTAAGCCAACGGATCGTCGGCAACTCGTATCGCCTAATAAACATGCACAATGAAGAAATGTACAGGAATGTAAACGACAAGTATCTAAAAAATTACTATACTTCGATTTGGGACATGCATGAATAAACGATAGCCTTTGAATCGATTCGTGGTAGTAAATACACCTTGGTTGAAGGGAAAACCCAATTCAGAAGAAATCATCATTGCATGCACGAAGACGACACGATTGAAGTAACATGCACAACTCTTAGACTGAAACGACAACTACTTTCGAATAAATTAACTCAGCAGTCACACTCGAGTTAATATAGGGGGCAATTGTTAACACTAAAAAATAATTTAAGTATTTAGTAAATTTAGTGATCGAATTGTTCTCGAATGAATTTACTCCTAGCCCTCGACTACAAGAACTTCATTATATACTAAGGCATTTTAGCCGAAGTTGTTAGTTAGAGGTACGACTGGGACCCACTCAGATGTAGACGCCTCAACGACTAAGTGAAAAGGGTTTCCGGACCCCTAAAAGCGGTAACGGTCAATAACAGCTGAAAGAAAGGGGTCATTATCCGAGCAAGAGGAGTAAAGGGCGAGAAAATCGGCATCACCTCCCCCTATAGTCGGCCATTAAACTTAGTGGGTTACTTAATGGCTGACATGAGGGGAATCACATTGTACAATTGTTTTTCTTTTTGTACAATAAATAAGAACATTCTTTGTATATAGAGACAACCGATCAATCAAACAACTCAATTTTTATCTATATTTATCATTTATCCTTTACTTTACTGTACTCAGTTGCATTCATATTTTTTACGTCTTAATTTACTCATACCACCGTCTTAACGCTTTCTGGAGTAGTTGAAGAACTCATTGCTGGAAATTAGAGTTCCGTTTCCAGCCCAAATCGCTTAAGTTAAGGAATCAATTTGTATGATTTCGTCAGCCGATAAAACGGCATAGAACAGAATTCGGGGCGAGAACAGTTTGGAATCTGCGGTTTGATCTTAACATATATTGAGCTAACTTTAGTGGTGACACAGTTTCTAATTTTTTTGTAGATTCAGATATAGGTTGATTGGCCTACTTGATGTGTTCTGTGATTAATGAATTGTAAAAGATAGATTCAGTTATGAATCCTCACTAGTATGCATATAAAATCTGTTATTGTTGTGAAATTAATGTTTTCAAAGTATGAACAAGGGTATGGTATGCATAAAAATGGTTTCTGAACTTTGATATAATCTTGTTAGACTCCATAAGCACTAAAACATGCCTATTTCTCTGAATTGCCTTAGCTGGTTTTCCCCCAAAGGTTTTGATTTGCTTGTGGTTCGTGGTTTACATTGTTAACTGACTTGTAACCTGTCCAGTAACCTCCTTGGCTATAATGCCCTCCGCTTGAGATGTCCTTAGGCCTAAAAAATAGCACAACACTGTATGTGAGATTTGGTTTATATGATTTTGAACATCTGAATATCATGTATATTTGGAACTGCGTTTGTATATCAGTCCTCATAATATGCGAATGGGCTTGTGTGTTCATGTATTCGGATATGTGTGTATTGGGCTTATCCTCCTTTCCTTTCTTTAATTCTAAATGGATGGGCCTGCTTGTATGTTGGTGTTATATTGGGCTGTTTTAAGCCCAGATCTGAACTGAGTTGTTTGAGTGTTTATATTTTGGGGCCTACTGTTTTTTATAGTCTTAACCATTAATTGTGTAGGATAAAAAATGTTAATTTTATATTTTTTATAGTTTGATATAATTAGGTGCTTTACTAACTTATGTATTTGTTTTCCCCTTCTCTTTGCATGATCCGGGGCCCAAGAGGGCCCACTCCCTTCAGTTCTATCGAATATTTTGAGTTGTTGGGCCCGAGGGCCAAAAAATATTATCGTTCATCGTGGCTGCGAGCTTGAAGGCCCAGCCATGACAGAAAATGACCTAGAAATTTAGGGCATTTCTTTTAATATGGTGTTTGGTGGGCCGATATACCCACCAACCTATTGCTTTCTATATTTTTCATCCATGTATTTTCTTATGTGGGAAATAATTACTAGTTGTTGGAACCTTTAGGCTAGAATTTAATTCATACAGAATTGCCCCTTTACGTTTTTATAAAACAAAGTAACTTTTTCGGGTAAGTAGTAAAAACAACGTTCCGGTTATATGCATATGCTTTGAATCAATCTTCAAAAAAACTAAGTTTTCAAATGATTCGAAAATAAGTTAGTCAAAATTTTATAGCTTATTTTACAAAGGAAAAGGATTTTCCTTAAGCTTGATTTTCTTCTAACTTAAAAGGATGAATTTTGTTCAAGTTACTTTGAAGGAAAAATCAAGTCTTGAATAATTAATAGTGTTTTCGCTCATGTTTTCATTACTCACAATAATAGGGAAATCCTTTATTAAACTATAGTTTTAGGTCAAGGGAACAAACTCTTTAATGGTTGATCCCCTTTTAAAAAATAAAGATATATATATTTTGTATTTTGCTACCTAACTTTCAAAAAATTAATATTTGGAAGGAAACAAACAATTTTGCTATCTTATAAGGAAACAAAGACTTTGCATTTAAAAAGAAAGATTTTAAGGAAAATGTTTCATTTTTTCATGTGTGAAAAGCTATCTTTGACGGTAGATTTTGAATGACGATAGATTTTTGCAATATTTTTAAACAAAAAATAATTTAAGCAATTATATATTATACAAGACTCGAGGTCAATCGTATTTTACGGATCCTTAATATCGGGGTGCCTTAACACTTTCCCCGGAGGGTCATTTGAACCCTTACCCGAGCTCTGGTTTAAACTGGATAGTTCTTTATTGAAAACCCCTTTAAATAATAGTTTTCCTAATTTTCCTATAAAGTAGGTGGCGACTCTAAATAAAATAAATTCCAAAAGTCCACAAGTTATCCTGTAGATTTTGTGCCCCTCCACATAAAAGTGAACCGTAATAGATGGAAACTCTGTTGGGGAGGAATTAGGTTCTAACCATAAGAGTTCCAATAATATAAACTTGCTTTTAAACTTCTTATGTGTTACTTTATTGCAAATTAAATTGTCATTGATGCATTCATCTTCCGCCACATGACAAATCACACACTCACTTGCATCTGTGCAGAAGACGATTATGCGGATTTAGTGCAGAAAACAAAAAAGTATTTTCTTGGAACCTGTTGAAGATTTAGTTGGTTCGTTGTCGTCCAACAATCAACAAAGGTTCACCTCGGACAGTCTCCCAAGTACCTAAGTCATTTGATTAAGCTCATTCTAGTCAAACTAGGATATAGCTTAGTCAAATCTCACTTGATTAGCGCATATCGACCTTGGAAAGGCTTTGAACATTTGAGACATATTTGAAGCCGAATAGAAGACTACGTTCCATATCCGCGTGGTCGGCGACTCAAAGATTACGTTCATCCAACTATGTGATATGTGTGAACATGACTTGTGCCATATAAGTTAAACCATTGTCCTAGGGGGAGGTCTAACTGTGTGTTGTCTGTGTAGATTTCTACCAACCTACACTTCGACATAGTTCTGAAAGCTCCGGAAATGCTGAGAGTATGGTAGTGGTTTTAGATCACAAGCACCATAGAGATATCACTTGCTTCTTATGTTATTTACCGTCCCACGTGACCATTTTCGGGTTGTAAAGATCTTATCGAGGTCTTAACTGAATAATGGAATAATGATAGGATGGTATTTAGGTTCGGGCTTATAGAGATGACCCCGACCCTGGAAGAAATTCGAGATTTCATATACAGTAATGTATCCTGTCTAAGAAGAAGGAAGAAACCTGATCACAACCTCCAAGGTCCAAACAAGCTTACTCCAGTCGCTATTGTGAAAATGTTATCCTTAGTCCAAGCCTCTTAGGTTTCTGGTGAAATAATAACCTTCAAGGATTCATACCAATGCTTTGGGAGTAAAGAAGGGTTTATAAACCATTCATTAGAGTTCCACACATTCAGAGATTGGGACGCTACCCGACCCTTAGCCTTTGCCATTTGTTTGCTGGGTACCATGGTATTCCCCCAAAATCCACAACTCACAATAAACACCTAAATCATCTCAGTTGCACATGCCATCTTCTACGACATAACCAATAATGGGGAGCCCAAATACTTTGACATAGTCTCAATCATCCTAACAGATATATATTGAGCCCTGGGTAGATGCAACTTAGGTACTTTTAGGGGTGCAACATATTGTTACAATCGTGGATTCTCAAACACCTTCGGAAAATCGTAGGTTCCCTAGTCTTGCCTATCAATAGCCAAAATGATTACTTGAAAAAGCATGTACCAGATATACCTAACGGAACCAAAAGAGAGTGGTCCCTCTTCTTTGAAGGGTCTTAGAGAGAAGGATATAAAATGGATGTTCGCCGACTTCATCACAACATGGGTTGTAGTTTGGGGTAGGAAGTGTCCATTCTTTCCACTTATGGGTATCCGTAGGGTCCGCCCTTATGCATCAGCCCAGGTTTTAAGACAGTTTGAGAGGAAATATGATGTGCCTCAGGTCGGGGGTATGGGATATTACGTGATTGACTATGAGGAGGATAAAATCCTAAATTTTAGAGAATATATACGAGAATGGAACAATCACCTCACATATAAGGTAAAGAAAATTACCATGAGCTGTGATGAGGATTATAAGGATTGGTTGGGAGCGAATATTCTAGGGGTTGATGTGTCGGGGATCAACTAGTATCAACGGGTCAGCGACAAACAGTATAAAGCCACAATAATAGTTAAATGGATTCAAAGGCAAGCTGATGACCGGGATGCGAAGTACCAAGAGAAGATAAAAACTTACAAGCAGACCATAGCAAAATTGGAAGAAGATTTGGGGTTTGCACATGGGTGTCTAGAAGATCTGTGGGATCATACCAAAGGAGTTCTAGAGGATACCCGCTTGATGACCTTTTATGAAAAAGGGTACATAGTTGATGCTCTAATGGCGGAGACATATTAGCAGATCCAAATAGCACTCGATAGGCCATAAAGGCCCAGACGGGGGGTCGACATCGACCACTAGAGGACAACCCTTATGATTTTCATATATGCTTTTATTTTATGATGTAACCCTTTGGGGAGATTATTTTTATTAATCAAAATGATTACAAAGGCAATAATTTGATTTACAAATTCTCACAATTCATGTTCAAACTCTAGAAATGGTCTCGATTCACAAGGCATATGGACGCGTTTAATATATTGCAATTACATGATTTATGTACAAATATCTGTTTATATGCTTCTTTCATGCATTTATGTCGAATGTGGTTGATTCAATGTTCCGAGTATCACCCAAAAAGAAAAACACAAAAATGCGCCTTAGCTCCACTCCCTAAAATGAAATCTACTTACCTAAACCGTTACATCTGTCAGAAAGATTTGACTTGCTGAGATTAATTCTCGATGAAGTTTGAGTAATGATGTGCCTGCTACCAGTATGAATATCAGAGAAGAGAGAGAAGCTTCGCTGAGGAGAAGAATCGTCGAGGTTGACAAAAGGATTGCCTTGGTCAAGGAAAAGTTAAAGAAATTTACCATTTGCTGGACCTCTCAAGGGAAGTGAGAGGATTGATGGAAAACTATGTACCCCTGTCAGAAATCAGGGGACATCTGGAACGATTAAGGCTGAAACTAAGAGTCAACCACCCAGGGAAGCACCACTACCGCTCCTAAGAGCAATGAGATCCTGCTACCACTGGATGAGATATCTATTCGGTGGGGTCATTGCTCTAAAGGCCTATGCTTTTCCTTATTAGGTGACACCAATACATGTGCTAAGTTCGGAGGTCTATGAGACCATAAGAGCAATGGAAAATGCACACCCCAGTGATGTGAGACTGCCACAGTGCACTTCAGTATATGCGCACAAGATATGTGCGTACTACATGAACCAACCGAGACGCACCATAAATGAATGTGTGTCCCTCAGAAAGAAGATTGTGCAACTGATCGACAACAGAACCATTCACCTCATCTGGGGGCTATACTCCTTGTTGTCACATGATCCAATCATAACATGGAACACATTGATGCTAAAATACATCTGCGGAGGTACAATTTCACCATATTCAAAGACTTTTACACCGAGATCTTTAAGAAACTAGCCGTCGTAGAAAAGGTCAACCCCATCAAACCCTTATGGAAACCCTCATCTTCTAGAGCTAGTGAAGGAAGAGGTTTTCCATACCACTCTGGGCACTTGGCCACAACCTTGAGAAGTGCGAGGCATTCAAGTTAGAATTGGAGAACCTTATCAGTAAGGGGGAGATTTGGGTATTTCTCCCTCTCCATCATGAGTTAGTATAGGTCAAGGGCCAAACGTGCGATTGTAAGTGTGACAACCGTCCATGGCTTCAAAAGAAAAGCCATATTTTGGGTAGATCTAGGCACCCTATAATGAATTAAATGTAACCCCCTCCCCTTTTACTTGTAAAAGAAATGCGTTGGGCATGATGTTCCCTAGGTGGGATACGTAAGAAGCTTGGGAATTTGGGGTAAAAAAACCGTTGAGTAGGCTTTATCTTATGTAAAATGAACTACGAACGAGCCTGACTTCCCCCGGTGGGATATGTAGGCAGTCTATTTAAGACTCGGTTCTTAATATAAATAAATATTTTCTCCCCTGCTCTTTCCCTTTTTTTTATAGATGCGGGTGGATCAGACGAAAACATCCAGGATAGAAAAGGACCAAATTGTGAGAAAAGAAGATGGAGGAAAGAAGGCCTCTACCTCCCTTCCCATCTCTATCTTGCTTTCAGAACTTTCCAAATCACCTTGAAAGAACTTACCCGAATCATATAGGTACTTCGTACCAAACCCCTCCACCCATAAATTTCACCCATATACCAGGGACCACCAATTTTGTTCAGGTCCGTATAACCACCAATACCAACACACATCCAATGTCACCACTCACATTCTCCACAATAACCTAACGCGCTAAAATTTATCCTTCTAAACCTCGGTCACTGAAAGTCACCTTTCTCCAGAATGCGGTGAACTAGACCATTATGAGGAATTGGAGAGGGTCTGGAGGGACGAACAAAAGAGGTTCGTTGAAAATATGGAAGAAACGTTAGCCCAAGACATAGAGCAAAAATTGAAGGAGATCGCTCGGGTTTCCCAGAAAACTCCCAGATTAAGTTATGACAACTTATGCATTCACCCAGGTTTAAATCTACCAGAGGAATTCAAGGTGCCTAAATTTGAAATGTTTAACGGGTCAAGAAACTCGATGATTCATCTATAATCATACTGTGATCAGTTAGTTGGAGTTCGAAATAATCATATTTTAATCATGAGGCTATTCAATCACAGTCTGACTAGAGAGGCCTCCGATTGGTTTGCGTTGCGAAATATGCGCCAATGGATCTGTCACGACCCGAACCCGGGCCCGTGACTGGTGCCTTACCCCGGGCACCCTAGTGATACAACATCAGAGAAAAACCAGCGGAAATAAAAACTTAAACATACAAATAGATATGGATCAAGATAAAAGAAAATAGGCCAACCAAAACGGTTGCCTTTCTGCATATATATATATATCGACATTTGAACAGTTACAATCCTTACAACCCTGCCCACAACAGTGCTACAGACCTCTAAGATTTTTACAACAACTATGACGGGACAGGGCCCCGCCATACCCCTGAATGTACAAGAACCTGGACTGTGGTAACATACCAAAGATAAGCCTCAAGGAAGGAGCTTCCCAACACTGAAATGTGATCCTAAAAGCGGGATCGGCGGTGATGTACCTCTCACTGCGGCGTAACGCAACCCAGGGAGGTCGATAACAGTACCAAGTATGTGAAATCTGTAAATCGTAAATGAAATCATAATAGTCTATATAAAGCAGGAGACATGTATGATAACCAAACTACAGTACACACATATAACAGTTATACCAAGTCAGGGGCTCACGCCCTCCAAATCATCACTCGTGCCCGTGGAATTCCTTCCTCACCGGCGATCTATGATATAACAAAACCAAGGAGTATACATGAACACTGTGTCCCACTGTGTCATAAAACCGTGACGGCAAGTATAACTACGGATCCGACCATAATAATCTTGTACAATCATATCATGGTCGACCGCGTGGCAAGTGCAATAGCCTCCACCAACTCCTCCCTGCGCCACGTAGCTGATGGGGGAAAGTGAATCGGCTACGCACCAGATCACAACCGTAAGTCACGAAGCTTCATCCAAACACTGACTCGCGAAGCTGACACGTGGAAAGTGCACTAGCCTCCACGGCCTCCTCCGCGCCACGTGGCCGACGGGGCAAGTGAATCGGCTAAGCACGGATCACAACCGTAAGTCACGATACTTCGCGAAGATGACTCGTGGCAAGTCGCAATAACCTATACCAGATCCACCGCCACGTGGCGACGAGGGCAAGTAAACAAGCACGCACCCGATCACAACCGTAAGTCACGATACTTCGCCATAAATAACCATAATGGTCACATGTCCACAGAATCCATCATCGGTGTAGACATGCCCATGTAACAATAATAATGGAAGCATACCCGTGGAATCTTCCGTCACTGCCAGTACGTCCAAGTAAGTTCTCAACAAGTCAACCGACCCTCCATCGAGAGACGCGGTAGTATAGAAACACAATTCTTGCACAACAAAGGCTATAACAAGTATAGGAAAGTTACACAACAACAAGCATAGGCAAGTTACACAACAACAAGCATAGGCAAGTTATACTCAACTCAAGGTACTTTCATTTTATATCAAGTCCGGGTTTTAACCCTAAAGTACTACGTACGTTAAATTCCTTTTAAAGAGATCCATCCCTTTTATAAAAGTCACCAGATACCCGTAGTATAAAATTAGAGTGACTCACATCTTTAAGTAAACCAGAACACTTCCTTTTTCTTTAAAATCAAGTAACAACATTCTTTTCCTAAAGTTCCAGTTTGCCTAATTTCAATTACTCAAGTCTCTTTATTTTAGAAAAGTTTCATAGTTCAATGTTTTAATCTCTTTTAAAACAATTGAGTACATATGCCATAAGTGTGAGCAGTTTATTCTTGTTTATAACCATCTTATTAAAGCAGCCATGATCTAGAAAATGTAATATCATTTTGTCTCATCTTAGCTTCTATGCAGATGGAGGTTTCTACTGGTTTTAATAATACTTCATTAGTCATTACATTTCCCTTTATTAACGCTGCAGTGGTTTATCGATACTCATTCTGATTTCCGAAATCAGTAAAACTTATTCCTTTTTTTAAAAACCAAGTACTCATTACTCACGAATGAGGTTTCACACAAAATTCATATTAATTCATTCAAGTCAAGTCTCTTATCTTTTAAGATCAAGTCTCTTAACTTCTAAAAATCAGTAAACCATTCTCTTTACCACTCTTAAGACGTTATACCTAACTTCCCATAAAGCTAGTATAACTCTTATGTTTCCAAAACCAAGTATTACTCTTCTTTCAAAACGGTTTATTAATCTTTTGAAATACTTCAAGATTCTTTATTATTCAGGCTTAAGTCAAAAGACATTGCCGTAACACTACATTCAGTTAACACACGTACGTCTACCGTACTATATATATATTCCTTTTAAAATATTTCAAGGTTCTTATTATTCAGGCTTAAGTCAAAAGACATTGCATAACTATATTCAGTTAGCACACGTACGTCTACCATATTATATATACATATTATTCAGGCTTAAGTCAAAAGACATTGCCACACGTACTTCTACCGTACTATATATATCTTCTTTTAAAATACTTCATGCTCAAGAGTATAGGAAGAATCACATACCTCGCGACGATTATCGACTATAAGCAAAACGCTCCACGGCTATAACCCGACTAGCCTTGTCCACCTTCCAAGTAGCGCATGCTACTCGCAGAACATTCAACCAATAAAGGTTATCACCATCAGAATACAAATCCCATGTAAGTACGCTTTATTCTTCTACTATATTTTCTTCCGATGTGATTTCATTCAAGTCTTTCTCAGAATATCCTTCTATTACAGTTCAATTCTCTTCTATGAATCTTATATTCATTTCTAAACAACTTCAGTATGTAATTTCCAATTACACTAGAAGGATAAGATTATTTACCTCGGTAAGCCCAAAATTATCCAAGTTTAAAGTCGATCCTGAGCAACGTTTAGCTCCTACTCCAAGTGCTCCAATCCGCTCCAAACAACCCTTAGAAGTTCTACGCAACTTCTACTTAACACTTCAACCGACTATGAAGGTTTTCCTTAGGGTTTCGTTTAGTGGCTAAAGGAAATATAGTAGTATTTCCGGGCTTTTGTATCGGTGTAACCTTGGAATACTATAAGGTATTTGGGCCAAGGTATTTTGGTATTATAACAATACTTGGAGAGTATTTCTATACCACAAAAAGGGGGGTATTATACGAAACCAACTAGGCTAGGGGGGGAGGGTGTATTCTCGGCCAAGGCTTCTCAAAAGGGGGGGGGTGTTTTGGACGAACACAACTCACAAAAGGGGGAGGGATTTCAAGACTTGGAAATGATTTTTGGATGAAGAAAGTCTTCAAGTTAGAGGGGTATTTATAGGTCAAGCAATGGCCAACCAATGGCCAAGATCACTCCAAGTGTTAGGCAAGTGTAGGGCTAGGATTAAACCATGTGTACCTTATCCATCTACCACACCAACTTGCACAAATATCCTACCTAACCACAAGCTCCAAATCGTCCCATTGCCGCTGATTCACGCCAATGTGAGGGTGACACATGTCACCCTCCCGTTGGTCCAAAATGTTTCGTCTCTCGGAAAAATCCGCAAAAATTATAAATGACATAGCCAGAATTTTCCCTTCGCAAGTTTAGTAAAACGTTTCGTCGAAAAACGATTCTTTTTGGTACTTGTGCCCAAATTTCGATCCTTGCCAATCCTTAAGGCTTAAATTATTATACGTACGCCTCACGCATACTACCAAAATACGGTATAACAGATCGCTTGGGAGGACATAGCGGAATCATTCATGGAATGATACTAGTTCAATATCGAGGTCGTTCCTGATCGATACTATTTGAAAAGGATTAGTCAAAAGTCCACAGAAACCTATAGAGAGTATGTAAGCAGGTGGGGAGCGAAAGCCGCTCGCGTACAATCGCATATGACAGAGAAAGAAATTGTCGCAATTTTTGTTAGAGCACAAGAACAGGAATGTTATGACATAATGTTTCCATGGCAAGACGTCCATTATCAGAGTTTGTTGAAATGGGAGAGGCCATAGAAGATGGTCTCAAGTCTAGAAAAATCACCAGTGTAACTGGTAGAAGCTCCAAGGCAGGTACTTCGGGAGGCGCGCTGGAGAAAAAAAATGATGTGGTGAATGTGACATGATTATCCAGTCCATAAATAAGGAAATGGGAATAACCTCGTTCACCCATGGAAGTGTATCAACCACCACCCCAAATGGTTATGACTCCCCCATTCAGCCCAATGCCCGTTTACTATGCCAAACCTGACTACCAAACCTCCCAGCTTCCAAAGACCTCATAAAACCCAAATGATTTCACTGATCTTCCAAACGCCAGTGTTAGCCCCCTAAACTCCACAAAATTACCAAAATCCACCAAATTACCAAACTCCCAAAAACTACCAAACTCCCCAAAACTACCCGGCTCCTCAAAATTACCAAACTCCACAGAATTACCCAAACAAAATTACCAAAATCAACCACCTCCGGTGAACTACAACACGCAACGTGCCAAGTTTAAAAAGAAACCAATTTGAGTATTCACACCATTGTTGAAAACATGTACACGGTTTTTCGAAGAGTTACTTTCCGCTGGCATGATCAAAATGGTACCTCCAAAGCAAGTTGACCCCGTGAACCACTTCTACCGCCCTGATCAAACATAATTTTATCACTTTAGTGGAGTTGGGCATAGTACCGAGGATTGCCTCAACCTAAAGCATAAGATTCAGGACTTGATAGAAAAAAGAGAAATCACATTGTAGACAGTTGCTCCCCAACACAGTCGACATTGATGAAAGTGTTGCATGAAGTACATGTTCCAACTGACACAAGTGTTGAATGTCTAGATACCACTGTAGCCCATGTCATGGGAGATTACCGTATATCGTTCAATAAAGATGAGTTTCCTAAAGAAGGATTAATGCATAACAAATCACTGTACATCATTGTTGACTACATAAGCAAGGTCATAGAGTGGGTCCTCATAGAAAAGGGGCCAGACTAAATATTTGTACAACAACCATGCTAGAACAAATGGGATATGATATGAGAAAAATAAGAAAAATCCATATAAATGTAAGGGGTTCGATAGGGCCCAGGCGGTCAATAGGAGAGGTTCACCTATGCATCCAAATAAGACCTGCCGAGTTCTTCACCGAGTTCCAAGTCATGTCAATCTTTACGAACTATAATTTTCTTTTAGGAAGGCCTTGGATCAATGCGGCCGGAGCCGTACCATATTCTCTGCACCAGGCTTTGAAATTTATATGAGAAGGACACAAAGTGGTAATACATGAGGAAGTAAGTATCCATAATTATCCCAACAACTCTATTCCTATGATTGAGCGAGTTTCCAAAGGTACATATTTTCACATGCTCGAACTGGTAGGGGACACATATGCAAAAGACACAACACAAGTCCCAATGTTGGCCGCATACAAACTGGTTGTCCCTACAATACTACAAAATAGTTTTGAACTAAGGAGGCGTCTCGGGAGAAACTTTCACGGCATCAGGAAGTCAATCGAGATTCCTGAAAAAAATAATTTCTGGCATGGTCTCAGATACATCCCTAGCCTTAAAGAAGTATCTGATGAGAGCAAGATGAAGAAGGGTTCTCCGAAGTTGCGGAAGCCGATCCCAAGTCTATAACAGTCATTTCCCATCAAGATACCAACACCATATGCAGATGAAGCTGAGGAAAGGATAGGGATTCTGTTCTCAGAAGAATATTGTATGACGATCCTAGAAGAGCATACTTAAGCGCCCATAATTCGGGATGCACAACCGTGCGAATGGCTCACCAACTGGACCTCTATTTCATTCTTGGTTCTTCGATAGCCATGATGATATTTTATAAGCTTTCAAAATCAGTGTAGCATGGTCGAGGCTCAGATATTCACCTTTTATATATTTTCCTCATGATGTTTATTAAAAATGAAAATGACTCGATGTTGATACGAGTCGAACCATGATTTGTACTAATTTCCGCAAATCAATAAAAGGCATCATTTTATCAAAATTACGCTTTATTTTACTTTACTTTGCTTTTATATTACTAATCACACTTTTCTTTGCATTTCAGTAATAACAATGAATCAACTCCTAATGTCATGACATGTCACGAAATAAGTGAATCGAACAGAACTTGACTCATCAAATATCGAAGCCATACATTATTTAACTATTTCTAAGACCAAGAAGGAGGTCATGACTTTCTTAGGTCGATTAAATTATATCGGTTGTTTCATAGCTCAATCCACGGTGATTGTGTATGTCATAACTCGAACCCCGGGCCCGCGATTGGTGCCCTACCTGAGCACCCTTCTACCCATATATCACATAAAATTAGCGGAAACTCTAAGAAAACTCATGTTATAAAAATAGGCAAGCCGATGAGGTTGCCGCTATATAGAAACGGGAACATCCCGACAACACAGTAGTACAACTGGCCAACAATATATATACTGACTCCATGAAGTCCAGCCGGATATGAATACAGACCTCTAAGAGTTTGGACAGTAAACTATGACGGGACAAGGCCCCGCCGTACCCCTGAATATACATAGCCATAATGGAAGACCTGTGCCAAAATGACAAGCTCCGAAACATTGGAGCTATCCCAAAACGCTGACCAAGGATCCTAAGCTCACGGATCACCCAACTGAGTACCTAATATATGCGGGCATGAATGCAGCCCCCCCAAGAGGGTCAGTACAACAAGGTACCAAGTATGTAAACATGAAGTACATTAAATAAGATCATAAATGTACAAAAGACGATAGGGACAAGTATGAAAATCAAATACCAGATCCAACCGTGCCATATAAAATAAGAGTCAACTATACTGTCACGACCCGACCTCGGGCCCGCGACTGGTGCCTTACCCCGGGCACCCTAGTGATACAACATCAGAGAAAATCAGCGGAAATAAAAACTTAAACAGGAAACAAGATACAAGATAAGGAAACAGGTTAACCAAAACGGTCACCTTCATGTATATACAATATAACAGACGATTCATAATCCTTACAAACCCGCCCACAACAAGATACTACGGACCTCTAAGAATGTAACAACAACTATGACGACGGGGCCTCGCCATACCACAGATGTACAAGTACCTACAATGACAGGGACTATACCAAAAGATAAGCCTCGGAGAAGCGGAGCTTCCCAAACGAATCGCGATCCTATGAACGAGGATCAACAATCGGTGTACCTCTACCTGCGGCATGAACGCAGCCCCCCGAAGGAGGTCAGTACAACAGGTACCAAGTATGCAAAACTGAAAATACTGTAATGAAATCACATTTCATCATTTTATAAAATCATTTCGCAATAAGTAAACAGTTATGTCAAGTAAGGGGACGCATATCCCCAAAATAATCACTCACACATAACTATGGGTCTCACGCCCATAATATCAATCATGCGTGGAACCCATTCCTCATCGCGACGATACATGATGTGAAACAACACGTATGTGAACTGAACACTAGATCACACTGCGTCATTAAACCGACGGGCAGTAGAGTAGCCAACTACCGATCCGAAGGCTAGTCATAAAACTTCACGGCAAGGTACGGAAGCCAACTACGGATCCAAACCAGCCACGAATCGGCGAGGCAAGTATCTAAAGCTAGCGTCTGATAATAGCCTACCGTCTCACGAGATATGGCCGTGGCAAGTATCTTAAGCTATCTACGAGCCCGCCGATACACGAAATGACCAGGACAAGTATCTAAAGTGTGCCTGTAACCACATGTACAAATCAAGCCCGTGATCGCTCGTCACCGCGGCAAGCTTCATGGATTAGCCGTCCATGGATAAATAACATAATCCTCACAATGACCGCATGCCCCGGCATCTTACCTCGGTATAAGCATGGCCATGAAACCATCCTACTGGACGCATACCCGTGGGCCACCCATCGTGTCAGTATGTCCAAAGGAAATAACAAGATAATACTCAAAGTGGACGCATACTCGTGGGCCACCCAACGTGTCAGTATGTCCAAAAGAAATAACCAGATAATACTCAAAGTGGACGCATACTCGTGGACCATCCAACGTGTCAGTATGTCCAAACAATCAATCAGATAGCCGGCCCTCCCCGAGAGACACGGTAGCACAGAATCAAAACACTTGCACAACAAAGGCTATCACAACAAGCATAGGCAAGTTCAACTTACTTTCATTTTATGTCAACAATCCGGTTTCAACCCCAAAATACTACATACTTTCATTCTTTCAAAAAGACCTCTTTTTACGTAAAAGTCATACGATACTGTCACTCGTAGTATCAACCACATTTTCTTTTCAAACCAAATTACTACACCTTTCAGAAAATCTTTACAAGACTTTTTAAAATCAAGTACTCTATACTTTTTAAACCAAGTGCTTTAGAGTTTTAAGACAACATCAAGTATACTTTTTAAAACTCAAATACTTACTCTTTTCAAAATAAGTAACCTATACTTAAATCAAGTTACTTTTCCTTTTCCGAAATCAAGTCGTTTAGCTTTCAAAATCAAATCTTTCTTTTACCATCATAAAGTCGTTATAACTAACTTCCCATAAAGTCATTATAACACTTTATATTTTAAATAAACCAAATTCATTTCACACACGTACGTCTACCGTACTATATAGTTTACAACAATCATGCTCAAGAGTATAGGAAGAATCACATACCTCTTCGGCTTAATCCACAAGCCAAGTCGAGTATGCTGCGCGTAGAAAATCCACCTATAATAACCACAATATATCTATCAACCTCTAGTTCTCTTCGTAGCATATTCTAAGTAAATAGTTCCTTATTCTATGGAAAATTCAAAGATTTCCCTACCCACAAACTACACAAGTCTCATCAGAATACACCGATGTAAATACAGTTCAATTCTTTATAATCATCCTTCCAATAAATCTTATACTCAATTCTAAATTACTACAACATGTAATATCCAATTACAATAGGGGGACAAAGATCATTACCTCGATAAGCCCAAATTTATCCAAGATATAAGTCGATCCTGAGCAACATTTAGCTCCTATTCTGTACGCTTCAAACCGCTCCAAACAACCCTTAGAAGTTTCTAACAACTTCTCTTCAAGATCCAACTCCAAAAAGTGAAGGACACTTAGGCTCAAACTATGGCAAGTTTCGGCCAAGGTAAGGTTTCTAGGCTAGGGGTGTGAAATATTTTCCAACTCTTGGTACACAATCTTCCTAACACTCTAAGGAAGAACACTTAAAACTTTAAGAATTTTTGGACAACTTTTGGTCAAGGGGGAGGGCTAATTGCCGAGAACAACAAGGAGAGGGGAGGGAGGGTGTTTGGACGAGAGCTACTCAAAGGGGGAGGGAGTTTTGAGACTTGGAAAATGTTTAAGTGGATGAAGAAGTCTTGCACCTAAGGGGGGTATTTATAGAACCTTCAATGGCCAAGATTCAAGCAAGTGGAGGGTGTAGATTAGGTAGCTTGTGTGAGTGGAGTCTTCCACCAAGTGTCCACCACAACATTGGGACATATGTCCACCACAACCTTGGGACATATGTCCCCCACAACAAAGAGACATGTGGCCATCCACTTGCTCAAGAAAACGTCCAACAAGGCCTCCACTTGCCCCACAAAAACGTCCAAACCTACTCCCACTATCCCAAAGAAATATCTTGCAAGACTTGACTTAATGACTTGGCCACTTGCCCACCATTTTCGTCCAACCAATGCCACCTAAGGGTGACACATGTCGCCCTCCTATTGGTCCAAAATATTTCAACTCTCGGAAAAATCCGTAATGACAAAAATCCAAAAATAAAGTGGGCCCCTCAAACCGTAAATTCCTCATGTGGGCCCCACGTGAGCAATTCCGGAAATATAATTCCATAATTCTTAAATATTCCAAAAAGTCCGAATACCAAATCTGGGAATCCAATTCCCACTAACGAACCTTTTTCTTCACAAAACCCGGAAATTTTTCCGTTGAAAAATCCCATCTTTCTTTCTTTCCAATATTACTGTCGTATTCTCGTACGTATGTCCTCACATACATACCCTGGAACTACGGGGTGTAACATATACCTTGTATCACTGTACCACTGTACCATTGTACCACTGTACCTTGTAAAAATGAGAGTCATCGTATCTGTTTTCATATAACGCATCCCGACCCTTTAGTGAGGGACTCAGTGAAATCATTAGTGTAACATATCCCGACCATTTAGTGAGGGACACGGTAAAGACTGTTATATATACTGCCCGACCTTTAGTAAAGGACTCGATGTATCACATAACGTACCTGGCCCATTTGTAGGACTCGGTGTATCACATAACATACCCGGCCCATTTGTGGGACTCGGTGGCTCACATAACATACCCGAACCATTTATGGGACTCGGTGGCTCACATAACATACCCGGCCCATTTATGGGACTCGGTGGCTCACATAACATACCCGGCCCATTTGTGGGACTCGATGAAAGAAGTCATATTCATATACATACCGTACCAGGCCCCCTAGTGAGGGTCTCGGTCGTACCCGGCCCATTCTGGGACTCAGTGAAGTCATATAATGTGCACATACCGTACCCGACCCATTATGGGACTCGGTGAATGTAGTCATCTCCATTTATATACCGTACCCGGCCCCCTAGTGAGGGTCTCGATGAAATCCTCATATATGTACATACCCGGCCCATCATGGGATTCAGTAGCCTAATCATCTCATATTAGGCACAAATAGAATATAATTTGACTCTCAATAACATCTTTAAAATGAACTTTCATTTTAGAAAAACCAAGGCAATACCATGCCTTTCATTTTAGAAAAACCAAGACAATATCATGCCTTCCTTTTTAGAAATATCAAGGTAATACCATGCCTTCCTTTTTAGAAATACCAAGACAATACCATGCCTTCCTTTTTAGAAATACCAAGTCAATACCATGTCTTCCTTTTTAGAAATACCAAGACAATATTATGCCTTCCTTTTTAGAAATACCAAGACAATACCATGCCTTCTGTTACACCCCGTATTTACAGGACGTGTTTTAAGAACGTACGTGAGAATTCCAAATGTTAAGATTTGAGACTTGTAAAAATTTATCGGAAATTATGATATTGTCGGAAAACGTAATATTGTGACGAATGGGAGAGCGACACGTGTCACCCCCCCTTATGTTGTATTGGACGAATTGAGCATGGACAAAAGGGTCATTTGACCTTTGTTAGGATGACTAAGTCTTGCAACTTGAAGAGCTTGACAATATTGACTTGGTCAATGGGGCCACAAGTCTTGATATTTAAAAGAACCTCATCCAAGCCACACATTTGTGCACATCTTGACCCTCCATTGTGCTATATAGTAGTACTAGTAGCAAGACTAACTTCTACACTTAGAAAAAATTTCACGAATTTGAAGAACACCAAAGGGTAGCTCTCGGGTTTGCAAGCTTCCAACACAAAAAACAATTGTTTGTTGTCCATTAAGCCCCACACTTTAAACCAAGGTTCATGAGTGTATTGTAAGGATATCTCAATAGAAAAATCTCGGAAAAAGATAGTTTTTGTATTAGTTGCAAGATGAAAACCTAGTTGCTTTTCTAGGTTTTGTTTGGAAGATTGAAGGAAAGTTGTTTGTGCTATTCTAAGGGTCTCAAGTGGCGGATTGAAGTGTCTAGAAGAGGCTCTAAGTTGCTAAGGAGCGACTTCGGATTTGAAGTTGGGCTAAGAATCGTTGAGGTAATAATCTTGTCTCTTAAAGTGTTACAAGATTATATATTGTTGTTAGCTTTACATGTTTGCTAGCATGAAGTATATGTGTTGAAGTTTCATAAGTATTATGGATTGATTGTAGCCTTAAATCCGAATTGTCATATAAACCATTTGAAGTTGGATTACAAATTGGTCGTTAATTAGAATCGTCGCATGTTACTTACTTGAAGATTATAGTAGTTATAATCGATTGCGACTTGATATCATGTTATGCTAACAATTTGGATTGAAAAGGAAATTGGATAAGAATTGGTATTGTTGTATTCCAAGTTGCCGGATTTACACTTGTAGTTGTATTAGTTTGATATCAATTGTGGGGCGGAATTTTACACGTCTAAGTAGGAGTGTAATCCCCTATTGTTAATTGCATTGTTGGGCCTTAAATGTGGCGTATTTGGTTATTGAATTCGGCCTTGAAAAAGGTGGCAAAGTATGTAGAAACAAAGGAGGTGTTGTCCGATTTTCCGTAGAATTTAGTGACTTTACACTTATAATATTCTACGTTTGAAGTAAGACGTTAATAGACGTATTGTGGACATTATAAGTTGACATACTACGGGCGGGATATTGTACTTAGCAAGTGGATTGGCCCGAAGAGGTATGTAGAACTTTCCTATCTTTTGAGCATGAATAGTTGACTTATATAGTACGGTAGACGTACAAGACCTTGATATCCTTTACTAGTTTTATGAATAGCCAAGTTGGGTGAGTTAGGAGATTAACTCACTTCTTTAAAAGTATTAAGGATGTCTTAAGTTTTTAAAGTTAAGGGACTTGAAGAGTTTTAAAGTATATGATACTTGTTTCGTTTTAAACGTATAAGTCCCTTGGATAGGAAATTGTAATTAGCTAGGGTATAAAATTAATATAACGACTTTATTGGAAGTTGGTTATATTAGCTTTATGGAAAAATAAATAAGGATAAATGACTTGATTTAATGAAAGACAATTTGATTTTAAAGCATCAATTGCCTAAGGTTTTAAAGGAAAAGAAGTCACTTGATTTAGAAGCCTAATTTTATTTCTAAAGGTATTGTGACTTGTCTTGAAAAGTAATTGTGACTTGATACTACGGTTATTAGTATCTTGGAAGTTTTATATGAAAAAGAGTCATTTTAAAAGAATAGAGGTATGTAGTACTTTGGGATAAATTCCCGAATTTTTTATATAGACATGTTAGTGCCTTAAGTAAACTAAAATGAGAGGGTATATGAACATGACTAATAAGAAGTTATGGGATTTCTTAACTTGCTTATATATTATATGATAAGCCGGTAGTGCTTATGTTATGTATGATAAGTCGGTAGGGCTTATGTTATGTATGATGGCCGGTTGAGTTAGGGTAAGAGTATAAATGAGGGGTACACCCCCAAGACATTATACCACCTTCTCCAGGGTAAGAGTATAAATGAGGGGTACAAACCCCAAGACGTTATACCACCTGCTTCAGGGTAAGAGTATAAATGAGGGGTACACCCCCAAGACGTTATACCACATGTTTCCGTGGATTTGCTACCTATGATGCGAGGAATACCTCATGCGAGTCCTTATGGGCTTATGCGGGTGAAATAATCCCATGCGGGCGGGTACAGCCTATGCGAGGAATACCTCATGCGGGTCCACACGACCTATGCGGGTGAAATAGTCCCAGGAGTAGGATTGCTTAATGATACTGCGGCGGGTGGTCCTGCTTTGATCGTGAGCTTCCTATTTTTATGTTGTAAGTATACTCTTAGTTACTCTCATTGTTAATAAGGCACAGTGTACTGTAGTTTGATTATCATACATGTCTCCGGCTTTGTTTTAAACTTATGATGTAATTACGATTTTCCGCTTTACATACTTAGTACATATCAGGTAATCGACCCCTTCCTGGCCGCGTTCATGCCGCAGTAGGGTAGGCGGTGGTGGATCCTCATTCTTAGGATCACCGATCAGCGTCGAAGCTCCATTTCTCCGGAGGCTTGTCTTTTTGGTACAGTCTTTCCCTGATGTTGTCGATTTATGTACATTCAGGGGTATGTCGGGGCCCTGTCCCGCCACAGTTGTTATTCCTAGAGGTCTGTGGTCACATGTTGTGGTTTGGGCTGTAAGGACAGAGTTGTAATGTTTTACTTGTGATTATGTATATCTTATGGAAGACGGCCTTATCGGCTAGCCTGTGATGTTATTGTCTAAAAATGTTATATGTTGTGTATGTTCCGCTGCTATTCTCTGATGTATACCTAAACGGGGTGCCCAGGTAGGGCACCAGTCGCGGCCCCGGGGTCGTGTCGTGACAAAAGTGGTATCAGAGCAGTTTGTCCTCGGAAAGTGTCTACAGACCGTGTCTAGTAGAGTCTTGATTATCGGTGTTTTGTGCACCACATCTATAATCAGGAGGCTGCAGGACATTTAGGATTAGTTTCCATTCTTCTCTCTCTGAGATCGTGCAGTAGAGCTGTCTTATTAGGTTGAATCCGCTCTGACCTATTCTTATGAAATAGTTATGCCTCCACGGAAGGCGACCAGGGCCCAGAAGGGCAAGGCAGCAGCAGGAGCTGCTAGCGGTACTCAGAGGGTTACTCGGACTCGAGCACGCACTATGCGAGGTAGTAAGCGGGTCGGCGAAGTTCACCACGCCAAGATTAGAGGAGCCGAGAGCGGCAGTAGCTCCAGAGGTTCCGGTACCAGAGCCTCCAGTTCCGCAGCCAGGAGCCGAGTATAGAGACTACGGGGAGCAGATCCGGTTATTGACCAAAGATAATGCGAGCAGGCCAGCGACAGTGAGCAGCGGCTAACCCTGTGAGCGGTTTGCCATGGATTCGAGATTTTGCTGGGTTGTCATCCACCCGAGTTTTATGGTTCGAGGTCTGAGGAGGATCCACAGGAGTTCATTCGGCAGTTACAGCAGACTATGAAGGTTCTTAGGGCTTCAGAGACAGAGTCTGTTATGCTAGTCTCGTACCGGTTACGCGATATTGCGTTGAACTGGTTTGAGTCATGGGAGCTGTCGAGAGGTGAGGATGCTCTTCCAGCTGTTTGGGAGGAGTTTAAAGAGGCCTTCTTGGATCACTTTTTGCCCCCTGAGATGAGGAGAGACCGCGTAGATAGATTCTTCACCTTGAGGCAGAATGGGAGGACTATCAGGGAGTACAGCCTGGAGTTTGACTCTTTGTCCAGGCATGCGCACACCATTGTAGCTGACATGGCGGACAGAGTTCATCGTTATGTGATGAGGCTAGACTGTCATATGATTACTGCATGCTTGGGAGTGGCTCTTCAGCCCAGTATGGACATTGCCAGGATGCAGGCCTATGCGCAGGGGATAGAGGACAGAGAGAGGGAGGATTAGCTTGACGCCAGCCAGCCAAGAGGCCGACAGCAGGTCTGGGCAGCTTTGAGGCGACGGCCTCGGCAGCAGACTAGGTCCACATTCCAGCCAGCACAGAGTGCTCCTTCACGGTTTTCCGCGGGAGGTCCGATCGGCCGTGTCATTCAGAGCAGTGGCTCCAGGACTTCGGGGTTTCAGGGAGGCAGAAACCGTCACCGATCGAGACCACCCACATCTCAGTGTGCTCGATGCGGTAGGTCTCACCCGGGCGAGTGCCGCATGGCTCCGGGAGCTTGTTACTTTTGTGGCCAGCAGGATCATTTGAGGAGAGATTGTCCGTCCAGAGGCGACGTGGTACGGCGCACCGGGATCGATTCTTTGGGTCTTCCTCTTCTTCTGTGGTTATGCGCCCAGGAGGCGTGGTGTTCACGACCGCAGCCGCGCAGAGGTCGTGGTAGTGGTTCCAGTTCTAGCGGTCCACAGAACCGCATATATTCATTAGCCAACCGCCAGGATCAGGAGGCTTCCCCTGACGTCGTCACAGGTACATTATTGATTTCATGCTGTGATGTATATGCTTTGATAGATCCAGGTTCTACCTTGTCCTATGTGTCCCCTCTTATTGCGGGTAGAATCGGGATAGAGCCGGTATCGATAGAGCCTTTTGAGGTAGCTACGCCAGTGGGTGATTCGGTGTTAGCTGAGCGGGTGTATAGAGGTTGTCCGGTGTTTATTTACAGTCGTCAGACCCTTGCAGACTTGATAGAGTTGGAGATGACATATTTTGATGTCATTATGGGTATGGACTGGTTGGCTTCTTGTTATGCCAACGTTGACTGTAGAGGCAGGTTGGTTCGGTTCCAGTTTCCTGGCGAGCCAGTTATCGAGTGGAAGGGCAACACAACGTCGTCGAGGGGTAGGTTTATTTCTTACCTCAAGGCTAGGAAGATGGTGCAGAAAGGGTACATCTATCATCTGGTTCGGGTATTTGATACAGGTGAGGTGCCGATTCTTGATCGATGCTGGTTAGGAGTTTCGGATGTGTTCCTGACGATCTTGGGTATCCTCCCGAGAGGAGATTGATTTTTGTATTGATACGTTGCGGACACTTGACCTATTTCTATTACGCCATACAAGACGGCTTTCTTTGAGTTGAGGAGTCAAGGACCAGAAAGATTTCCGGAAAAAGGGTTTATCGTGCCTAGTGGTTCTCTCGGGAGCGCGGTTTTGTTTGTGAAGAAGAAGGATGGACGCTGCGTATGTGTGTTGATTACAGGCAGCTGAATAAGGTAACCATTAAGAATAGGTACCCCCTCCCCAGGATTGATGATTTGTTTGACCAGTTGCAAGGTGCGAGGTGTTTCTCCAAGATAGACCGGTGGTCTGGTTATCATCAGGTACGAGTTCGAGAGGCAGATATCCCAAAGACTGCATTCAGGACCCGGTATGGGCACTATGAGTTCAGGGTTATGTCTTTCGGTTTGACCAACGCTCCAGCGGTATTTATGGATTTGATGAACCGGGTGTTCAAGCCATTTTTGGATACATTTGTGATAGTATTCATTGATGACATCCTGGTTTATTCGCGTCTGAGTAGCACGCAGATCACTGAGGACGGTACTTGGGTCCTCGGGCCGGCAGTTGTTCGCCAAGTTCTCCAAGTGTGAGTTTTGGTTGGCCTCAGTGGCATTCCTGGGGCACATTATTGGGGCTGATGGTGTTCAGGTGGATACGACAAAGATTGAGGCAGTCAAGTCTTGGCCGAGACCTACTACTCCGACCGAGGTGCGCAGTTTCTTAGGGCTGGCAAGTTATTATCGTAGGTTTGTGGAGCAGTTTGCTTCGATTTCAAGACCGCTTGACTAGGTGACTCGTGAAGCGACCAAGTTCGATGACAGAGGCTTGCGAGAAGGGCTTCCAGTTACTGAAGGAAATGTTGACTACGGCTCCAGTTCTTACTCTTCCTGAGGGGTTAGACGGATACGTGATTTATTGTGATGCCTCGGGTATCGGGATAGGGTGTGTTTTGATGCAGCACAGCAAAGTTATAGCCTATGCTTCCCGGCAGTTACGGAAGCATGAGAGGAATTACCCTGCCCACGACTTAGAGTTGGCCGCAGTTATTCTTGCCTTGATGATTTGGAGACACTATTTGTATGGGGTTCATGTGGATATTTATACAGACCACAAGAGCCTCCAGTATATCTTCAGGCAGAGGGAGCTGAACTTGCGACAGAGACGGTGGTTAGAGTTGTTGAAAGATTATGATGTTGATATTCTATACAATCCGGGGAAAGCCAACGTAGTTGCTGATGCCTTGAGTCGTAGATCGATGGGGAGCCTGTCAGAGAATGCGGCCGTAGAGCGGGACATGGTCCGTCAGATCCACCAGCTAGCGAGCCTTGGGGTTCGATTGATCGATACCGACGATAGTGGGGTACGGGTTTGTGAGGTTGCCGAGTCTTCCATCGTTGATGAGGTGAAGAGGCGACAGTTTGAGGACCCAATGTTGGTACGGTATCGAGATGCAACTCTTCGGGAGGAGAAAAGTCTATTCGAGGTAGCGCCTGATGGGGTGCTAAGATTTGAGGGCCGGTTGTGTGTTCCCGATGTGACAGGACTTCGTCAGCAGATTTTGGGGGAGGAACACAGTGCTCGTTATTCCATTCATCCGGGGTCGACCAAGATGTACCATGACCTCAGATGTTTGTATTGGTGGGATGGCACAAGAGGACGTGGCGGTTTTGTTGCCTGATGTCCTAATTGCCGCAGTCAAGGTCGAGCACGAGAGGCCCGATGGATTATTGCGAGCTATTGAGATTCCGACTTGGAAGTGGGAGGTGATCAACATGGACTTTGTTCTGAGGTTACCTCGCACTCGGAGGAAGTATGACTCCATTTGGGTTATTGTTGACAGGCTGACGAAATCAGCCCATTTCCTTCCAGTCAGGACGACGTTTTCGGCTGAGGACTATGCCAGATTGTACATCAGAGAGATTGTGAGGCTGCACGGTGTCCCTATGTCAATTATATCAGATAGAGGAGCCCAGTTTACGGCTAACTTCTTGAGGTTTTTCCAGAAGGGATTAGGGACACAGGTGAGCCTCAAGACAAAGATTTCATCCCGGATCGACGGGCAGCGAGCGTACTATCCAGACACTTGAGGATATGCTGCGAGCCTGCATGATTGATTTCAGGGGTAGCTGGGAGGATCATTTGCCTCTTGTGGAGTTTGCTTATAATAACAGCTACCATTCCAGTAACAGATGGCGCCATACGAGGCATTGTATGGGCGGAGATGCAGGTCGCCGATTGGTTGGTTAGACGTGGGCGAGGTGCATTTAGTTGGCCCAGACTTTGTTCAACAGGCTGTGGATAAGGTGAAGCTTATCCAGGAGAGACTGTTAGTAGCTCAGAGTCGGCAGAAGTCATATGCGGATAATCGGCGGCAAGATTTGGAGTTTAGTAGGCGATTGGGTCTTCTTGAAGGTGTCACCCATGGCGGTGTGATGAGATTCGGAAAGAAGGAAACTCGGCCAAGGTACATTGGGCCCTACCAGATCATCCGTAGAGTAGGCAAGGTTGCCTATGAGTTGGATCTGCCATCAGAGTTAGAGGCGGTACATCCGGTCTTCCATGTTTCTATGTTGCGGAAGTGTATCGGAGATCCAGCGAGAGTTTTCCCTGCTAGTGAGGTCCAGGTGACAGAGGGGTTATCGTATGAGGAGAGTCCCATAGCGATACTCGATCGCCAGGTCAGGCGACTGCGGACCAAGGATGTGGCTTCCGTCAAAGTCTTGTGGAGGAATGATAACCGGGAAGAGATGACTTGGGAAGCGGAGGAGGACATGTTGAGGAAGTATCCTCACTTATTCCCTACACCTTCAGGTAATTCATTTTCCCTTACTTGTCAAGTTTTAATTGAAGTATTTCTTTTGCTTAAATGCTATTATGTGGCCATGTGTGACATTATTGGTATGTCGGGGTTGTGAAAGGAACTATGTCGCTAATTATAAGTTTGACTCCGAAAGAACATTCGGGGATGAATGTTTCTAAGGGGGGAAGAATGTTACACCCCGTATTTACAGGACGTGTTTTAAGAACGTACGTGAGAATTCCAAATGTTAAGATTTGAGACTTGTAAAAATTTATCGGAAATTATGAAATTGTCGGAAAACGTAATATTGTGACGAATGGGAGGGCGACACGTGTCACCCCCTTATGTTGTCTTGGACGAATTGAGCATGGACAAAAGGGTCATTTGACCTTTGTTAGGATGACTAAGTCTTGCAACTTGAAGAGCTTGACAATATTGACTTGGTCAATGGGGCCACAAGTCTTGATATTTAAAAGAACCTCATCTAAGCCACACATTTGTGCACATCTTGACCCTCCATTGTGTTATATAGTAGTACTAGTAGCAAGACTAACTTCTACACTTAGAAAAAAATTCAAGAATTTGAAGAACACCAAAGGGTAGCTCTCGGGTTTGCAAGCTTCCAACACAAAAAAAATTGTTTGTTGTCCATTAAGCTCCACACTTTAAACCAAGGTTCATGAGTGTATTGTAAGGATATCTCAATAGAAAAATCCCGGAAAAAGATAGTTTTCGTATTAGTCGCAAGATGAAAACCTAGTTGCTTTTCTAGGTTTTGTTTGGAAGATTGAAGGAAAGTTGTTTGTGTTATTCTAAGGGTCTCAAGTGGCGGATTGAAGTGTCTAGAAGAGGCTCTAAGTTTCTAAGGAGCGACTTCGGATTTGAAGTTGGGCTAAGAATCGTTGAGGTAATAATCTTGTCTCTTAAAGTGTTACAAGATTATATATTGTTGTTAGCTTTACATGTTTGCTATCATGAAGTATATGTGTTGAAGTTTCATAAGTATTATGGATTGATTGTAGCCTTAAATCCGAATTGTCATATAAACCATTTGAAGTTGGATTACAAATTGGTCGTTAATTAGAATCGTCGCATGTTACTTACTTGAAGATTATAGTAGTTATAATCGATTGCGACTTGATATCATGTTATGCTAACAATTTGGATTGAAAAGGAAATTGGATAAGTGTCACGACCCGTTCCAGGGCCCGTGACTGGTGCCTTACCCCGGGCACCCTAGTGATACAACATCAGAGTAATCAGCGGAACATAAAGACAATACATGAAACCAATGTAATAAGACAGTGAAATAAGAAGACAGGCTAACCAAAAACGGTTACCGTCAGTATATATAAATAACAATTTGAACAGTTACATCCCTTTCTACCACTCTGCCTATAACAGTACTACAGACCTCTAAGAATGATATGACAACAACGACGGGACAGGGCCCCGTCATACCCCTGAATGTAAGCACCTACAACAACAGGGGACTATACCACTGATAAGCCTCCGGAGAAACGGAGCTTCCCAAAAGCTGAATTGTGACCCTAAGAGCGGGGATCAACGACTGGCGTACCTTTACCTGCGGCATGAACGCAGCCCCCGGGCGAGGTCGACAACAGTACCAAGTATGTGAAATCAAAATACGTAAATGAAATCATAGCGATCTATATAAACAGAGACATGTATGATAACCAAACTACAGTCCACAATAAATAAACAGTCATGTCAAGTTAGGGACTCACGCCCTCAAAGTCATCACTCAAGTACAACTATGGGTCTCATGCCCACAACATCAATCATGCCCGTGGAATACCTTCCTCACTGCCGGCAGTTTATGATATAAAAGCACCAAGGAATACACCGGAACACCAGGTCCCACCTGTGTCATAATAAAACAGTACAGGTAAGTACGAAGGCATAGCCGACTACCAACACCCACCGTACTAACAAGGTCATAAACTGTATCATGATATCTGTCTAGACCGTCACATGATCAAAGCTGGTCACTCGCCCGCAGTATCAAATGTGCGCGTCTAGCCCTGGAACTCTCCGCAGCTCCGCATAGGCCAACCTCATAGGCCCGCATGAGGTATTCCTCGCATCGAGGGTAGCTACTCCCCGGCATCGTCCAGACTCGCACCGCGTAGCCACAAAGACCGCATGACCACAAGGGCCGCAAACTAACACGGAACTCCGTAGTTCCGCATGGATCCTCGACCCGCATGAGGTATTCTCGAATCATGGTCCTGCATCGCTCGAGTCTACCCCGTCGGAGGCGCCTTAACCTCCGGAAACAAGTCAAGGTGAGTGGTACAATACCAACATAACGGCTGATAGTCAAACAACTTAAGCGCAGTCGAAGGGAAAACCCCTTTACACAATCATCACAAGATACTAACACACGTAGCATCCTAGCATGTTTACTTAACAAATCAACAAGAAAGTATTACAAGGCTATCACAAACCAACACAATCAAGTTATATACACAAGGTACTTTCTACTATATGATTAATAAGATCGGGTTTTTATCCCCAAAGTACTTCATACATTAACTCTTTAAAAGATACGTTACTTTCACAAAAACCACACAATACCCGTAGTATATGAAAATAGAGTGATTATCTTTTGAAGTAAATCAAAACATTTACCTTTATAAAATCAAGTAACAACATTATTTTCCAAACGTCCAAGTTTGCCTAATTTCAAATGTTCACGTTTCTTATTTTAGAAAGGTTTCGTAGTTCATAGTCTTATTCATTTAAGAATATAATTCTCTTTTAAACCATCTGAGAAACATAAGCCTTATATGTGAGTAGGATATTCTTGTTTATAACAATCTTATTCTAAAATTACGATCTAGGAAATGTCATTTTGTCTCATCTTAGCTTCTATGCAGATGGAAGTTTCTCCGGTTTTAATAATACTTAATCACAAAACATTTCCTTTTATTAACGCTGCAGTGGTTTGTCGATACACATTCTGATTTCCGAAATCAGTAAAACATTCTTAAGCCGTTATACCTAACTTCCCATAAAGCTAGTATAACTCTTAAGTTTTCAAAAACCAAGTATTACTCTTCTTTCAAAATGATTCCAAAAATCCTTTGAAATACTTCAAGTTCTTTATTATCACATAACCAGCCAATTATAGTTCAAATCAGTTACCTTTTAAAAACCACAAGTATTTTCTTACCTACATAAAGCTGTTATAACCAACTTCCCATAAAGCCGTTATAACACTTTATGTTTCAAACCAATCAAATACATTTAACACACGACGTCACCGTACTACATAGTTACACACATATCATGCTAGAAGAGATAGGAAGAGGTTCACATACCTCGCGACGATTATCGACTAATAGCAAAACGCTCCAAGTACCTCAAACCGCCGGCTACTCCTTAAGCCAAGTAGATCGCGCCACGCATAGTACTTCCACCTATAAGGCCACAAGGCGCTTATTAACATTTAGGTCTCTTCGGAGAACATTCTACATAAAATTCGG
Organism: Przewalskia tangutica; assembly: GCA_029844215.1. Classification (NCBI taxonomy): domain Eukaryota; kingdom Viridiplantae; phylum Streptophyta; class Magnoliopsida; order Solanales; family Solanaceae; genus Przewalskia; species Przewalskia tangutica. The sequence goes on along the minus strand of JAQGDG010000507.1, from coordinate 45,617 downwards.
CAAAGACCTCCCCACAACAACGTAAATCTCCTCCTCTATCGGGGCCGGCTACCAAGCCAACCAGGGGGGGTTATACGTCTAATCCGGACGTGCACAATTCTACCTCACAGAAAAGCTACACAAGTCTACTGTAATACAGTCCTATGTAATTACAGTTCAGTACTCTTCTTTCGAAAAGGTTTCTTATTATTCAGGCTTAAGTCAAAAGACATTGCCGATAACTACGTTCAGTTCTATATATAGTATACTTCAACTATATATTCTAACAACATGTAATTTCCAATTACAATAGGGGGACAAGATAATTACCTCGATAAGCCCGTAATTATCCAAGTATAAAGTCGATCCTGGGCAACGTTTAGCTCCAACTCCGTGCGCTCCAACCCGCTCCAAACCACCCTTAGAAGTTCTAACCAACTTCTACATACTACTCCCACTAACTATGGAGATTTTCCTTAGGGTTTCGGTTTGAGACAAAAAGGGACATTTAGGTAGTATTTTCGGGCTCTACGTATAGAGGTATCTTTGGAATACTACAAGGTATACGGCTAAGGTAATTTGGGCATTACAACAATACTTTTGAGAGTATCTCTATACCACAAAAAGGGGGGGTATTATACGAAAACAACTAGGCTAGGGGGGGGTACCCCACGGCTAGCACCACAAGGAGGGGGGGAGAACTCTCGGCCAAGGGGGAGGGGGATGGTGTTGGACGAGAACACATATAAGAGAGGGGGAGGATTTTAACACTTAGAGATTTGTAGAATGGATGAAGAAGTCTTCAAAGGGGGGGTATTTATAGGTCAAGCAAAGGCCAACCAATGGCCAAGATCATGCCAAGTGCAAGGCAAGTGTAGGGTCAAGATCAAGCCAAGTGCACCTTATCCATCTACCACCAAAATATCCTACCAACTCCTTGACCAAACAATGGCCAATTCGGCCCAACCCCTTTACCGCCTAAGTCCTTCCAATGAGAGGTGACAAGTGTCGCCTCTTGTTGATCCAAAATGTTTCGCCTCTCGGAAAAATCCGCAAAAATTAAAAATGACATAGCCGAATTTTCCCTACGAAGTGGAAAGCGTTTCGTCGAAAAACGACTCTAACCGGGTGTTGTGCACAAAAAATAATTCGGCCAAGCCTATTCTCAAGTTTAAATTTTTCTACGTACGTCCCTACGTACATACTCTGAAAATACGGGGTATAACATTCTCCCCTCCTTAGAAACATTCGTCCCGAATGTTCCTTCTAAGTCTCAAACCAAACGCGTGCCAGTATAGTCTTCACTACTATACTTACCTGAACAATCCTGCCACAACTGGCTACAACAACACCTGCGCAAAAAATATTTACATCCAAGTTCACGAGGAAACACCTCTAACATCACAAACGCTCCCATCCAAGGGTCTAAAATATAATTCCTTCGCACTTTCTCCATACAAAAGAAATGGTCACATCTCTGCTCGCAATACATGCTCGCTTCTCCCTTTACTCGTCGTGATACCACTTTTGTCACTTTGCCGCGAGGTTCTAGTGTCACTCCGGCGACCTAACAAATGGTACCTGGCTGCATGCGATCCCTGAGGCTGTCGTACACTCGAACTCTTACCACATTTCTGATACTGCTTCAGTTTCCAAAACTCGGGGTTACTATCTCTAACGTGGTCATCATTAACTGGGAACACTCTGGATGGATCTCCGATACTTTCCCGATCATAACAATACGAAAGACCGGACGTATTGCCTCCTAAGTCGGACGGCAAAAGCTAACATATAGGCAACCTGGCCTATTCTTCACATGAACTCAAAAGGGCCCAAAGTAACTCGGGCTAAGTTCCCTCTGTTTTCCAAAACTCGTCACACCCAACCCGGGGTGGTACTTTCAAGAAGACCGGCCACTACCTGAACTCTAAGCGTCGTCGCCGATTATCCGCACGATTTCTCTGAGCTGCCAGAACCTCTTCTAGACAAGCTTTACCCTATCCACAGTCTGTTGGAACAAGCCTGAACCAACTATCTGAATCTTGCCAACATCGAACCAATCGACCGGCGACTTACACATCCGCCCCTACAAGGCTTCATAAGGCGACATCCGAACACTGAAATGGTAGCTTAAACACTCCCTCCATAGGAGACAACAATCCCCACAACTACCCCTGAAATCCACACACCGCCCGAGGCGAACGCGATTCGAGACTCACCTGAGTTCTTAACCCTGCGTGGTAAAACTTCCAGAAACAAAAATAGCCGCACCCTGGGCTCCACTGTCTGTCATAAGGTGAAGGTAGGCACCCCGTGCAGCCTTACAACCTTTCGATAAATCAACACCGCCGAGTAAGCGGTCTTTGCTAAGACAAGGCGGTGACCTCCTCGCCCGACCATCGGTCGAATCGCATCCACGAATTCAGACGTGGTTAACTAAACTTGGGCCTAACACCCTCGTGACCCTACCACAAGGCGGGACCACCACAACCGACCATCACCATACAGCCGCGGGTTGACCCGTATCATGGCCTCAACCCGACGAAGAATGCGCAGCACACTAGCTCCCGATCCGAAAAACTCTCACTAACCACGTTACAAAAACCTAGCGGTCTTCTTAGCTCAACTACCCTCTTTCATACCACACTACTCAGGGACTTATCCCAAAAACATAGCTCACGTGCACTATGCACTCCGATAAGGGTCAAAGATAAATCTTTCTCTCGAGATGGCCTTGCCTCTAAGGTCTCTACGTATAAAGCTCTAAGGCTCACACTTTCCTATCCCCCAATCTTTCCCGGTTACTAACCATGATTTCTAATCACAAATTACACACTGCTATCAGAACATAGCACTTATGATATACCCATCTTATCATACATACTGATATCTAGAGGGTTAAGGATAAACCTGTATCTACTGCTTCACTCTCCTTAGTCATTCTAATCAAACCTGCCCCGTAGGGCGCATAGCTAAGGAAGATGACGAACTACCCACCGATCCTGAAGGCTAAGTCCTCCTACAAGGACACTCTTTCGCACACGGCTCGACTACGGCCGGTAGAAACGAGCACCAACAAAGACGACATTCCCGAGTTGACATCCGCCACACCGTGTGAATACCGAGGAAAAAGCGAATCCGGCCGGAGCCTACGTAGGCGTGAACCGGAAACTCTGGAGCTCTGACCAACTCCGGCTTACCCCGAACGTTCTGAACCCTTTGGAGGAACACTCTGCACTGGCGGATGTGCATATCTAATCTGTTGCTGAGGTGATTCGCCTCGAAAGTTACTAAAGGACCTTGCTGCTCGCCTCTCTCGCGTCGCCGTTAACCCGTCGATCTCTACGTCTCGACTGGCTGCGCATAAGCGTGCAAGGCTATGCTCAAGCCTAACTGAAGAATTTTTCTCTTGCACAACACTCTTAGATATTCATCAAGACTCGCGGTACATCGGTATACTCTCTGGTAGCCAAATCCATAGTTAGTAACAGGGTCGCCTTTTCGCAATCTATATTCTCTGTTTCCGGTCGTGGAACTGAAGGTTCAAATGTCATGGTCGTAGTAGGAACTGCTGCCGCCGTGCTAAACTCTGGCCGGTGGTGACGTAGCATAACTCCCGAACGAAGCACCTAACTCGGGTGATGGTTGGGCACGTGCCTCGTAACCCTCTCAGACTCTACTCGCAGCCTCCTACGCTTTGCCTCTGGGCGGGTTGCCTACGCGAAGGCATAACGGTAAGGGAAAGAAATACGTGAGAGGGTCCAACTTACAACACACTCTAAGGCACGATCTCGAGTGAGAAGAATAGAAACCAATCCTAAATATCCTATAGCCTCACGATTATTGGTGTGGTGCACAACACACCGATAATCAAGACTCATCGATACGGTCAGAGACACCTTCCGAGGATTAATCGCTCGATACCACTACCACGACGGCCGTTCGTGGATCGGTGCCTTACCCGGCACCCTAGTGATACAACATCGAGTAATCAATGAACATAAAGACAATACATGAAACCAATGTAATAAGGCGGTGAAATAAAAAGACAAAGCTAACCAAAAGCGGTTCGATCGGTATATATAAATAACAATTTGAGCGATTCATCCCTTTCTACCACTCGCCTATAACGATTACTGCACTCTAAGAATGATATGACAACAACGATGGGGCGGGGTCGTCATACCACGAATGTAAGCACCTACAACAACAGGGGACTATACCACTGATAAGCCTCCGGAGAAACGGAGCTTCCCAAAAGCTGAATTGTGACCCTAAGAGCGGGGATCAACGACTGGCGTACCTTTACCTGCGGCATGAACGCAGCCCCCCGAAGGAGGTCAGTACAACAGGTACCAAGTATGTGAAACTGAAAATACTGTAAATGAAATCATAGCAGTCTATATAAAACAGGAGACATGTATGATAACCAAACTACAATCCTGATAAATAAATAAATATGTCAAGTTAGGGACTCACGCCCTCAAAGTCATCACTCAAGTACAACTATGGGTCTCATGCCCACAACATCAATCATGCCCGTGGAATACCTTCCTCACTGCCGGCAGTTTATGATATAAAAGCACCAAGGAATACACCGGAACACCAGGTCCCACCTGTGTCCTAATAAAACAGTACAGGGTAAGTACGAAGGCATAGCCGACTACCAACACCCACCGTACTAACAAGGTCATAAACTGTATCATGATATCTGTCTAGACCGTCACATGATCAAAGCTGGTCACTCGCCCGCAGATCAAATGCGCGCCTAGCCACGAACTCCGCAGACTCGCATAGGCCAACCTCGTAGGCGCGCATGAGGTATTCCTCGCGAGGGTAGCTACTCCCGCGATCGCCCCGACTCGCGATCCGCATGGCCACAAAGACCGCATGACCACAAGCGCCGCAAACTAACCCGGAACTCCGTAGTTCGCATGGATCCCCGGACCTACGAGGTATTCTCGAATCATGGTCCTGCATCACCGAGTCTACCCCAGTATCGGAGGCGACTTAACCTCGGAAACAAGTCAAGGTGAGTGGTACAATACCAACATAACGGTGATAGTCAAACAACTTAAGCGCGATCGAAGGAAAACCCCTTTACACAATCATCACAAGATACTAACACACGTAGCATCCTAGCGTGTTTACTTAACAAATCAACAAGAAAGTATTACAAGGCTATCACAAACCAACACAATCAAGTTATATACACAAGGTACTTTCTACTATATGATTAATAAGATCGGGTTTTTATCCCCAAAGTACTTCATACATTAACTCTTTAAAAGATACGTTACTTTCACAAAAACCACACAATACCCGTAGTATATGAAAATAGAGTGATTATCTTTTGAAGTAAATCAAAACATTTACCTTTATAAAATCAAGTAACAACATTATTTTCCAAACGTCCAAGTTTGCCTAATTTCAAATGTTCACGTTTCTTATTTTAGAAAGGTTTCGTAGTTCATAGTCTTATTCATTTAAGAATATAATTCTCTTTTAAACCATCTGAGAAACATAAGCCTTATATGTGAGTAGGATATTCTTGTTTATAACAATCTTATTACAGCAGCCCTGATCTAGGAAATGTCATTTTGTCTCATCTTAGCTTCTATGCAGATGGAAGTTTCTCGGTTTTAATAATACTTAATCTGTCAAAACATTTCCTTTTATTAACGCCGCAGTGGTTTGTCGATACACATTCGATTTCAAATCAAGAAACATTCTTAAGCCGTTATACCTAACTTCCCATAAAGCTAGTATAACTCTTAAGTTTTCAAAACCAAGTATTACTCTTCTTTCAAAATGATTCAAAATCCTTTGAAATACTTCAAGTTCTTTATTATCACATAACCACCGATTATAGTTCAAATCAGTTACCTTTTAAAAACCACAAGTATTTTCTTACCTACATAAAGCTGTTATAACCAACTTCCCATAAAGCCGTTATAACACTTTATGGTTTAGACCAATCAAATACATTTAACACATGTACGCTCACCGTACTACATAGTTACACACATATCATGCTAGAAGAGATAGGAAGAGGTTCACATACCTCGCGACGATTATCGACTAATAGCAAAACGCTCAAGTACCTCAAACCGCCGGCTACTCCTTAAGCCAAGTAGATCGCGCCACGCATAGTACTTCCACCTATAAGGCCACAAGGCGCTTATTAACATTTAGGTCTCTTCAGAGAACATTCTACGTAAAATTGGAAGACTCCCCCCGCAACAGCGTAAATCTCCTCTCTATCTGGTAGGCTACCAAGCCAACCGGGAGGGGTTATACGCCTAATCCGGACGTGCACACGTCTACCTCACCGAAAAGCTACACAAGTCTCTTGAATACATCTATGTAATTACTGATTCAAGACTCTTCTTTCGAAAAGGTTTCTTATTATTCAGCTTAAGTCAAAAGACATTGCCGATAACTACGTTGATTCTATATATAGTATACTTCACTATATATTCTAACAACATGTAATTTCCAATTACAATAGGGACAAGATAATTACCTCGATAAGCCCGTAATTATCCAAGTATAAAGTCGATCCTGGGCAACGTTTAGCTCCAACTCCGTGCGCTCCAACCCGCTCCAAACCACCCTTAGAAGTTCTAACCAACTTCTACATACTACTCCCACTAACTATGGAGATCTTCCTTAGGGTTTCGGTTTGAGACAAAAAGGGACATTTAGGTAGTATTTTCGGGCTCTACGTATAGAGGTATCTTTGGAATACTACAAGGTATACGGCTAAGGTAATTTGGACATTACAATAATACTTTTGAGAGTATCTCTATACCACAAAAAGGGGGGTATTATACGAAAACAACTAGGTTTGGGGTACCCACGCCTAGCACCACAATGAGGGGAGAACTCTCGCCAAGGGGAGGATGGTGTTGGACGAGAACACATATAAGAGAGGGGGAGGATTTTAACACTTAGAGATTTGTAGAATGGATGAAGAAGTCTTCAAAGGGGGGGGGGGTATTTATAGGTCAAGCAAAGGCCAACCAATGGCCAAGATCATGCCAAGTGCAAGGCAAGTGTAGGGTCAAGATCAAGCCAAGTACACCTTATCCATCTACCACCAAAATATCCTACCAACTCCTTGACCAAACAATGGCCAATTCGTCCAACCCCTTTACCGCCCAAGTCCTTCCAATGAGAGGGTGACAAGTGTCGCCCTCTTGTTGGTCCAAAATGTTTCGTCTCTCGGAAAAATCCGCAAAAATTAAAAATGACATAGCCGTAATTTTCCCTACGAAAGCTGTGGAAACGTTTCGTCGAAAAACGACTCTAATCGGGTGTTGTGCACAAAGAATAATTCGGCCAAGCCTATTCTCAAGTTCAATTTTTTCTACATACATCCTTACGTACATACTCTGAAAATACGGGGTATAACAATAAGAATTGGTATTGTTGTATTCCAAGTTTCCGGATTTACACTTGTAGTTGTATTAGTTTGATATCAATTGTGGGGCGGAATTTTACACGTCTAAGTAGGCGTGTAATCCCCTATTGTTAATTGCATTGTTGGTCCTTAAATGTGGCGTGTTTGGTTATTGAATTCGGCCTTGAAAAATGTGGCAAAGTATGTAGAAACAAAGGAGGTGCTGTCCGATTTTCCGTAGAATTTAGTGACTTTAAACTTATAATATTCTACGTTTGAAGTAAGTCGTTAATAGACGTATTGTGGACATTATAGGTTGACATACTACGGGCGGGATATTGTACTTAGCAAGTGGATTGGCCCGAAGAGGTATGTAGAACTTTCCTATCGTTTCAGCATGAATAGTTGACTTATATAGTACGGTAGACGTACAAGACCTTGATATCCTTTACTAGTTTTATGAATAGCCAAGTTGGGTGAGTTAGGAGATTAACTCACTTCTTTAAAAGTATTAAGGATGTCTTAAGTTTTTAAAGTTAAGGGACTTGAAGAGTTTTAAAGTATATGATACTTGTTTCGTTTTAAACGTATAAGTCCCTTGGATAGGAAATTGTAATTAGCTAGGGTATAAAGTTAATATAACGACTTTATGGGAAGTTGGTTATATTAGCTTTATGGAAAAATAAATAAGGATAAATGGCTTGATTTAATGAAAGGCAATTTGATTTTAAGGCATCAATTGCCTAAGGTTTTAAAGGAAAAGAAGTCACTTGATTTAGAAGCCTAATTTTATTTCTAAAGGTATTGTGACTTGTCTTGAAAAGTAATTGTGACTTGATACTACGGTTATTAGTATTTTGGAAGTTTTATATGAAAAAGAGTCATTTTAAAAGAATAGAAGTATGTAGTACTTTGGGATAAATTCTCGGATTTTTTATATAGACATGTTAGTGCCTTAAGTAAACTAAAATGAGAGGGTATATGAACATGACTAATAAGAAGTTAGGGGATTTCTTAACTTGCTTATATATTGTATGATAAGCCGATAGTGCTTATGTTATGTATGATAAGTCGGTAGGGCTTATGTTATGTGTGATGGTCGGTTGAGTTAGGGTAAGAGTATAAATGAGGGGTACACCCCCAAGACATTATACCACCTTCTCCAGGGTAAGAGTATAAATGAGGGGTACAAACCCCAAGACGTTATACCACGTGCTTCAGGGTAAGAGTATAAATGAGGGGTACACCCCCAAGACGTTATACCACATGTTTCCGTGGATTTGCTACCCATGATGCGAGGAATACCTCATGCGAGTCCTTATGGGCTTATGCGGGTGAAATAATCCCATGCGGGCGGGTACAGCCTATGCGAGGAATACCTCATGCGGGTTCACACGACCTATGCGGGTGAAATAGTCCCAGGAGTAGGATTGCTTAATGATACTGCGGGCGGGTGGTCCTGCTTTGATCGTGAGCTTCCTATTTTTATGTTGTAAGTATACTCTTAGTTACTCTCATTGTTAATAAGGCACAGTGTACTGTAGTTTGATTATCATACATGTCTCCGACTTTGTTTTAAACTTATGATGTAATTACAGTATTTTCCAGTTTTACATACTTAGTACATATTGTGTACTGACCCCCTTCCTCGGGGCTGCGTTCATGCCGCAGGTAGGGGTAAGCAGGTGGTGGATCCTCATTCTTAGGATCACTGATCAGGCGTCAGAAGCTTCATTTCTCCGGAGGCTTGTCTTTTTGGTACAGTCTTTCCCTGATGTTGTAGATTTATGTACATTCAGGGGTATGGCGGGGCACGCAACGATTGTTATTCTGAAGTGCGTAGTCACATGTTGTGGTTTGGGCTGTAAGGACAGAGTTGTAATGTTTTACTTGTGATTATGTATATCTTATGGAAGGCGGCCTTATCGGCTAGCCTGTGATGTTATTGTCTAAACATGTTATATGTTGTGTATGTTCCGCTGCTATTCTCTGATGTATACCTGAACGGGGTGCCCAGGTAGGGCACCAGTCGCGGCCCCGGGGTCGGGTCGTGACACCTTCCTTTTTAGAAATACCAAGACAATATCATGCCTTCCTTTTTAGAAATACCAAGACAATACTATGTCTTCCTTTTTAGAAATACCAAGACAATACTATGCCTTCCTTTTTAGAAATACCAAGACAATACCATGCCTTCCTTTTTAGAAATACCAAGACAATATCATGCCTTCCTTTTAGAAATACCAAGACAATACCATGCCTTCCTTTTAGAAATACCAAGACAATACCATGCCTTCCTTTTTAGAAATACCAAGATAATACTATGCCTTCCTTTTTAGAAATACCAAGACAATACTATGCCTTCCTTTTTACAAATACCAAGACAATACTATGCCTTCCTTTTTAGAAATACCAAGACAATACCATGCCTTCCTTTTTAGAAATACCAAGACAATACCATGCCTTCCTTTTTAGAAATACCAAGACAATATCATGCCTTCCTTTTTAGAAATACCAAGACAATACCATGCCTTCCTTTTTAGAAATACCAAGACAATACTATGCCTTCCTTTTTAGAAATACCAAGACAATACCATGCCATCCTTTTTAGAAATACCAAGACAATACTATGCCTTCCTTTTTAGAAAATCCACCCTTTGGAAAGTCAAGACACTATACATCATATTTCATTTTTAAACCATCATTTGGAAAATCAAGACACTTACACTTTTAAAATCAAGTCACTTACACTTATCAAATCAAGTCACTTATACTTTTCAAATCAAGTAACTTATACTTTTCAAATCAAGTCACTTATTCTTTTAAAATCATGTAACTTATACCTTTCAAATCAAGTCACTTATACTCTTCAAATCAAGTCACTTATTCTTTTCAAATCAAGTAACTTATACTTTTCAAATCAAGTATCACTTTAAAACCTCATTTGGTAAATCAAGATACTTATCAAATCAAGTATCACTTTAAAACCTCATTTGGTAAGTCAAGATACTTATCATATCAAGTATCATTTTGAGATTAAGATCCAATAAAACTACGTACGTCCACCGTACACTTATTCAAATAAACAACTTTCAAAAGAAGAAAGGATAGTTCACACACCATTTGTCGTATGTACCAACTCGATAATCTAAATTCTTCCCGCTCCTCTGGCTAACATTATGGAAACATTTGCATAGTGATAACCGATCCGAATTGCCAAATTAATCCATTTTATGAGCCTTTAGCAGGTTATATATTAATAATGATCTTATCTAATCAGCTGTGAACCTAGAAAGTGTAAAACGAACTGGTTATATCTTAGCTTCTATGCAGATGGAAATTCTAATCATTTCAATATAATTGATTATCGATTCCTTTTTCATTTAGCGCTGCAATGACTTGTTCGATACCTTTTCTCATTAGTGCTGTAACATTGCAAGATCAACTCGACTCCAATACTTTCTAAAAACTCTTACCAACATCTCCCACAAGACTTGGTAAGGACTTAGGAATAATTTAGACATGCCTTTAGCATAGAATTAATAACATGAATACTCCTTAACTTCTAAGAGTAGAATGAATCATGAAACAATACCACATGTATATTTTATACGTAGAACATGAAAAAGAAGGAAGAGGTTCACATACCTTATTGACGACTAACCAACACGACAAGTAGAATACGTCCCTAATAGGTACTTCAACCTATAATGATAACAACACGTCTATCAACTTCATGAATACTAGTATACACTGATACCACATAATTATTATACCTCGTAGTTCCAGGGCATATAAGTGAGAACGTAAGTAAGGAAATAAGGTATGAAGGTTGGAAGGAAAGTATATTTACATTTTCGGATATGAAAAAAAATTGGAAAAAAAAATGTGACGACGAGAATTAATATTAGTGGTTGAATTCTTTCCAAATGGAGTAATGGACTTTGGATTGTATTACTAAATCTTGGGATTAAGATTATGAGCCAATTGAAAGTTTCACAATTTGGGGAGGTTCATAGAAAATAGTAAGATTTGGCTAAGTGTTGAATTAATATTTTGTCAAGAGATTAGTGTGGATTAAATAAGTCTTGGTATTATGGAGTGTGTCCATCGAAATTATTGAGAAATGACTAAGTGTGGGAGACATTTTATGTATTGCAAGATTGGATTAGTGTGGAAGATATTTTCATACAAGTGGACAAGTGGGTCCCCCATCCACTTGGCTTGTGCACCTATTAGAGATCCAAGTCTTGCAAGAATCACAAGACTTACATAATATCTTCATCACTTCAAACCCTTATTCTCTCCCTTCTCCTTAGCTATTTTCGAACCAACCATGGAGAGTGAAGAACATGGTTTACTTATTTTCCAAGATTAAGCCCTCTACCTAAGTTCTAAGCCAAGTTAATACTCCATAACATGTGATCATGGTACTTGGCCGAGAAGGAGGTCTTGAAACTCTAAGCTTGAACATGAACTTTTTGGAAGAGAAACAAGAAAGTAAGATGGTTACAAGCTAGTAAGGGATACATGTGTGTTGTTGTAACTTGAAGAAATGGTGCAGAGGTGAAGATGGTTGGCTGAGACATAGGGACTGTTTTGGCTAAGATTTAAGGTAATATTTCTTCTTCCCCTTGAAGTAATTGGATATTACATGTTGTTATAATTTGTAGATGAACTTGTGTTAAGAAGAATAGAGAATATGAAGTGCATGTGACATTCGGCATGTTAGCCGATTTAATGGACAATTTTGTTGTTGTCGGATTCGTTGGTTATTGTTGTTGTTATCGTCACTACTTGCTTGTTTAAATGAAGGAAATTTTGTTATTACAAGTGGATGTGTTTTATATATAAGTGTTGGAAGGTAATTGGATTATAAGAAGTTATGGAAATGACTTTGGTTGTAGTAGTTGGCCGAAAAACCGCATGAAACTGTGAGACGTTGTTGTGCTATTTTAGGGGATGTTTTATACGTGTTATATGCTGGAAATTTGGATACTATTATGCATGTTTAAATGTGGTAATTTCTAATGTAAGTCCTAAAGTAATAAGGGTGCAGAAAGGTTTCACTTTTTACCCTTATTGTTGTTGGATTGTGGACTGTTTTTAGTGGACTGTTTTATTGCGATTATGGGGCTGTTTTTACGTGAGAAATAGGTGTGTGAATCACCTTGGTTAACTATGTCACGACCCGATCCCGGGCCCGTGACTGGTGCCTTACCCCGGGCACCCTAGTGATACAACATCAGAGAAAAACCAGCGGAAATAAAAACTCATGAAAGAAAACAGTGAAATAAGAAAACAGGCTAACCCAAACGGTTACCTTTTTGAACATAAATGAAAACTTAAACAGTTACATCCCTTACAAACCTGCCCACAACAGTGCTACAGACCTCTAAGAATTTTGAAACCATATTGACGGGACAGGGCCCCGCCATGCCCCTGAATATACAAAAGTCTACTACTTCAGGGAACCGTACCACAGGACAAGCTTCCGGAGATATGGAGCTTTCCGAGAACCGAACAGCGATCCTAAAAGTGCGGATCAGCAAGCTATGTACCTCAACCTGCGGCATGAACGCAGCCCCCCGAATGTTATACCCCGTATTTTCAGAGTATGTACGTAGGGGCGTACGTACAAAAAGTTTAGCCTTAAGTTAGGCATAATGGACGATTTTGGGCACAACTCACAAAACGGATGGTTTCGACCGAAACGTTTTACAAAACTGCGTAGGGTAAATTACGGCTATGCCATTTCTAATTTTGCGGATTTTTCGAGCGGAACCTTTTGGGTTAACGAGAGGTGACACTTGTCACCCTCGCGTGGACTAAAGGGGCTTTGCCTGGACGATTGGGAGGGTTTGAGGCCTAAGACATGCCATTGTTTGTGGAGTGATTTGAGGAGTAGGTTAGGGGCACTTGGGCAAATCTTGGCCTCCACTTGCCCCCACTTGGCTTGATCATGGCCCTTGGTTTCTATAAATACCCCTCCCTTGATGAGTTTTCTTCATCCACTCACCCTCATCGAGCCTAGTGGCTTTGGCCGAGGCCTTCCCCTTGGTAGAAAGTTGTCTTCCAAGTTTAGTCACTATTCCAAAATACCCCCAAATCCCTTTTAGTATTTTAGTAGAAGTTGTTGGAAACTTCTAAGGGTTCTTGGAGCTATGAGCATGCAAACTAGAGCTAAACCTTGCTCAGAATCGACTTTTAACTTGGATAATTTTGGGCTTATCGAGGTAAATATCTTGTCCTTCTATTGTAATTGGATATTACATATAAGAATAGTTAAGACTTGAGTATAAGATAAAGAAGGATATTAAGGAATAGAATTGAACTGTACTTCATAGGACTGTTTTTACAGTAGACTTGAGTAGCTTGACGGGTAGGGAAGTGCTGCCCAATTTTCCGTAGGATAGAGAACCCTCTGCTAGAACTATTCTGAGTAGTCTAGACATTGATAGACGTGTCGACTATTATAGGTTGATTCTGCGTACACATATTCGACTTGGCGGTGGATTTTCGCGAGAAGGTATGTGATTCTTCCTATACTCCACAGCATGATATTTTAAAAATATATATATCTAGAAAGCGCCGCTTCTCGAATAAAATGCCTCTTTTACAATTGTTTCATGTCTTATGTTTTTATATTCGCTGATTTTCTACGATATATGACGCTTGGGTGCGGTAAGGCACGATCCACGGGCCGAAGGCAGTCGTGACAAAAGTGGTATCGAGCGATTAATCCTCGGGAAGTGTCTGACGTATCTAGTAGAAGTTGATTATCGGTGTGTGCACCACACCAATAATCGAGGCTATAAGATATTTAGGATTGGTTTCCATTCTTCTCACTCCGAGATCGTGCCTGAGCCGTGTTATAAGTTGGACCTCTAACGTGTTCCTTTCTCGATTATGCCTCCACGTAAGGCAACCCGCCCGAATGGCAAGGCGGCGAGGAAGCGCTAGTGGGACACCGAGTCACGAGGCTCGTGCCCGCCTATGCAGACGGCGAGTTTCACGCCGCCGACCCCGAGAGGTTTAGGCGCGGCGGTGGTGATGAGACCACAATACCTACACCTCCCACACCGGAGCAGATGAGATAGATTCTGAGATGGCCCGCCATCGCGATCAGGCGAACGGCGAGCCAGTGGATCGCGGCGTTTCGATCGGCCCGTAGTACCCGTGGTTCACCCGAGGCGATTTGAGACTACGGATTTCTGAGTTGTAGCCCGCCAGTTTTACTGGTCGAGGAGGATGATCCGCAGAGTTCATCCGTTAGTTTCTGAGGATCACGCGTGATCAAGGCAGAGACCGACTGCGGACCTTGACGCCGGTTTGCATCGGCCACGTGATACCGCGATCGATTGGTTTGATTCGTGGGAGTTATCGGAGAGCACGCGTCCCACTACTGGGATGAGTTCTCGGAGGCTTTTCTCACTCACTTCTTGCCTCACAGATGAAGAGGCACGGCCGACAGATTTTATTCTTTGCGAGAGACGCGCCAGGATTAGAAGTACAACGTTGAGTTTGATTCGTTGGCTCGATATGTCCCTGCGTTGGTAGCGAATGGAGGAGTGCATCGTTATGTCACCGGGCTAGATGATTATATGGCCGAAGTCTTGTGCGGGTGTGGCTCTTCACCGAGCATGGATATTACCCGCATGCGAGCTCATGCACTTGATGCGGGAGCGAGGCCGACGCCGACAGAGCGGCGAAGGCCGGACGGCGGTCTTTTGGTGGCTATCGTGGTGGCCTCAGCAGTCTAGATTTGCACCACGGCACCAGAGCACTCGCTCCGTCTTCAAAGACCCAGTATTGGGGCAGTGGCCCGGACTTGCTGACTTCCAGTAGCAGAGGTAGCCGATCGAGACCACCCCTCGGTGTGGCCGACGGTAGATCCCATCTCGGAGTTGTGGTCCTACTTCGAGGTTGCTACACTTGTGGCCAGCAGGCCACTTTGCGAGGCTGTCCGACTAGAGCGCATGGTGGTAAGAGTCACCCTGAGTTCTTTCACGGTCTTCTTCATCTCCTATACACTCGCCGAGGGCAAGGTACTCATGGGCCAGCGCCGCGGCAGGTCGTGGCGCGGTACGATTCTCGATATATGGCGCTTGGGTGCCCGGGCAGGCACGATCCCGAACGGGTCGTGACAAGGAGGTCGACAACAGTACCACGTATGTGAAATCGAAAAATCAGTAAATGAAATCATAATAGTCTATATAAAGCGAGACATGTATGATAACCAAACTCTGACACAACATATAATCGGTCATATCAAGATAGGGACTCATGCCCGTGAAATCATCACTCAAATACAACCCGAATTTAACCCGCATGATAGCGCGTGCCGGCATCTCACTCGGTATAAGCGGCCCGGAACCGCCAGCTGGCCCATACCGTGGACCATCCAACGTGTCGGTATGCCCAAAGGAGATAACAAGATAACAATCCTGTGGAAGCATACGTGGGCTACCTAACGTGTCGGTATGTCCAAAGAACTAACAAAACAATACTCATTGTGGAAGCATACCCGGCTACCCAACGTGTCGGTATGTCCAATCAAATAACAAGATACTACTTCCATCGTGGAAGCATACCCGTGGGCTACAACGTGTCAGTATGTCCAATCAAATAACAAGATACTACTCACTGTGGAAGCATACCCGTGGGCTACCCAACGTGTCAGTATGTCCAATCAAATAACCAGATAGCCGGCCCTCCAACGAGAGACGCGGTAGCACAGAAATACAACACTTGCACAACAAAAGCTATCACAACAAGCATAGGTCAGTTCAACGTACTTTCATTCCTTCAAAACAAAGACCTCTTCCTACGTAAAAGCCACACGATACTAACACCCGTAGTATCGAACACATTCAGGTTTAAATCAAGCACTTAAAACACTTTTTAGCACAACGTTAAGTATACCATTTAAAAAATCCAATAATGAATCCATTCCTTTACTCCTATAAAGTCATTATAACTAACTTCCCATAAAGCTGTTATAACACTTTATGTTTTACAAACAAGTCAAGGCGAAACCATGCCTTTCTTTTTAAAACAAAATGCTTCAAATTCTTAAGTTTCTTTCCTTTTAGAAATCAAGTTCCTTACTTTGGAATTTTTAAGAAAATCCACACTTGATTACAATAGTTCTTATTAGAGCAGCCATGATCTAGGAAATGTAATACAATTTTGTCTTATCTTAGCTTCTATGCAGATGGAGGTTTCTACTGGTTTTAATATAATTAATTGTCATTACCATTTCCTTTATTAACGCTGCATTGGCTTGTTCGATTCTTATTCCCATTTCCGAAATTTATGTAACATTATTCTTTTAAAAACCACGTACTCATTTCTCACGAATGAGGTTTCACACTTTTCAACACCATTTAGGTTAATTATAAGTCAAGTCTCTTATCTTTCGAAATCAACAAACCATTCTTTTACCTACATAAAGTGGTTATAACAAACTTCCCATAAAGCCGTTATAACACTTTATGTTTTAAACCAACCAATTACAACTATAAGCCCTTATGAGACCAAGAGGGCTTATTCTTTAACAACCAAGTACCCATTACTAACGAATGGGAGTTTACTACTTTTTCACACAATCAAGACCTTTACACTTCATATCAAATCAAGGCACAAAAGGGAAATTTAATTCCCTTAACACACGTGCGTCTACCGCACTATATATTTCACAAATAGTCATGCTGAAGAGGATAGGAAGAATCACATACCTCGCGACGATTATCGACGATTAGCAAAATGCTCAAGATTTTCCTTAAGTAGAATATGCTACCGTAGTACTTCAATCCTATGGGTCATAAAGCGTCTATCAATCTCTAGCTAACGAATAACTAAGTGCAAGGTCCTACATTCTACGGAAAGTCGGACAACTTTCTTTGTTTCTACTTACTATGTCACCTCTTTCAAGGCGAATTTCAATAACCAACGCCACATTTAAGGCACACAATTCAGCTAACCAAGGGATTACCGCTTTACAGGACGCGTAAAATTCCGCCCCACAATGATACAAAAATAAACCAATAATTTCCATGCCATTCTTGGCCAACAATAAACCAATCCTAAACAGGTACCAAGTATGTGAAACTGTAAAGTACTGAAATCAAATCATAACATTTTAAAACCAATTACAAATACGTACGAACAACCAATTTAACTGCACATAGCGCCACAGCATAAACAAGAGCAAAATAGATATAACGTAACTGGTCTTTTCTAGGCCGCTAATGATCGAAGCAAGGTCAATCGCCCATAGTATCATTATGCGTGCCTAATCCTGGAACTCCCGCAGTCCGCATAGGTCACACAAACCCTGTTACACCCCGTAATTCTAAGAGGATGAGATGAGAATCTGGTTATATAAAAGAGAGTGGGGCCACCATCTCACCATTTCAAATTCCAAAACTTATACAAGTTGTATATATCGATATATTCTTGTAATAGGAATATGAGCTGTTGAATTGGAATTACACGTGTAAGTTAGTAGACAATAATTCTTTTAAGTGAGCAAAGTAGATAAATATTTCATTCAAGGCAGTGGATTAGGAAAGCATATATTTACACGTTTAGGTAAAAACAAAAAAAAAAGACATCTCATTTACATCTCATCCCTTTGGCTAGTATTTTAAGAGGAGCAAACTGTTGCATGTATGTGGATTTATGGATTTGCAAATACTGATTAGTAGGAGACATGATTGTGGGTAAACATTCTTGGTTTATTTTTGTCACGACCCGTTCCGGGGCCCGTGACTGGTGCCTTACCCGGGCACCCAAGTAGTCATACATCAGAGTAATCAGCGGAATATAAAAACACAAGACATGAAACAATTGTAAATGAGACACATTTTATCTGAGAAAAGGGTGCCTTTCGGCATATATATATAAGAATCGCGATTTACATCCCAACTGCATAATAGGACTACAGACCTCTAAGGAAGTAAACAACTATGGCGGACAGGCCCCGCCATACCTGAATGTACAAAACTATCTACACAACAGGAGATCATACCTAAAGTCGAGCCTCGGAGAAGATGGAGCTCCGACACCAAAGCAAAAGATCCTAAGGATGTGGATCTAGCACTGCTTTCACTCATGATGAACGCAGCCCCAAGGAGGTCGATAACAGTACCAAGTATGTGAAATCAGAAGTACTTAAATGAAATCATATCATTTTAAAACCAATTTTACAAATATGTATGAAACAACAAGGTAACCGCATAGTGCCACATCATAAACAAGAGCAACAACAGTAAATCGTAACATGTCTTTTCTAGGCTGCGAATGATCGAGGCGGCCAATCGCCATAGTATCATTATGCAAGCCTAATCCTAGACTCAGAGTCGCGTGGCCACCAGGCCCGCATGAGGTATCCCGCATCGAGGTATCTACTCCCGGCATCGCCCCGACTCGTAGTCCGCATGGCCACATAGACCGCATGACCATAAAGGCCGACACTAACACGGAACTCGTAGCTCGCATAGGTCCCCGGACCCGCACGAGGTATTCTCGAATCATGGTCCTGCATCGCCGAGTCTACCCCGCGACGGAGGAAGCTTAACCCGGTATCATGTCAAGAGGTGAGTGATATAATACTAACATAACATCTTATCGTTAAACAACATAAGCACAACAAGAATACCCTCTTATACAAACGTTACAAGACACTAACACACATAACATCATATTATGTCTACTTATCAAACCATCTTATTATACTTTGTAAATCAATATAAGTCTTTTATAAACACATAAGTAAACCGTTCCTTTTATTTTTCTTAAGTCGTTATACCTAACTTCCCATAAAGCTAGTATAACTCTTAAGCTTTTTGTTTTTTTTTAAAAACAATTATTCTTCTTCTTTCAAAAATGATTTATAATTCTTTTGAAAGACTTCAAGATTCTTATTATTCAGGCTTAAGTCAAAAGACATTACAAGAAACTACGTTCGTTAACATATGTACGTACCGCATATATATATTTTAAAATATCATGCTCGATAGTATAGGAGAATCACATACCTTCTTGGCGAAATCCACCTGCCAAGTCGAATATGTCGCGCGCAGAGTATCAACCTATAATAGTCAAATACGTCTATCAACATCTAGACTATTCTGTAGGATATTCTAAACAGATGGTTCTCTATTCTACGGAAAAATGGGCAGACTTCCTACCAGAAACTATACAAGTCATCAGAATACAAATTCTATGTAAGTACAGTTCAATCTTCTTAAATTCTTCTGATGTGATTACAGTTCAATTCTTTTCAGAATACCCTTCTAAGCAATTACGATTCATTACTCTTCTTTTAATATCCTTACATGTATTTTATACTTATTTCTATACTTCTACAAGATGTATTCTCTAATTACAATAGAAGGATAAGATTATTTACCTCGATAAGCCCAATATTATCCAAGATATAAGTCGATCTGAGCGAGGTTTAGCTCCTAATCAGACGCTCCAATCCGCCTAAGAAACCCTAGAAGTTTCTACACAACTTCTACTTTCTACTCCAACCAACTATGAAGTTTCTCTTAGGGTTTCGTTTAGTGACTAATGGAATACAAGGTAGTATTTCCTGACTCTACGATAGAGATAACTTTGAAAATACTATAAGGGATTGGCTAAGGTATTTTGGGGATAGTAACAATACTTGGAGAGTATTTCTACCAGTGGGGTACTTTGGCCGAGACTTCAAGGAATGGGGAGGAGAGGGTGTTTGGCCAGGCTCTTTTAGAGAGCTTTGGGCGAGAACTATAAGGAGAGGGGAGGATTTTGGAGACTTGAAATTGATTTGTGGATGAAGAACTCTTCATCTTAAGGGTATTTATAGGCCAACCAATGGCCAAGATGAAGCCAAGTGGTAGGCAAGTGTAAGGTGGAGATTTAGGCAAGTGTCCTTATCCATCTACTACACAAATATCCTACCAACTCCTTGACTATGGGAAAGGCACAAAAAATGTGCCAACTATGCCCAAGTTGTCGTCCACTTGAGGGTGACAAGTGTCACCCTCTCGTTGGTCCAAAATATTTCGTCTCTCGGAAAAATCCGCAAAAAATAGAAATGACATAGTAATTTTCCCTTCGTAAGTTTTGTAAACGTTTACGGGAAAAACGATTCTTTTAGTGAGTTGTGCACAAATATTTTTCGTCCAAAATGCCTAACTAAGGCTAAACTTTTCACGCACGCCTCACGCATACATACTGGAAATACGGTATAACATTCTCTCACTTAGAAACATTCGTTCCGAATGTTCCTTCCAAGACAGATAACGATAAGGTTCTTCATAACTTAAACAGTTTGCAAATGCCACACACGGCCACAAAACAACACTTAGGCATATATGACAATGAAAATTTACAAGTAGGAAAGTGAGTTACCTGGAGGTGTGGGGAATAGGTGAGATACTTCTGCATTGTTACACCAGTAAATTCTAGAGGATAGATAAGTTGGCAAACATGTGTTGGAAGGATTTTGAGTTTACCTTTGAGTATTGGACCCCAGTTGTTAAGGATTGTAAGGTGTTTAAAAGGCCTAGTGTGTAGTCCGTTGAATCTAGGTCCCAACGCAACCAACCGCTCACGATTGACATCGGAGTCAAAAGTTATGGAAGTTTCAAGTTTGGCGTGATCAAGTAAAGCTGACTTGATTGGGAGTTGTACGCGCGCGAGAGCGTGGCGCCGATTGTATCGAGGGTCTGCGGTGTGGCGCTTGCGCCGAATGCGGCGCCATGGCGCTGCAATTATTTTTCGAGAAGTGTTAGCGCCGGCCGGCGCGTGGCGCCGAGGCGGGATTTTCATGTAAGGAGAAAAATCGTGGATATTTTTATAAGGAGCCTATGGGAGGGTGACAAGTGTCCTCCCATCCTTTGACCAGCGATAAGCCTATTTTAGGCCAAGTCTTGGAAGACTTGGCCATTTCATTCAAACCTCCCAAGAGAAAACCCTCTCCCTTCTCTCAGGTTTTTGAGAAACCCGCCTTAGGGAACCGCTGAGCGGCAAGAAGGAAAAGTGTTGGTGAACTTGTGGGAAGCGCTGTGGTTGAGTTGACTAAGAAGTGGTAGGAAAGGGCTTTTGTGGGCTTTTCTAAAAGGTAAGAGTTTCCTTCTGGTTTGAGTTAGTACTTGTGATAGTAGTATAGATCCGTGAGCACGAGGTCATTATATTTAGAGTTTGAATAGATTTGTGAGCCTGAGGTCATATAGTTAAGTTTGTATAGATTTGTGAGCCCGAGGTCATTATAGTTAAGTTGGCTTAGATTTGGATCTTGTAGCCTTGTTGATTTCGGCCTTGAAAGGTGGCAAGTTAATAGAAACAAAGGAAGTTCGCCCAATTTCAGTAGAATGTAGGGCCTTGTACTTAGTTTACTCTACGCTCAAACTAGAGTTTGATAGACGTTTATGGCCCTTATAGGATTGAAGTACTACGTAGCATATTCTTCTTAAGGAGATAGTCTGGAGCATTTTGCTTAGTGTCGATAATCGTCGCGAGGTATGTGATTCTTCCTATCCTCTTCAAAGATGACTATTTGTGAAATATATAGTGCGGTTGACGCGTGTGTTAAAGGAAATTGATTTTCCAAATTGTGTCTTGACTTGTTATGAAGTGTAAAGGCTTCATTAGGTGTAAGAGTAGTAAGTCTTATCCGTTAGTAATGGGCACTCTGCTTAAAGTTAATGAGCCCTCTTGGTCTCATAAATGTTTATGTGGTAATTGGTTGGTTTAAAACATAAAGGGGTTATAACGGCTTTATGGGAAGTCAGTTATAACAACTTTATGTGAGTAAAAGAACGGTTATTGATTGGTAGAAGTTAAGAGACTTGATCTTGTAAGATAAGAGACTTAACTTAGAATTGTGAAAGTTTTGTAATGTATTCAAAAGTTGTAAAACCTCATTCGTGAGTAATGAGTAATACTCGGTTTTGAAAACTTAAGAGTTATACTAGCTTTATGGGAAGTTAGGTATAACGGCATAAGAATGTGAAATGGATTTGAAAGTGGGAACAAGTATCGAACACACCATCAAAGGCTAATAAAGGAAATGGTTTCACTAATTGATTATATTAAAACCAAGAGAAACCTCCATCCGCATAGAAACTAAGATAAGACAAAATGATATTACATTTCCTAGATCACGGTCGCTTAAATGAGAATCATTGATAACAAGTTCGACTTTTCTTAAAATTCCAAAGAATGAACTTAATGGATTGCAAAGGATAATGTCTTGGATTTTGGAAAAGAGAAGTAACTTGAGTTTGAAAGTATAAATCACTTGTTTTCAAATATCGAACTTTTCTTAAGGGAAAAGTAAATGACTTGGTTTTAAAAGTAGGAATACTTGACCCAAAGGAGTTAATTACTTGGACTTTTAAAAGGTATACTTGACGTTATGTTAATTGTGTTTGAAACGTGTTTTAAACATGAATGTGTGTGATACTACGTGTGATAGTATCGTATGGTTTCTACGTAAAGAGAGTCTTTGAAGGTAGGAAAGAATGTAGTATTTTGGGGTTGGAACCGGTTGTCGACTTAAACGAAGGTACTTTGAGTTGTGTAACTTGCCTGCTTGTGGTGATAGTTTTGTTGTTGTGCAAGTGTTTGACTTTGTGCTACCGAGTCTCTCGACGAGGGCCGGATATCGCGGTATGATGGACATATCGACACGCTGGGTAGCCCATGGTATGCTTCCACTATATTGATCCTTTGGGACATATCGACACGTTGGGTAGCCCACGTATGCTTCATTAGGAGTGTTATCTTGTAAACTGGTTTGGACATACCGACACGTTGGGTAGCCCAGTATGCGCCCACGTGAGTATTATCCGGGTATTTGTTCGACATACCGACACGCTGGGTAGCCCACGAGTATCGTCCCACAGTGAGTATTATCCGGTATTTGTTTGGACATACCGACACGCTGGGTAGCCCACGCAGTATCGCCCACGTGAGTATTATCCGGGTATTTGTTTGGACATACCGACGCTGGGTAGCCCACGCAGTATGCGCCCACAGTGAGTATTATCTTGTTATTGTCAGACATACCGACACGTTGGGTAGCCCACGAGTACGCGCCCACCGTGAGTACTATCTTGTTATTGGGTCGACATACCACACGCTGGGTAGCCCACAGTACGCGTCCACTTTGAGTAATGATCTTTCGCGAGTCCTCGACTTGATGTGATTTGATTTGACTGAATCAGATATACGTGGTGTATCGTAGTTTGGTTATCATACATGTCTCTGCTTTCCTTATAGACTATTATGATTTCATTTACGATTTTTTTCGCTTCGCATACTCTAATTGTATGCGACTTCTTCGGGGCCGCGTTCATGCCGCAGTCGAGATACATCGCTTGTTGATCCGCACTGGGATCGTTGTTCGCCTCGTAAAGCTCCATTCCTTCTGAGACTTTGTCACTTGGTACGGCTCAAGTTGTAGAACTTTTGTACATTCGTGGTATGGCGGCCCCACCCGTCGAGAGATGTTATAAAAATTCTAGAGGTCCGTAGTATCGATGTGTGGCGTGATTGTAATCGTCAGTGTTAGTTATTTTTCGTAAAAGGTAACCGCTGGTTAGCCTGCTTTCTCTTTTCATTGGTTATCATGTATGAGTTTTAATTTCCGCTGATTTTCTCGATGTTGTTTGACTACTGGGTGCCCGTAAGGCACCAACATGCGTCTTCGGTCGTGACGTATGGTATCAGAGCGCTTAGTCTCTGAAAGTGTCCACGCATCGTGTCTAAGTAGTCTCGATTATCGATGTGCGCACCACATCTATAATCGTGAGGTCATGGACATTTAGGATTGGTTTCATTCTTCTCATTCGAGATCGTGCCTTAGAGTCGTGTTGTAAGTTGGACCCTCCGACGTGTTTCGCTTTTACCGCTATGCCTCGCGAAGGCAACCAGGCCCGGCGGCAAGGCAGCGAGGAGTCGCGAGTAGAGCAAATGGCAGCCTCATGAGACCACAAGACTGAGCCTCCACCCCACGGCCCGGAGCAGGAGACGGGTTACGCGAGTCGGCCCGCTTATTGGCCTGGTCAGGCGACACGAGGATAGGCCGACGCAGCAGCCCAGAGCACCGTGGTTCACCCGAGATCGGATAGTTTGAGTCGGACTTTCGAAGTCAGGCCCGCCAGAGTTCTACGGTCGAGGCCCGAGGATGATCCGCAGGAGTTCATCCGGCGCCATAGCCGATCATGAGAGTGATCAAGGCATCGGAGACCGAGCCGCGGTCCTAGGTTCGTGACGGCCGCGTGATACCGCAGCCGATCGTTTGATTCGCGAGCCGCCCCGGAGGGCATGCACTTCCAAATGAGATGGGACGAGTTCCTGAGGCATTTCTTGCACATTTCTTGCCTCCACGTGATGAGGAGGACTCGCCGGCAGATTTTTGATGTTGAGGCGTAACGCGCGACGGTTCAGAGTACAACGGGAGTTTAACTCACCAGCTCAGACGCCCCCGCGTTAGTAGTCGACATGGAGGACAGAGTGCACCGCTATGTCACGGTGGCTTGATGACTATTTGGCGAGAGTTGCTCGAGTAGCTCTTCACCGTACGGACATTGCCCGCACGCAGCTCATGCACTTGGATGCGAGGCACGAGGAGTCGACGAATGACCAAGATCAGCAGAGTAGGCCAAGGCAACAGGTCCTTGTGACCTTCGGGCAGCAAATTTCAAGCAGAGTTAGTTACGCGCCTCCGCCAAGACGGAGTGCTCCACCTCGCCGCCGTGACGCTCGAAAATCGGCGAGCGTCGTGGCTCCAAGGTTTCGGTTTTGGGGATCGTGGATGTTAGTCTGACGGGACCACCTTACCTCGCGGACTATCGGTAGGCTCCACGATGCAGTGTCGTGCTAATAGGGGAATCTGTTTTACATGCGCCAGCCGCCATTTTGCAAGGAATTGTCCCACCAGAGATAGCGAGGTTGAGATTCAGCCTTTCGGGATCGATGGGCTGATTCACCTCCTCCTTTTGCAGGCGTCGCGGAAAGAACATGAGTAGAACGGCGAAGTGGGAAGCAATAGTTACAGTGTATGTTCTTAACCCTCAGAGTATTGTATGCTTTGATGTTGTGGTGATGTGTCAGTGCTATGTTCGGGTAGCTTTGTGTATATAATGTGATTTGGAAGCATGGTTAATAAAAGAGGTAAGTCGGGGATGAGAAAATTTTGAACCTTAGAATTTATAACAGATGAGACCTTAGATGTAAGCGCCGCTCGAGTAGAAGCCTTCATCGTTAATCCTTGTCTGAGTGTATGGTATACATGGAGTTTTGTGTGATGATTCCATGGGTAGTTTATGGAAGTGGTAGCTTCCATGACGGGATTAGTAAGATGGACGAGTCGAGGTAGTGACTCCAGTGGTAGAAACAAGCAATGGATCGAATTGTGGAACGTGGTACTAGAGAGGGTGTGAGTGTACAAGTAAGGTACGCCGAGTAAAGGAGAGTATCCTTTAGACCAAGGAGGAGAAAATAGTGATGTTTGCACGTTAGAGGTGATTTCCGCAATGGAATTCGAGACGCGTGATTTCTATATTATGGCCATGCAGAGGCATAAATGAGTTTTGGTAGGTATAGTAGTGAAGACTATACCGCGCATGTGTTCTCAAGACTTAGAAGGAACATTCGACGAATGTTTCGGCGGGGAAGAATGTTACACCGTAAATTCTAGAGGATAGATAAGTTGCAAACACGTGTCGAAGGATTTTGAGTTTACCTTTGAGTATCGGACCCCAGTTGTTAAGGATTGTAAGGTGTTTAAAAGGCCTAGTGTGTAGTCCGTTGAATCTAGGTCCCAACGCAACCAACCGCTCGCCGATTGACATCTGAGTCAAAAGTTATGGAAGTTTCAAGTTTGGCGTGCAAAAGCAGTTGACTTCAGTTCGGGGTTCTGCACGCGCACGAGAGATGTGGCAGCGCGCCATTGTACCGAGGGTCTGCGGGTGCTGCGCCGCGCGGACGCGGCGCGCGCAGACGCTGCAATTATTTTTCTGAGAAGCGCCGCGGGCCGCGTGGCGCGCGCCGAGGCGGGATTTTCATGTAAAGGAGAAAATCGGGATATTTTATAAGCGAGCCTATGGAGGGTGATGTGTCCTCCCATCCTTTGACCAAATGATAGAAGTTTATTTTAGGCCAAGTCTTGGAAGACTTGGCCATTTCATTTCAAACCTCCCAAGAGAAAACCCTCTCCCTTCTCTCTAGGTTTTTGAGAAACCCGCCTTAGTGGAACCGCTGAGCGGCGGCAGCATGAAAAGTGTTGGTGAACTTGGGAAGCGGTGGTTGAGTTGACGGAAGAAGTGGTAGGAAAGGGCTTTTGTGGGCTTTTCTAAAAGGTAAGAGTTTCCTTCTCCGGGTTTGAGTTAGTACTGTGATAGTAGTATAGATCCATGAGCCCGAGGTCGTTATATTTAGAGTTTGAATAGATTTGTGAGCCCGAGGTCGTTATAGTTAAGTTTGTATAGATTTGTGAGCCCGAGGTCATATAGTTAAGTTGGCTTAGATTTGGATCTTGTAGCCTTGTTGATTTCTACTTGTGAAAGGTGGCAAGTTAATAGAAACAAAGGAAGTTCATCCAATTTCCGTAGAATGTTGTGGCCTTGTACTTAGTTTACTCTACGCTCAAACTAGAGTTTGATAGACGCTTTATGGCCCTTATAGGATTGAAGTACTACGTGTAGCATATTCTTCTTAAGTGAGATAGCATCGGAGCATTTTGCTTAGTGTCGACAATCGTCGCGAGGTATGTGATTCTTCCTATCCTCTTCACATGACTATTTGTGAAATATATAGTGCGACGACGCGGTGTTAAAGGAAATTGATTTTCCAAATTGTGTCTTGACTTGTTATGAAGTGTAAAGGGCTTCATTAGGTGTAAGAGTAGTAAGTCTTATCCGTTAGTAATGGGCACTCAGCTTAAAGAATGAGCCCTCTCGGTCTCATAAATGTTTACGTGGTAATTGGTTGGTTTAAAACATAGAGTGCCGGTTATAACGGCTTTATGGGAAGTCGCTTATAACAACTTTATGTGAGTAAAAGAACGGTTATTGATTGGTAGAAGTTAAGAGACTTGATCTTGTAAGATAAGAGACTTAACTTAGAATTGTGAAAGTTTTGTAATGTATTCAAAAGTTGTAAAACCTCATTCATGAGTAATGAGTAATACTTGGTTTTTGAAAACTTAAGAGTTATACTAGCTTTATGGGAAGTTAGGTATAACGGCATAAGAATGTGAAATGGATTTCAAAGTGGGAACAAGTATCGAACACACCATCGCAAATGGCTTAATAAAGGAAATGGTTTCACTAATTGATTATATTAAAACCAAGTAGAAACCTCCATCCGCATAGAAACTAAGATAAGACAAAATGATATTACATTTCCTAGATCATGGTCGCTTAAATGAGAATCATTGATAACAAGTTCGACTTTTCTTAAAATTCCAAAGAATGAACTTAATGGATTGCAAAGGATAATGTAATCGGATTTTGGAAAAGAGAAGTAACTTGAGTTTGAAAGTATAAATCACTTGTTTTCAAATATCGAACTTTTCTTAAGGAAAAGTAAATGACTTGGTTTTAAAAGGTAGGAATACTGACCTTAAAGGAGTTAATTACTCGACTTTTAAAAGGTATACTTGACGTTATGTTAATTGTGTTCAAGACGTGTTTTAAACATTTAATGTGCGATACTACGTGTGATAGTATCGTATGGTTTCTACGAAAGAGGTCTTTGGGCGTAGGAAAGAATGTAGTATTTTGGGGTCGAACCCGGTTTGTCGACTTAAACGGGCGTACTTTGAGTTGTGTGTAACTTGCCCGCGCTTGTGGTGATAGTTTTGTTGTTGTGCAAGTGTTTGACTTAGGCTACCGAAGTCTCGACGGAGGGCGGATATCGGGTGGTATGACGGACATATCGACACGCTGGGTAGCCCACGCATGCTTCCACTATATTGATCCTTCGGGACATATCGACACGCTGGGTAGCCCACGCACGCTTCTATTGTGAGTGTTATCTTGTAAACTGCTCGACATACCGACACGCTGGGTAGCCCACGCAGTATGCGCCCACGCGAGTATTATCCGGTATTTGTTCGACATACCGACACGCTGGGTAGCCCACGCAGTACGCTGCCCACATGAGTATTATCCGGGTATTTGTTTGGACATACCGACACGTTGCAGCCCACGAGTATGCGCCCACGAGTATTATCTTGTTATTGGTCAGACATACCGACACGCTGGGTAGCCCACGAGTACGCGCCCACCGTGAGTACTATCTTGTTATCGGGTCGACATACCGACACGCCGCAGCCCACCAGTATGCGCCCACTTTGAGTAATGATCTTTCGGCGCGAGTCCCCGACTTGATGTGATTTGATTTGACCGAATCAGATATACGTGGTGCATCGTAGTTTGCTATCATACATGTCTCTGCTTTCCTTATAGACTATTATGATTTCATTTACGATTTTTCTGCTTCGCATACTCGCACTGTTGTATCGACTTCTTCGGGCCGCTCATGCCGCAGTCGAGATACATCGCTTGTTGATCCGCACTGGGATCGCTGTTCGCTTCTCGTAAAGCTCCATTCCTTCGAGACTTTGTCACTTGGTACGGCTCAAGTTGTAGAACTTTGTACATTCGTGGTATGCGGCCCCGTCCCCGTGAGATGTTATAAAATTCTAGAGGTCCGTAGTAATCGATGCAAGGCGGATTGTAATCGCTCAGTGTTAGTTATTTTTCGTAAAAGGTAACCGCCGTTAGCCTGCTTTCTTTTCATTGGTTATCATGTATGAGTTTTAATTTCCGCTGATTTTCTCCGATGTTGTTTGACTACTGGGTGCCCCGTAAGGCACCATAAGCGCCCGGCCGGTCGTGATGTATGGTATCGAGCGCTTAGTCCTGAAAGTGTCTCCGCACCGCGTCTGGCAGTAGTCTTGATTATCGACGTGTTGCGCACCACATCTATAATCGTGAGGTCATGGACATTTAGGATTGGTTTATTCTTCTCATTCGAGATCGCGGCCTTAGAGCCGTGTTGTAAGTCGACCCTCCGACGTGTTTCGCTTTTACCGCTTATGCCTCGCGAAAGGCAACCAGGCCCGTGGCGGCAAGGCGCAGAGGAGTCGCGAGTAGAGCAAATGGCGCCTCTACAGAGACCACAAGACCGAGCCTCCAGCCCCACCTGGCCCGGAGCAGGAGATGGGTTACGCGAGTTGGCCCGCTTATCGCCGTGGTCAGGCCGACACGAGGATAGGCCGGACGCAGCAGCCCAAAGAGCACCAGCTGGTTCACCCAGATCGGATAGTTTGAGGTCGCGGACTTTCTCGAGTCAGGGCCCGCCAGAGTTCTACGGTCGAGGCTCGAGGATGATCCGCAGGAGTTCATCCGGCGCCATAAATGATCAGAGTGATCTGGGCACGGAGACCGAGTCGCTGGTCCTAGGTTCGCGATCGGCCGCGTGATACCGCAGCCGACCGGTTTGATTCGCGAGCCGCCCCGGGAGGGCATGCACTTCCAGACGGGACGAAGTTCTCTGAGGCATTTCTGCACATTTCTTGCCTCCACAGACGGCGAGGACTCGCCGACAGATTTTTGACGTTGAGCGCAACGCGCACGCTCAGAGTACAACGCGGAGTTTAACTCACTAGCTCGGACGCCCCCGCTAGTAGCCGGCATACGGAGGACAGAGTGCACCGCCATGTCACAGGCTTGATGACTATTTGGCGCAGAGTTGCTCGAGTAGCTCTTCACCGCATGGACATTGCCCGCACGCAGCTCATGCACTCGATGCGAGGCACGAGAGTCACTCGAATGATCAAGATCAAGCAGAGTAGGCCAAGGCGGCAGGTCCTTTGGTGACCTTCGGCAGCAAATTTCAAGAAGAGTTAGTTATGCGCCTCCGCCAAGACGGAGTGCTCCACCTCGCCGCCGTGACGCTCGAAAATTCGCGAGCAGGTCGTGGCTCCAAGGTTTCGGTTTTGGGATCGTGGACGTTAGTCTGACGGACCACCTCACCTCGCTGCGGACTATTGCGTAGGCTCCACGATGGAGTGTCGCTAATAGGAATCTGCTTTACACGCGCCACCGGGCCATTTTGCAAGGAATTGTCCCACCAGAGATAGCGCGAGGTCGAGATTCAGCCTTCGATCGACGATTCACCTCCTCCTTTGCGCGTCGTCGGGAAAGAACATGAGTAGAACGACAAGAAGGAAGTGAAGCAATAGTTACAGTATGTTCTTAACCTCTAGAGTATTGTATGCTTGATGTTGTGTGATGTGTCGAGTGCTATGTTCGGGTAGCTTGTATATAATGTGATTTGGAAGCACGGTTAATAAAGAGGTAAGTCAGATGAGAAAATTTTGAACCTTAGAATTTATAACAGATGAGACCTTAGATGTAAGGCCGTCTGGTAGAAGCTTTCATCGTTAATCCTTGTTTGAGTGTACGGTATACATGGAGTTTTGTGCGATGATTCCACGGGTAGTTATGCGAAGTGGTAGCTTCCATGACGTGGATTAGTAAGATGGACGAAGCCGAGGTAGTGATCCAAGGTGGTAGAAACTGGAAGGATCGAATTGTGAACGTGTACTAGAGAGTGCGAGTGTACAAGTAAGGTACGCCGAGTAATGAGAGTATCCTTTAGACCGCGAGGAGAAAATAGTGATGTTTGCACGTTAGAGGTGATTTCCGAATGGAATTGAGACGCGTGATTTCTATATTATGGCCATGAGAGGCATAAATGAGTTTTGCAGGTATAGTAGTGAAGACTATACCGCACGTGTTCAAGACTTAGAAGGAACATTCGGACGCATGTTTCGGCGGGAAGTTAATGTTACACCCCGTAAATTCTAGAGGATAGATAAGTTGGCAAACATGTGTTGAAGGATTTTGAGTTTACCTTTGAGTATTGGACCCCAGTTGTTAAGGATTGTAAGGTGTTTAAAAGGCCTAGTGTGTAGTCCGTTGAATCTAGGTCCCAACGCAACTAACCGCTCGCCGATCGACATCTGAGTCAAAAGTTATGGAAGTTTCAAGTTTGGCGTGCAGTAAAGCAGTTGACTTCGGCAAAGCGTTCAGGGTCAGGTTCACACGGAGAGCGTGGCCGCGCGCCGATTGTATCAGGGTCTGGCGGTGTTGGCGGCGCGCCGACGCAGGCTGCGCGCCACGCAGACGCTGCAATTATTTTTCGTAAAGAGCCGGCGCTGCGGTGGCACAAGGGCGCCGAGGCGGGATTTTCATGTAAAGGAGAAAATCGTGGATATTTTTATATGAGCCTACGAGGGTGACAAGTGTCCTCCCATCCTTTGACCAGCGATAGAAGTTTATTTTAGGCCAAGTCTTGGAAGACTGGCCATTTCATTTCAAACCTCCCAAGAGAAAACCCTCTCCTTCTCTAGGTTTTTGAGAAACCCGCCTCAGTGGAACCGCTGAGCGCGCAAGAAGGAAAAGTGTTCGTGAACTTGTGGGAAGCGCTGTGGTTGAGTTGAAAGTGGTAGGAAAGGGCTTTGTGGGCTTTTCTAAAAGGTAAGAGTTTCCTTCTCTCGGTTTTGAGTTAGTACTGTGATAGTAGTATAGATCCGTGAGCCCGAGGTCGTTATATTTAGAGTTTGAATAGATTTGTGAGCCCGAGGTCTGTTATAGTTAAGTTTGTATAGATTTGTGAGCCCGAGGTCGTTATAGTTAAGTTGGCTTAGATTTGGATCTTGTAGCCTTGTTGATTTCGGCCTGTGAAAGGTAAAAGTTAATAGAAACAAAGGAAGTTCTCATTCACTTCCGTAATGTGTGGCCTTGACTTAGTTTACTCCACGCTCAAACTAGAGTTCGATAGACGCTTTATGCCCTTATAGATTGAAGTACTACGTAGCATATTCTTCTTGGCGGAGATGATCGTGGAGCATTTTGCTTAGTGTCGACAATCGCCGCGAGGTATGTGATTCTTCCTATCCTCTTCAAGCATGACTATTTGTGAAATATATAGCGCGTTGACGCACGTGTTAAAGGAAATTGATTTTCCAAATTGTGTCTTGACTTGTTATGAAGTGTAAAGTGGCTTCATTAGGTGTAAGAGTAGTAAGTCTTATCCGTTAGTAATGGGCACTTGGCTTAAAGAACGAGCCCTCTTGGTCTCATAAATGTTTATGTGGTAATCGTTTGGTTTAAAACATAAAAGTTATAACGGCTTTATGGGAAGTCGCTTATAACAACTTTATGTGAGTAAAAGAACTATTATTGATTGGTGGTTAAGAGACTTGATCTTGTAAGATAAGAGACTTAACTTAGAATTGTGAAAGTTTTGTAATGTATTCAAAAGTTGTAAAACCTCATTCATGAGTAATGAGTAATACTTGGTTTTTGAAACTTAAGAGTTATACTAGCTTTATGGGAAGTTAGGTATAACTGCATAAGAATGTGAAATGGATTTGAAAGGGGAACAAGTATCGAACACACCATCGCAATTTAATAAAGGAAATGGTTTCACTAATCGATTATATTAAAACCAAGTAGAAACCTCCATCCGCATAGAAACTAAGATAAGACAAAATGATATTACATTTCCTAGATCATGGTCGCTTAAATGAGAATCATTGATAACAAGTTCGACTTTTCTTAAAATTCCAAAGAATGAACTTAATGGATTGCAAACGATAATGTAATCGATTTTGGAAAAGAGAAGTAACTTGAGCTTGAAAGTATAAATCACTTGTTTTCAAATATCGAACTTTTCTTAAGGGAAAAGTAAATGACTTGGTTTTAAAAGGTAGAATACTCGACCTTAAAGGAGTTAATTACTCGACTTTTAAAAATATACTTGACGTTATGTTAATTGTGTTTCAAGCACGTTTTAAACATTTAACGTGTGTGATACCACGGTGATAGTATCGCATGGTTTCTACGCAGCAGAGGTCTTGAAGGGAAAGAATGTAGTATTTTGGGGTCGGAACCCGGTTGTCGACTTAAACGGTACTTTGAGTCAGGTGTAACTTGCGCTCGTGTCGCGTGATAGTTTTGTTGTTGTGCAAGTGTTTGACTTCTCAGGCTACCGAGTCTCTCGACGAGGCCTGGATATCGCGGTATGATGGACATATCGACACGCTGGGTAGCCCACTGCATGCTTCCACCATATTGATCCTTCGACATATCGACATCGCTGTAGCCCACGCATGCTTCTATTGAGTGTTATCTTGTAAACCGTTTGGACATACCGACACGCCGCAGCCCACCAGTACGCCCACAGTGAGTATTATCCGGTATTTGTTCGACATACCGACACGCTGGGTAGCCCACGAGTACGCGCCCACAGCGTAAGTATTATCTCGGTATTTGTTCGACATACCGACACGCTGCAGCCCACCAGTACGCGCCCACGAGTATTATCCGGTATTTGTTTGGACATACCGACACGCTGGGTAGCCCACGCAGTATGCGCCCACAGCGAGTATTATCTTGTTATTGGTTGGGACATACCGACACGCTGCAGCCCACGAGTACGCGCCCACCGCGAGTACTATCTTGTTATTGGGTCGACATACCGACACGCTGGGTAGCCCACGAGTATGCGCCCACTTTGAGTAATGATCTTTCGCGCGTGAGTCCTCGACTTGATGTGATTTGATTTGATCGAATCAGATATACGTGGTGTATCGTAGTTTGGTTATCATACATGTCTCTGCTTTCCTTATAGACTATTATGATTTCATTTACGATTTTTTCGCTTCGCATACTGCACTGTTGTCGACTTCTTCGGGGCCGCGCTCATGCCGCAGTCGAGATACATCGCTTGTTGATCCGCACCTCGGGATCGCTGCTCGCCTCGAAAGCTCCATTCCTTCTGAGACTTTGTCACTTGGCACGGCTCTCAAGTTAGAACTTTTTGTACATTCTGTGGTATGGCGGCCCCGCCCGCCAGAGATGTTATAAAAATTCTTAGAGGTCCGTAGTAATCGACAAGCGCGATTGTAATCGCTCGTGTTAGTTATTTTTCGTAAAAGGTAACCGCTTGTTAGCCTGCTTTTCTTTTCATTGTTATCATGTATGAGTTTTAATTTCACGATTTTCTCTCGATGTTGTTTGACTACTGGTGCCCGTAAGGCACCGCCGCGTCTTGCCGTCGCGACACTCATGTCCTCTCGCCTTCCACGCCATCTCTCCCCGAGCTCGCTCGCCACAAGACTTTGACTAAGTCACGCCCCGGTCCGCAGACGCCTAACTCGACGATCGACATCGCTATGGGAATCTCTCATACGATAACCCCTCGGCCACCGGACATCGCCAATCTGGGCGCACTCAGATGGATCCCCGATACATCTCTCAACATAGAAACGTGAAAACCGGATGCACCGCCTCCAGACGGACGGCAGATTCAACTCGTAGCAACCTTGCCTACCTCGCGACACCTGATACGCCCAATGTACTGGCCGAAGCTTCCTTTCCCGAATCTCATCACACCCTTCACGGGTGAAACCTTCAGAAAACCCAATCATCAACTCGAACTCAGACGCACAACGATGATCTCGCATATGACTTTTGTCGACTCATGCCAAGAATCGCCTCGGATAAGTTTCACTCTTATCCATCGCTCACGTACTCGTGTCCGTCCTACTAATCGCATTCGCCATATCAAACCAGCTATCGGCGATCCGCACTTCTCCCATACAAGGCCTCATAAGGCGCCATCCAATATCGGAGTGATAGCTATTATTATACGCAAACTCAACTAGAGGCAAATGATCCTCCCACTACCTCGAAATTAACACAAAGCTCGCAAAGATATCCTCAAGAGTCCGATAGCCGCTCACCTGTCCGCCTCATCGTGGATGGAATGCAAGACTGTGCTCACCAAGGCCCCTAAACCCTTCTGAAAGACCTCCGTAAGTTAGCCGTAAACTGGCTCTCGGCCGATATGATAGAAATAGGGATCCACGCACCGACGATCTCTGATGTAAAGTTCGCATAATCCTCACCGAAAAGTCGTCCCGACGGAAGAAAGCGGGCTGATTTCACACCGCCGACGATAACCCATATAGAATCATGCTTCCTCCGAAAAGTAGGTATTCCTGCGGATAAAGTCCACGTTGATCACCTCCCACTTCCGTGTCCGATCTCTATCGTCGCAATAATCCACCGTGCCTCGTGCTCTATCTTCACCACAACACGCATCGAGCTACAAACTCGCAACGCCCTCTTCAAGCCATCCCACCAATACACAGATCTGGTCGTGGTACATCTTGGTCGCTTCCGATGGATAGAGTAACGCGCTACCGCGTGCTTCCCCTAGAACTCACAAGTCTCAAACATCCGAACACACAACCTACCAACCTTAGCACCCCATCAAAGTGCTACCGTGCGACCCTTTCTCACGGCGGTTGTATCACGGCATCGTCAACACCGATCCTCAAACCGCTTCTTCACCTCCGACGCATAAGACTCGCAACCTCTCGAACTCGAACTTCATCGCCATCGTAATCAATCACCGACTCCAAGGCTCGCTAATCGATGTAACTCGCGACCATGCCCTCTCCTCTCGGGTCAACATCCGATAGACTTCATCGACCTACGCTAAGAGCATCCGCCACAACATCGCCTTCCCGTGGTACAGATGCCGACATCGCAATCCTCGAGTAACTCTAACCACCGCTCTCGCCGTAAGTTCGCCTTCTCGGTCAAGATATACCGAGGCTCTCGGATCAGAAATATCCACGTAACCCCATACAAATAGGCTTCCAGATCTTCAGCGCGTGAATCACCACCGCCAACTCCAAATCACGGCGGGTAGTTCCTCATGCTTCTTAAGCCGCTTCGATGCGACGCTATAACCTTGCCCCGCCGCATCAACACATCCCAACCCGATGCTCCGACGATCACAATACACGGCATAGCCGCCCGACCTCCGAAAAGAGTAAGAACGGGCGGCCGCCTCCTTCAAGAATCGGAAACCCCGCCACACGCATCACCATCAAACTTAGCCGCTTCCGAGTCAGCCTAGTCACCGGGCAGTAGATAGAAGCAAACTTCTACGAACCACCGGAGCATAATAACTGCAAGGGCCCGTAAAATCGCAGACCTCGCGGAGTAGTAGGTCGAGGCCAACTCGATCGCTTCGATCTCGCCGATCCACCCGAATACCATCACTCAAAATATGCCCAAGAAAAGCCACCGGTCAACCGTAACTCACACTTCAAAATCGGCGCATAAATCTGGTCTCGAGAACTCTCAAAGACGCTTCTCAAATGCTCGCATGCCTCGCCTGAGCGAATAAACCAAGATATCATCAATGAACACTATCACAACGTGTCCAAAATGGCTCGAACACTTGGCTCATCAAATCCATTAATATCACGAGCATCGTCAACCCGAAAGATACGACTCGAACTCATAATGCCCGCATCGTCCGAATGCATTCCAGTGGACATCCGCCTCGACTCGCACTGATGATAGCCCGATCGCAGATCAATCTTCGAGAAACATCTCGCACTCGCACCGGTCGAACAAATCATCAATCCCGGGAAGGGTATCCGTTTAATAGTCACCTTGTTCGCCTACCAGAATCAACACACATGCGCAACGCCCCATCCTTCTTCTTCACGACACACCGGCGCTTCGGTGAGAAACACTAGGCCCGATGAAGCCCTTCTCCAAAGAAATCTCTCACCGTCCTTCAACTCTCTCAACTCGGCGTGTCATTCTCAGACATGAATGGAAATAGGCCGAGTGTCCGGCAAAGACATCGATACAAAACTCTATCTCCTATCGAGGGATACCCGAGGTCGTCTCGAAACACATCTAGAACTCTCCGATCATCGAATCGATCAAAAACTGTACCGCAGCCTCGATTTAACACCCGAACGAGATGGTAGATATACCTCTTCGCACCATCTTCCTAGCCTCGAGGTAGAAATAAACTCTACCCTCGATACAAAGGTTCCTCCCACTCAACAACCGGCCTCAGAAACCGAACCGCACTCACTCTCTCCTCGCCTACATTGCATAGCGTTGTAAGCTAGCCAATCCATACCCATGATCACATCAAATCCATATCCAACTCTATCAAGTTTCGGCCAGGGTCTCGACGATCGATACGGTCATCGGACAAGCCCTATATACCCGCCGAGCTACCACCGAATCACCATCGCGTAGCTACCTCAGTGGTCTACGGACTTAGGCTCTATCCCTATCCTACTAGCAATGGGAGATATATAGACAGAGTAGAACCCGGATCTATCAAGGCATACACATCAAATCCAGAACTGATAAGGTACCGCGGACGCACATCAGCGAGGCCTCCCGATCCCGCCTACCGACATGCG
This sequence comes from Przewalskia tangutica, assembly GCA_029844215.1. Classification (NCBI taxonomy): domain Eukaryota; kingdom Viridiplantae; phylum Streptophyta; class Magnoliopsida; order Solanales; family Solanaceae; genus Przewalskia; species Przewalskia tangutica. Next base: position 7,896 of record JAQGDG010000507.1, on the reverse strand, counting down.
CATAAATGCGCTCGAGGACCGCTAGAATCGGGACCCGCCACGCACTGGCCGACTGCCGCCCACGAGTACCGATCTTCAGGGCGCAGTAACCGTAGGAGATGCAAGACACACCTACGAAAGAACTCGTAGTCGACTTCACCATCCGCGCTTGTCACGACTCGCTCCGGCCCGTGATCGTACTTACGGCACCCAAGTAGTCATACATCGAGTAATCGAAATATAAAGCAAGACATGAAACGCTTAAAAATAAAACACGCTTTACGTGAGAAAACACGCTTTCGCATATATATATATAAAATCATGGTTTAGAAGCTATATCCGATCGCATAAATATGACTATGCACTTAAGTAAGAATAACTATGGCGACAGGCCCCGCCATACTCGATCAGATAAAACTATCTACAACAGGAGATCATACTAAAAGTAGAGCCTCCAAGAGACGGAGCTCCCGACACCAACGCAGAGATCCTAAGGACGCGGATCTAGACTGGCCGCTTTACCGCAGATGTAACGCAGCCCCGGCGAGGTCAAGATAACAGTACCAAGTATGTGAAACTATAAAGTACTTTAAAATGAAATCAAAGTATTTAAAACCTTTTCACAAATACAATCGCTCAATTGCACATACACATCACAAACAACAACAAGAATAGGAAATCAGAATGTGTCTATTCTAGGCCGCGAATGATCAAGCAAGGCCAATCGCCCCATAGTATCATTCTCGCGTGCCTAGTCCTCGACTTCCGCAGCCGCATAGGTCCTGCACAATGCACTGCATGAGATATTTCGATCGGGCAGCTAACCCCTGCAGATCCGCCTAGCTCCCGCAGCCCGCATAGCCTCAAAAAGACCGCATAGTCTCAACATCGCATGGAGTCTCGCATCAGCAACGCCGAATGATCAATCTCGAGTATACCGCCGCCCGCATAGTCTCACGCTGCACATCGATAGTCGATAGACCGCATCAAGCGGGCAAGCCTCGTATAATAAAGGGCAGGTGATACAATAACAAGATAATGGACTTACCTTAGCAACGAAGTACAGAAGAACGACTTCCTTACACAAAGATTACAAGACACTAACACAGGTAGCATCATAACATGTCTACTTATCAAACAATCTTACTACACTTAACAGAAATCAATACAAGGCTTTTATAAACAAACAAGTAAACAGTTCCTTTTTATCTTCTTAAGTTGTTATACCTAACTTCCCATAAAGCTGGTATAACTCTTAAGCTTTTGTTTTAAAAACCAAATATTTATCTCCTGTTAAAAAATGATTCAGTATTCTTTTGAAATGTTTTCAGTTCTTTGTTTATTCAGGCTTAAGCCGTGAGGCATTGCCATAAGTATTATTCAGGCTTAAGTCAAAGACATTGCATAAGTATTATTCAAAGCTTAAGTCAAAGACATTGCCAGTTAGTTATTCGCTTAACACCGTGACGCCTACCGCATTTATATATTGTAAAATATCATGCTTTAGAAGAATCACATACCTTTCTCAAATAAAACCACCGCCAAGTCAATATGTCGCGCAGAGTCACCCTATACAGTCACGATATCTATCAAAGACTACTCGAGGTCATTCTAAACAAGTGGGTTCATAATTCTACTGAAAGCTCGGGCAAGACAACCCTACCCATGAGCTATGTAAGTTCATCAGAAAATACCCATGAGTACAAGCCAATTATTCTTCTTTAAACCCTTCATCATGATAATAGCTTCAATTCTATTCTCAGGATATTCTTCTAAGTATTTAATACTTATTCTAATACTATAACAAAGAAGTATTCTCTAATTCAAAAGAGGGTTAGGATTAGTTACCCTGTAAGCCCAATAATATCCTAGAAATGTCACTGAGCAAGGTTTTGCTCTAAGTCAGATGCTCAAGAACCTGAAGTTCCTCACAACTTCTACTAAGTACTAAGGCATTTGGGCTAGTATTTTGGGCATTATAACGATACAAGAAGGTAACTTTTCTACCAAGGGAGGGGGTAGATTTCGGCTAGGCTGGGGTAGGCTCGCCACACTACACAAGGAGGGAAGAGGTGTGGACGAAAAGCTTAAGGGAGAGGAGAGGATTTTAGACTGGAAGATAACTCAGGATGAATAACTCTTCATCTCTAAGGGGTATTTATAGCTCAAGCCTTGGCCAACCAACGGCCAAGATGAAGATAAGTGCAAGCGCAGTAGGTGAGGATTAACCAAACACAAATATCCTACCAACTCGATTTCAGTGCACAAGGCACAAAAACGTGCCTCGCTCTCCAATTCGCCCATGGACGCTTAAGTCCACCAACGGAGGGTGCCGCGTTGCCTCCCGCTGGTCCAAAATGTTTCGCCTCTAAAAATCCGCAAAAATTAGAAATGGCATAGCCGGAATTTTCCCTACGAAAGCCGTGGGAAACGCTTTGGCCGAAACGATTCTTTGCGTAGTCAGGTACAAAAACGCCCAAGGCTAACTTTAAAGCCAAACTGACGTATTCCCTTACGCATATACTCAAAATACGGTATAACATTCTTCCCTCCTTAGAAACATTCGTCCCAACGTTCCTTCTCAAGACGCTTATCAAGAAGCTTAAATAGCTAGCAAACGCCACACACGGCCACAAACAACACTTAGCAAAAATGATAATGGAAATTTACAAGAGAAAGTGAATTACCCGAGGTGGGAATAGGCGAGATACTTCGCCTCATGTCCTCCTCGGCCCCACGCCATCTCCTCGAGCTCGCTCCGCCACAAGACTTCGACTAAGCCACGCCCCGTCCGCAGACGCCTAACTCCGACGATCGACTATCGCGCATGGAATCTCCTCACGATAACCCCTGGCCACCGGACATCGCCAATCGGGTGTACCTAGATGGATCCCCGATACATCTCTCAAAGATAGATACGTGAAACACGGATGCACCGCTTCCAGATCGGACGGCAGATTCAACTCGTAGTAACCTCGCCTACCTCGCGACATCAAACGCCCAACGTACTGGCCGAAGTTTCCTTCTTCCGAATCTCATCACACCCTTCATGGGTGACACTTTAGAAAACCCAATCATCTATCGCGAACTCCGTATGCCGACGACGATGATCTCGTGATACGACTTCGTCGACTCGAGCCGCCAATAGCCGCCTCGATAAGCTTCACCTTATCCATCGCTCGTACCAAATCGTCCCACTAGCCGCCCGCCCACATCGAACCAACCTATAGGCGATCCGCACTTCCTCCCATACAAGGCCTCATAAGGCGCCATCTCATGCCGAGTGGTAGCTACATTATACGCGAACTCAACTAGAGGCAACGATCCTCCCAACTACCACTGGTCAATAACACAGCTCGCAAAGATATCCTCAAGAGTTCTGATAGTGCGCTCGCCTCGTCCGTCTGCTCAGGATGAAATGCAAGATTGTGCTCACTCAAGGCCCCTAAACCTCTCGAAGCGACCTCCGTGGTTAGCCAGAACCGGCTCTCTCGTCTCGATATGATCGAGGTAGTGGACTCCATGTAGTCCGACGATCTCCTGATGTAAAGTCCGCATAATCTCAAATAAAAGTCGCCCCGACGGAAGAAAGTGGGCTGATTTCGCCACCGTCGACGATAACCCATATAGAATCAGCGTCTCCTCCGAAAAGCAGGTAATCCTGACGGTCCATGCTGACACCTCCCACTTCCGTGTCGGGATCTCAATCGTCAGAATAAACCACCAGCCTCGTGCTCTACCTTCACCGCCGACAACACGGCACCGAGCTACGAACTCGCAACGCCCCTCTTCAAGCCATCCCACCAATACACGATCTAAGGTCGTGGTACATCTTGGTCGAATTTGACGATAGAGTAACGCGCGCTGTGTGCTTCCTCAAGAACTCACGGTCCTCAAACATCCGAACACACACCGCTTCTCAAACCTTAGCACCCCATCGTGCTACCTCAAGCGACTTGCCTCACGAAGAGTCAGATCACGATATCAATCAAAGCGATCCTCGAATCGCGTTTCTTCACTCTCCTCAACGATGGAAGACTCGGCAACCTCACGAACTCTAACCCCACCGCTATCGTAATCAATCAAACGGACACCAAGGCTCGCTAATCGATGCAAATCACGAACCATGTCCCTCCTCTCTAGCCGCACATCCGATAGGCTCCCATCGACCTACGACTAAGAGCATCTCGCTACAACATCGCCTTCCCGTGGTACAGATATCAACATCAGAATCCTTAAGCAACTCTAACCACCGCCTCGCCGCAAGTTCAGCTCCTCCGGTCAAGTTATACCGAGACTCTTGTGGTCAGAGTAAATATCCACGCGGAACCCCATACAAATAGTGCCTCTGCATCTTCAAAGCGCAATCACTACCGCCAACTCCAAATCACGCGGGTAGTTCCTCCGTGTTTCTTCAACATCCGACGATATGCTATAACCCCGCCATGTCGCATCAACACACATCCTAACCCGATGCTCCGACGATCACAATACACGCACATAACCATCCGACCTCCGGAAGAGTAAGAACGGGGCGGCCGTTAGTCTCTCTTTCAAGAATCGGAAACCCCGCCACAAGCATCACCATCAAACTTGGTCGCCTTCCGAGTCACCCTAGTCACGGTGCAGAGATAAGCAAACTTCTCCACGAACCGCCGAGCACAACTCGCAAGGCCCGTAAAATCGCGTAACCTCCGCGAGTAAGAGGTTCAGGCCAAGTCCCGATCGCTTCGATTCGCCAGATCCACTGAATGCCATCACTCGGCTAATATGCCCAAGAAACGCCAACAAGTCAACCAAACTCACATTTGAAAACTTGGCGCATAACCATCTCTGAGAATCGCAAGACAAGCCTCAAATGCTCCGCATGCTCCCGCCTCCGAGCGAGAATAAACCAAGATATCATCAATGAACACTATCACAAACGGTTCCAAAAATGGTTTGAACACTCGCTCATCAAATCCACGAATACCGCCGAGCATCGTCAACCCAAAAGACATGACACTCAACTCATAATGCTCGCATCGTCCGAATGCAGCCTAGTGGACATCCACCTCTCTCGACACGAACCCGATGATAGCCCGAACGCAGATCAATCTCGAGAAACATCTCGCTCGCAACCTGGTCGTAACAAATCATCAATCCCGGGCGTGGTATCTGCTTAATGGTCACCTTGTTCACCGCTCAGAATCAACCACACATGCAGCAATGCCCCGCCCTTCTTTCACTTCACAATACACACGCGTCTGGGGAAACATCGGGCCTAATGAAGCTCCTTCTCCAAAGAAATCCCCGCTGTCCTTCAATTTTCCTCAATCCCTCGCGGCGCCATTCGTATGGCGAATGGAAATAAAGCCGGCTGTCCGCAATATGTCAATACAAACTCAATCTCCTCTTCGTGGAGGGATACCCGTGGAGGTCATCTCGAAACACGTCTCGGGAACTCGCCGACCATCGAATCGATCAGTAACTGCACCGCAGCCTTCAAGATCAACACCCGAACGAGATGGTAGATATACCCCTTCTGCACCATCTTCCTAGCCTTCGAGGCAGTAGGAAATAAACCTACCCCCTACGATACCGTGTCTCCTCCCACTCAACAACCGGCCCTCAGAAACTGAACTCGCACTACTCTCTCTCTCTCAGCTTCATTGGCGAAAAGAAGCCAGCCAATCCATCCCCATAATCACGCCGGTCAATCATCTCCAATCCTCTATCAAGCTCCCGCCAAGGTCCAATGACGCATCGTAAACGGTCACAAGCGACAAGTTCTCATATACCCGCCGAGTTACCACCGAATCACCCATCGGGCGTAGCTACCCCTCGAAAAGTGGCTCATGGACTCTGTGCTCTATCCTCATCCTACTAGCAACAAGCGGGAGATATATAGGACGTGAGTAGAACCCGGATCTATCAAAGCATACACATCAAACCCGTGAACCGGATAAGGTACTCGCGACTTACATCAAAGCGGAGGCCTCCGATCCGCTTCTGGCCGGACAGCATATATGCGCGTTCTCGAGGACCGCTAGAATCGGGACCGCGCTATGACACATTCCGCCGCGACTACCGATCCACGTGGTACCGCCTTCCCGGGGCGAAAGTAATCGCCGGGGACGGCTAGTCCGCAATGCACTCGTAGCCGAGCCCTACCACCGCCGCTACCTGGGCTTCTTGATTAAATCCTCTCGCAAAGTGACCGTCGCTGGCCGCCACAAGTATAGCAAGCTCCCGGGAGTATTGCACTCTCCCGTAATGGTATTCGCCACAACGCACACCGAAAGCGCATTCCTCGAACTGCTAAAGACCCTCGCTACCCTCGAAATCCGAAGTCCCGCCCTCGACCGCCCCGACTCGCCTCCGGCCGCGGCCGAAAATGCAGGCAGAGTGCTCACGCCGGGCACGTCGGTGCAACCGACTTCGCCGACATGCCGCCCACCCGAGGACTACCGAAAGAACCGCCGCTCGGGCTTTACCTTCTCCGTCACGATATCGCTTCTCTACCCGCGGCTTCTTACGCCTTCACATCCTGGGCCAAGCATGAGCTCAGTGATACCGGGTTAGGTCCATGCTCGTCAAGTGGACACACCCGCGACAAGACTCCTGGGCCATGTAATCATCCAGCCCATGGCTGACAGCGATGCACTCTGTTCCTCCATCTCTGGCGCTAATAAAGGCCAGTGTGGACATATCGAGCCAAAGAATCAAACTCGATACATTGTACTCCCTCATCAGCATCCTCCCGCCGCCAAAGAATAAGCACCTATCACCGCGCTCTCTCCTATCTCGCGAGGCAAGAAGCGCGTGGAGGAAAAGCCTCAAAACTCATCCCATACCGTCTGGAGCCGATATGCTCTCCCGAAAGCTCTCTATGAATCAAAACCAATCGACGGCATGATCACGCAATTGACGCGAATGTCACGTGCCTGCCATTCACAAGCCCCGATCACCCGTGATAATCCTTCGCACCGACGGATGACACTCCCAGCGATCATCCTCCCGCCACCAGAAAACTCTCGCGCTACAACTCAAGAAATCTCGTAGCCTCAAACTATTCGGGCTTCGCCTCTGCACTCCACGCAAGTGCGACCGAGCCGAGCCGGAATCGCGTGATCCAGCCTCTCTCCTCGTGATCGGCCACAACTTTAGCCAATAGTCAAGCCATCTCCTTGTACAGTTTCCTAACTCCTCCGCCCCAGCCGGTGCGGGACAGTGAGGCGCTGGTACTGCGGTCTCGCTGGGGCCTGCCGCGCTATAGAACTCGCTGCCTCCTCGTATAGATCGGCCTCGAGCCCTCGTGACTCCTCGGGTGTCCTCGCTAGCTCGGCCTCACGCTTCTGCCCTTCTCGGGCCCGGTCGCTTTACGCGAGGCATAATCACATAAAGAAAGGAACACGCTGTGGCGGTCCAACCTATAACACAACTCTAAAGCACGATCTCGTAATGAGAAGAATGAAACCAATCCTAAATATCCTATAGCTTCTCTCGATTATCAAAAGCAGTACACAACAATCGATAAGACTCTACTGGGGAGCACTTACTACTACCACGTGACACTTTCCGAGGATTAACTCGCTTCCGATACTTCACTTTTGTCACGCATCTGCTCGGCTCCGCGGATCGTGCCTCACCGGCACCCAAGTAGTCATACATCGTAGTAATCGGGCCGAAATATAAAGCAAGACATGAAACAGCTTTAAAATAAAACATGTTTTACTGCGAAAACATCGTCTTTCTAGCATATATATATAAAATCATGGTTTAGTGCTACATCCGATAATCAGTACAATACGAATTTATCACGCACTTCTCGCAAGGAAAGTATAATGAACTATACGACAGAATTCCCGCCATACCCTCGATCGTGACATAAACTATTCTACTACCAGGAGATCATACCAAAAGTTAGAGCCTCCT
>JAQGDG010000506.1:0-125912 GCA_029844215.1 Przewalskia tangutica | reverse complement strand
TGGCAGGCGTGCCTATGATTAGAGCGAGCCAGAGCTTCGGGTATATCCTTAACCCTCTAGAGTTTTGGTATGCTTGTTATGATGATCTCATTATTGTGTGTTGTATACGGATAGCATTGTGATATGTGTGAGTTAAAATGCATGGTTAGTTGGAAGGATACGTACTGAGCAAGTTGGTAAAGTGTAACCTTGGGACTATTTCACGACCGGTAATCGCAGTGGTGGCGTCGCTTCGAGTTAAAGATTTATTTTTGACCCTATCGTGGTAGTAGTATAATGCGGGATTTATTTTGTGTGATAAGTCCGTGGGTAGTGTGGAGATGGAAGTGGTAGCTTCATGATGTGAATTAGTAAGATTGTTAGGATCGGGAACAATGTGTTGAGTTTGGCGGCCGGGGCTCGGTTTCCGCCGAGGACCATTTGCGGGTCAACCGTAACCCGTGGCTTCAAAGCGGGCCGATTCTGGGTGGTCCCGCCAGCGGTAGGGTCACGCAGGATGCTAGGCCCAAGTTTGTATGATCATCGTATGAGTTCGTGGACGCTGCCCGACGGTTCGTAGTGCCAGGTTCGCAGAAGGCCGGAAACGGGCCTACAGAAGTTGAGGTTAGTAAGACGACCAAGTTCGGCGCAGTGACTCGTGATTTTCGAACGGAAGTAATGACCAAAGTATGGTACGCATCGGGAGAGTTCAAGCGTTCGAGAAGCGGCGCAATGCACGGTAAGAAGAAGAGGACGTATGTTATTTCGTGCTGTGCGTGGCATCGGCGTTGTATAAGAGGAACTTTATCGTTATTCGGATTGAGAAGGAACATTCGGGACGAATGTTTCTAAGAGGGAGAATGTTACACCGTAGTTGCGATTGTGGTAGTATGGTGGAGGACGCATTTACGAGAGTACTGGCGAAATTTTGAAAAGAAAGAAAGATGAGTTTTCGACGGAGAAAAGTTTCCGGTTATTCAGAAGAAAAAGGTTCGTTAACGGGAATCGATTCCCGATTTGGTATTCGGACTTCATTGATTATATTAGAATTTTGAGATTTTATTTTCTGAAATGGTCACGCTGGGCCCACGAGAAATTTACGGTTTTTGTATGGCCGGCTTTGTTTTTTGAGATTTCCTGTAGATTTTTGGATATTTTCTAAGACGGAATATTCTGGCGAATCGTGGCGACACGTGTCACCCCACGTGGGCACCATGGCCGAATTTACCTTTGTGCACAACACCCGACAGTCGTTCGACGAAACGCCGCATAACTCATGGCAGGGAAAATTCGACTATGTCGCTTTGTATTTTTATGGATTTTTCCGAGAGACTAGAACATTTGGATCAACGAGTGGTGACATGCGTCACCCTCACATCGGAAGTTAGCGCGCACTGGACGACGGGGCGCCGCCGGTAGATATTTCGGTAGATATTTGCAGGGTTTTGGGGAGTAGGACTGTGGGCACTGGGCATATCTTCGCCTTACACTTGCGTAGCACTTGGCTAGATCTTGGCCATCGTTGGCCTTGGCTTTGCTATAAATACCCTCCCTTTGTTGAAGACTTCATCATCCAAACGTGTTCTAAGTCTTGCAATCCTTCCCCTCTCTTCTTATCTCGCCCCAAGCCTTCCCCTCCCCTTGGAGCGCCTGCTGTCGAGAGCCTCCCCTCCCTTGTGGTGCCTTGGCCGGGTACCCCTAGCCTAGTTGTTTTCGTGATAATACCCTCGTCAGTGGTATGTAAATACCCTAGTATTGTTATAATGCCCAAAATACCTTAGCCTCAGACCTTGTAGTATTCCAAAGATACCTCTTTACGTAGAGTCCTAAATACTACCTTTGTCCTTTTAGTCTCAAACCGAAACCCAAGGAAATCTTCATAGTGGTCAAGTATTTGAGTAGAAGTTGGTTAGAACTTCTAAGTGGTTGTTTCGGAGGTTCGAGCGCACTGAGCTGAGCCAAACCTTGCTCAGATCGACATTATAACTTGATAATTTTGGCTTATCGAGGTAATTATTCGTTCCTCTATTGTAATTGGAAATTACATGCTTGTTAGGATATATAGTTGAAGATACTATATACGGAACTATACTTAGTATTCGCAATGTCTTTTGACTTAAGCTCAAGAATAAAGAACCGAATCGAATCGTATTTACATAGGATCAGATTGCAAAGAGACTTGTGTAGAGAATTGTACACGCCCGTTAGACAGTAAACCCCTCGTTGGCTTGGCAGCCTACCGAGGAGGAGATTTACGCTGCCATGTGAGAGTCTTAATTTTCTATGTAAAGATAGAAACTCAGTTTGGGGTTAATAGACGCTGACCTTTATAGAAAGTATTTCAAGAGTAGCGCATTCTACCTATGAGTGGAAAGGGCTAGTGCGTTGTAGTACTTGGCATTTTGCTTATTGTCGATAAATCGTCGCGAGGTATGTGAACCTCTTCCTATCTTTTTCAGCACGATTGTTAGAACTATGTAGTTGTAGACGATATGTGTTAATTGTATTTGATTGTTAAACATAAAAGGTTATAACCCGCTTTATGGGAAGTTGGTTATAAACTTTATGTAGGTAAGAAAATGGTTTTGACCGATGTTAGAAGTTAAGAGACTTGATCTTATAAGATAAGAGACTTAACTTATTTGTTTTAATGAGGATGTTTGTAGAAACCTCATTCGTGAGTAATGAGTACTTGGTTTTTAAAGTGATAATGTTTACCGATTTCGAATCGAATCGTATCGGCGCACTCATCGCAGCGCTAATAAAGGAAAATGTATCAATAATGATGTGTTGTATTAAAACCAAGAGAAACCTCCATCTCGCATAAGCTAAGATGACAAAATGATATTACATTTTCTAGATCATGGTCATTGAATAAGATCGTTATAAACAAGAATAAACTACTCACGATATGTCATATGTTACTCAATTGTTCTAAAAAGGAATCAAGTGATTAAGTTTTGGGAACTATGAAACCATTTGAAAACGGAAGCTTCGAGTAATCAAACTAGGCAACCGAACTTAGGAAAAGAATGTTGTTACTTGATTTTGAAAAGGAAGCGGGTTATATTCTAATACTACTGTATCGGGTGACTTTTATAAAAGTAATGGATCTCTTTTTAAAAGAACTTACGTATATAGTACTTTGGGGTTAAAACCCGACTTTGGTATAAATGAAAGTACTTTGTGTTGTTGTGAAACTCGCCTACGCTTGTTGTGGAAGCTTGGCTATGCTTATCAGATAACCTTTGTTGCAAAGCGCTGTATTTCGCGCAGCCGCGTCGATGTAGGGTCGGTTGATCGTTGAGAACTTACTGGACGCGTCGGCAAAGGACGGAGAAATTCCACCCGCACGCCTCGCTGATAATATTATTGTTGTTAATCGCTGGACATACCGACATCTACGCGTGGCGCACGCATGCTTCCATTTTGGTTAAGGTCTTGGGTTAATCGCTTTGGATATATCGACACCCACGCGGCGCACGTATGTTTCCATTTTGATTATCGCCAGGATTTCCTTTCGACATACCGACATCGGCGCGTGGCGCACGTACGTCATTTGAATGTTGTCTTATTTTTCCTTCGACATACCGACACGACGCAGCGCACGCATGCTTCCATTTGATTGGTCTTGTTGTTGAGGTCACATGGACATGTCTACACCGATGCAGAATTCCGGGGGCATGTGGCCATGGGACATTGGTATTATTGTCGCATCATGGACATGTCTACACCGATGCAGATTCCGGTACGCGCCAGCATGAGAACTCGATTGATGCTGGCGGGCGAGACCCATAGTTATATCGAGTGATGATCGTTTTATGTCGGAATCAGAGTTTGGTTATCATACATGTCTCCCGCTTTATAGACTAGTATGATTTCATTTACGATTGCATGCTTTCACATACTTGGTACTCAGATCGACTCTTCGGGGCCGGCTCATGCCGCAGTAGGTACATCGGCCGTGATCCTCGCTCATGATCACAACAGCATTCAAGCCCGCTTTCTCCGAGGCTTATCTTTGCAGTGTCTCGAACAGAGGTTCTTGTACATTCGTGGTATGGCGGCCCCCTGGCCATAGTCATCAGATATCTTAGGTGCAGAGTCACGTCAAGTGGTTGTAAAAGGATTAAACTGCTCGTGTTTTATGTATATACCGAAGGCAATCGCTTTGGTTTGCTCGCTTATTTATTATATCTTTTGTTAAATGACTCATGTTTTATGTTCGCTGATTTTCTCGATGTATGTATCACTAGTGGTGCCCGGTAAGGCACCAAGAATCGGCCCGAACGGGTCGTTACGCTTTATGTGAAAACATCGCTTTCAAGATATATATATAAACATGGTTTAGCGCTACATCCAATAATCGCATAACATGACTACACTTCTAAGGAAATATACAACTATGGCGGACAGGCCCCGCCATACCCTCGATCTGATAAAAACTATCTACAAATGCGGAGATCATACCCAAAAGTAGAGCCTCCTAAAAGCATGGAGCTCCCGACACCAACGTAGATCCTAAGATCGTGGATCTAGCACCGCTTGCTTACCGCGGCATGAACGCAACCCGAAGCGAGGTCAAGAATGTACTAAGTATATGAAATCAGAAATACTTAAATGAAACATATCATTTTAAAAATGGGCTTTGCAGTATGTATAAACAACAAGGAAACCGCACATGCTACATCACAAACAAGAGTGCAAGAATAGGTAAACCAGAATGTGTCTTTTCTAGGCTGCGAATGATCGGGCAGGCCAATTGCCCGTAGTATCACCATGCAAGCCTAATCTCGACTCAGTCCGCATAGGCCAATCACATGCCCGCATAGTGGTATATAACCCCGTCAGGGTAGCTACTCGGCATCGCCCCGACTCGTCCGCACGCCACATAGACCGCATGAGGTATAACCCGCACACTAACCTGAACTCCCAGAGTTCGCATAGGTCCTCGGGACCCGCATTAGGTATTCTCTCGAATCACGGTCCTGCATCACCGAGTTACTCCAGACGGAGGGCGCTAACCCCTGCATATGTCAAGAGGCGAGCGATGTTACACTAACCTAATAGCTTATCGTTAACAACATAAGCACAACAAGAATACTTTTACACAAACGTTACAAGACACTAACACACATAGATCATATCATGCCTACTTATCAAACCATCTTATTATTCTTTTCACAATTCAATATAAGTCTGTTATAAACACATAGGCAAATCAAGCTTTTTATCAATCTTAAGTGGTTATACTTAACTTCCCATAAAGCTAGTATAACTCTTGCTTCATCGCTAAAACCAATTAGTTCTCTTCATATGAAATGCTTTATCTTTATTATTCAAAGCTTAAGCCGTGAGGCATTGCCGTAAGTGTTATTCAAAGCTAAGTGAGGCATTGCCGTAAGTATTATTCAGCTTAAGTCAAAGACATTGCCGTAGTTATTATTCAGTTAACACACGTACGCCTACCGCTATATATATTGTAAAATATCATGCTTTAGGAAGAATCACATACCTTCTGAAAACCACCCGCCAAGTTGAATATGTCGCAGAGAGTCGATAATAGTCACAGACATCTATCAAAAGACTACTCAAGGTCATTCTAAACATAGGGTTCACAATTCTATGGAAAGTTGGGCAGACTTCCCCACCGTGAGCTATATAAGTTCATCGTGGAAAACAAATTCTATGTAAGCAGTTTGATTATTCTTCTTTAAACCCTTCTACCGTGGTAACAGTTCAATTCTATTCTTATATTCTTCTAAGTATTTAATACTTATTCTAATACTACAACAATAAGTATTCTCTAATTCAAAAGAGGTTAGGATTAGTTACAAGAAGCCCAATAATATCCTAGATAAAGTCGCTGAGCAAGGTTTAGCTCCTAAGTTGTACGCGCTCAGAGTCTAAGAAACCTTGAAGTTCTTCACAACTTCTACTAAGTACTAAGGGATTTGGGCTAGGGTATTTTGGGCATTATAACAATACTAGAAGACAACTTTTCTACCAAGGAGTGGGGTAGATTTTTGGCTAGGCTGGGGGCCTCGCCAAACTACCAGGCTATGTGGGTATTCGCCAAGGCCTTCACGCGGAGGGGAGGAGGTGTTGGACTAAAAGGCTACAAGAGAGGAGAGGATTTTCAAGACTTGAAAGATTTGTGGATGAAGAACTCTTCATCTCTATGGCATTTATAGGTCAAGTGGCCAACCAATGGCCAAGATTAAGACAAGTTGCAAGGCAAGTGTAGGTGAGGATTAACTATACACAAATATCCTACCAACTTCCTTGACTTGTGCACAAGGCACAAAAACGTAGCTCACCATTGTCCAAATCATCCAAATGGACGATTTCAAGTCCATCAATCGAGGGTGACAAGTGTCGCCTCCCGTTGGTCCAAAATGTTTCGCCTCGAAAAATCCGCAAAATTAGAAATGGCATAGCGAATTTACCCTACGAAAGTCGTGGAAACGCTTCGCTGAAAAACTATTCGCTTTGTGAGTTGTGCCCAAAAAAACGCTTTTGCCTAAACTTTAAGGCTAGACTTTTGCACGTATTCCTCACGCACATACTCCGAAATACGGGTATAACATTCTTCCCTCTAGAAACATTCGTCCCGAATGTTCCTTGTTAACGATAAGATTCTTCATAACTAAAACAATTGCAAATGCCACACACGCCACGAGAACAACACTTAGGCGTAAACGATAACGAAAATTTACAAGCAGGAAAGTGAATTACCCGAGGTGTGGGAATAGGTGAGGATACTTCGCCTCATGTCCTCCTCGGCTTCCCACATCATCTCCTCCCCGAGCTCGTTCCGCCACAAGACTTTGACGCCACGCCCTTGGTCCGCAGACGCCAACCCGACGATCGACTATCGCTATGGGAATCTCTCATACGATAACCCCTGGCCACTGGATATCGTCAATCGGTGTACCAGATGGATCCCCGATACATCTCTCAAGATAGATACTTGAAAACCGGATGCACCGCCTCGACGGACGGCAGATTCAACTCATAGGCAACCTTGCCTACCTCGCGACAATCTGAAATGGCCCAATGTACCTAGGGCCGAAGCTTCCCTTCTTCCCGAATCTCATCACACCCTTCATGGGTGACACCTTTAGAAAACCCAATCATGAACTCGAACTCAAGATGTCGACGACGATGATCCGCATACGACTGCCGACTCGAGCCGCCAATAGCCGCCTCGATAAGCTTCACCTTATCCATCGCTCGCACCAACCGTCCCACTAGCCGCACTCGCCACAAATAACCAACCTATAGGCGACCGCACTTCCTCCCATACAAGGCCTCATAAGGCGCCATCCCGAATACCGGAGCAGCTATTATTATACGCGAACTCAACTAGAGGCAAATGATCCTCCCAACTACCATCGGTCAATAACACAAAGCTCGCAAAGATATCCTCAAGAGTCCGGATAGTGCGCTCGCCCGTCTGTCCTGCTCAGGATGAAATGCGCACTCGTGCTCACTCGCTGCCCCTAAACCCCTCTCGAAGGACTCCAGTTAGCCGTAAACCGGGCTCTCGGTCGATATGATCGAAGTAGGGACTCCATGCACCGACGATCTCTGATGTAAAGTTCGCATAATCCTCACCAAAAGTCGCCCCGACGGAAGAAAGTGGGCTGATTTCGTCACCGTCGATTTATAACCCATATAGAATCATGTCTCCTCCGAGCGAGGTAATCCTGTGATGAAGTCCATGTTGATTACCTCCCACTTCAGTGGGATCTCAATCGTCAGAACAAACCACCGTGCCTCGTGCTCTACCTTCACTCGCGGCAACACGCACCGAGCTACGAACTCGCAACGCCCCTTCGCCATCCACCAATACACGATCTAAGGTCGTGGTACATCTTGGTCGACCCGGACGATGGAAGAGTAACGCCGCTGCAGGCTTCCCCAAGAACTCCGCCAAGTCCTCAAACATCCGGAACACACACCGCCAAACCTTAGCACCCCATCGTGCTACCAAAAGGACCCTTGCCCTCACGTAAGAGTCAGATCACGATATCGAATCAAAGCCGATCTCTAATCGCTGCCTCTTCACCTCTCGACGATGGAAGACTCGGCAACCTCACTAACTCTAACCCCATCGCTATCGTAATCAATCAAACGACACCAGGCTCGCTAATCGATGCAAATCACGAACCATGTCCCTCCTCTCTAGTTGCACATCCGATAGGCTCCCATCGACCTACGACTCAAGAGCATCCGCCACAACATCGCCTTCCCGTGGTACAGATATCAACATCGTAATCCTTAAGCAACTCTAACCACCGCCTTCGCCGTAAGTTCACTCCTCTCGGTCAAGATATATCGGAGGCTCTTGTGGTCCGTAAAAATATCCACGTGAACCCCATACAAATAGTGCCTCCAGATCTTCAAAGCGTAAATCACGGCCGCTAACTCCAAATCAGCGCGGGTAGTTCCTCGTGTTTCTTCACCGTCGACGCATATGCTATAACCCCGCCATGCCGCATCAACACATCCCAACCCGATGCTCGACGCATCACAATACACGACTTAACCATCCGACCTCCGGAAGAGTAAGAACGGGCGGTCGCCGCCTCTTTCAAGAATCGAAACCCCGCCACAAGCATCACCATCAAACTTGGCCGCTTCGAGTCAGCCTAGTCAATGGTGCAGATAGAAGCAAACTTCTACGAACCGCGATAATATCCTCGCAAGGCCTAAAACTTTTAACCTCTGTCGAGTAGTAGGGTCTAGGCCAAGTCCCGATCGCTCGATCTTGGCCGTATCCACTCGAATGCCATCAGCCACAATATGCCCAAGAAACGCCATCAAGTCAACCAAAACTCACATTTGGAAAACTTGGCATACAATCGGGTCTCGAGAATCGCAAGATGCCTCAAATGCTCGCATGCTCCCGCCCGAGCGAATAAACCAAGATATCATCAATGAACACTATCACAAACGTGTCAAAAAATGGTTTGAACACCGTTCATCAAATCCACGAATACCACGAGCATTGGTCAACCCAAAGACATGACCTCAACTCACAATGCGCATCGGTCCGGACGCATTCTAGGACATTGTCACGACCATTCCGGCGTGGATCGTGCCTTACTGGCACCCAAGTAGTCATACATCGTGAGTAATCAGAAACATAAAGCAAGACATGAAACGCTTTATAAAACAAGACATGATTATGTGAGAAAACATCGCTTTCGCATATATATATAATCATGTTTTAGCGAGCATCCGACACCGCATAACATGACTACGTACTTCTAAGGAAATATACAACTATGGCGACGGGCCTCATACCTCGATCGCATAAAAACTATCTACAACAGGAGATCATACCAAAAGTAGAGCCTCGGAAGAGATGGAGCTCCCGACACCAACGCAGAGATCCTAAGGATGCGGATCTAGCACTGCTGTTCTTACCGCAGATGAACGCAGCCCTCAAGTGAGGTCAAGACAACAGTACTAAGTATGCGAAATCAGAAAGTACTTAAATGAAAACATATCATTTTTAAAACCAGTTTACAAATATGTGTAAACAACCAAGGCAACCGCACATAGTGCCACATCACAAACAAGAGCAACAATAGTAAATCAGAATACGTCTTGTCTAGGCCGCGAATGATCGAAACAGGCCACCGCCACATCTCATTCTCGCAAGCCTAATCTCGACTCGAGTCCGCATAGGCCACTCGCGTGGGCCCGCATGAGGTATAACCCCGCATCGAGGGTAGCTACCTCGGCATCGCCCGGACTCGCCGTCCGCATGGCCACATAGACCGCGTGAGGCATAACCCCGCATACTAACTCGAACTCGTAGCTCGCATAGGCCCCCGACCCGCATGAGGTATTCTCGAATCATGGTCCTGCATCACCGAGTCTACCCCGCGACGGAGGAGCCTAACCTCCAGATCATCTCAAGAGTGAGTGATAGTACACTAACATAACGACTTATCTTTAAACAACATAAGTACAACAAGGATACTCACTTATACAAACGTTAAAGGTACTAACACACATAGCAACATGTCATGTCTACTTATCAAACCATCTTATTATTCTTTCACAATTTCATATAAGT
Organism: Przewalskia tangutica; assembly: GCA_029844215.1. Classification (NCBI taxonomy): domain Eukaryota; kingdom Viridiplantae; phylum Streptophyta; class Magnoliopsida; order Solanales; family Solanaceae; genus Przewalskia; species Przewalskia tangutica. The sequence goes on along the minus strand of JAQGDG010000506.1, from coordinate 115,837 downwards.
CTATTAGAAATACATAGGCAACTTGTTTCTTTTATCAATCTTAAGTGGTTATACTTAACTTCCCATAAAGCTAGTATAACTCTTAAGCTTCATTTAAGAAACCAATTAGTTCTCTTCGTAAGAAATGATTCATGAGTCCTTTTGAAATGTTTTCATTTTATTATTCGAGCTTAAGCCAGGCATTCTCAGACGTATTATTCAGCTTAAGCCAGGCATTGCCGTAAGTATGATTCATTAACACATGTACGCTTCACCGACTATATACATATTGTAAAATATCATGCTTTAGGAAGAATCACATACCTTCTCTGAAATCCACCGCCAAGTCGAGTATGTCGCTTGTAGAGAATCACCTATAATAGTCACAGATATCTATCAAAGTCTAGACTATTCTGTAGGTCATTCTAAACAGAGGGTCCTCAATTCTACGGAAGTCGGGCAGACAACCCTACCCGTGAGCTATATAAGTTCATCGTGAAAGCAAATTCTATGTAAGCTGAGTCAGATATTCTTCTTTAAACCCTTCTACTGTGATATTCTTCTAAGTATTTATACTATTCTTATTCTACAAATGTAAGTATTCTCTAATTCAAAAGAGGGTTAGGATTAGTTACTCGGTAAGCCCAATAATATCCTAGAAAAGTCGCGCTGAGCAAGGTTTTGCTCCTAAGTTGTATGCTCCAGAAACCTTAGAAGTTCTTCACAACTTCTACTAAGTACTAAGGTATTTGGGCTAGGTATTTTGGGCATTATAACAATACAAGAAGGCAACTTTTCTACCAAGGAGTGGGGTAGGTTTCACAGGCTAGGGGTGGGGTAGCCTCGGCCAAGCTTCTCGGGGAGGGGGTGTTGGACTAATTGCTTACAAAGGGAGAGGAAGGATTTTTAGACTTGAAAGCTTTTGTGGATGAAGAACTCTTCATCTCAAGAGGGGTATTTATAGGTCAAGACATGGCCAACCAATGGCCAAGATTTAGCCAAGTGCTAGGCAAGTATAAGGTCAAGATTAGGCAAGTGTACCTAGCCAACTTGCACACAAAATATCTAACCAACTTTATGACAAGGATGGTCATCCATTCGCCCTATTGCCGCGACAAGTCCACCAATGAGAGGGTGGCAGTGTCGCCTCTCGCTGGTCCAAAGTGTTACGCCTCTAAAAATCCGCAAAAATTAGAAATGACATAGCCGGAATTTATCCTACGAAAGTCGTGGGAAACGTTTCGTCGAAACTATTCGCTGAGAGTTGTGCCTAAAAATCGTCCAAGGCCTAACTTTAAGACCAAACTTTTGCACGTATTCCTTTACGCACATACTCCGAAATACGGGTATAACATTCTCCTCCTTAGAAACATTCGTCCCGAATGTTCCTCCCCAAGACAGATAACGATAAGGTTCTTCAAAACTTAAACAGCTTGCAAAAGCCACACACGCCATAAACAACACTTAGGCATAAACGATAATGAAGATTTACAAGTAGGAAAGTGAATTACGGAGGGTGGGGAACAGTGAGGATACTTCGCCTCATGTCCTCCTCGGCTTCCCACGCCATCTCCTCGAGCTCGTTCCGCCACAAGACTTTGACGGAAGCCACGCCCTTCGTCCCAGACGCCTAACGACGATCGATTATCGCTGGGAATCTCTCCACACGATAACCCCTGGTCACTGACATCGTCAATCGGATGTACCCTAGATGGATCCGATACATCTCCTCGCATGGAAACGTGAAACACGGATGCACCGGCTCCAGATCGGACGGCAGATCCAACTCATAGGCAACCTTGCCTACCTGCGACAATCAAACGCCCAATGTACCTTGGGCCGAGTTTCCTTCTTCCCGAATCTCATCACACCCTTCGTGGTGACGCCTTCAGAAAACCCAATCGTCAATCGCAAACTCCGGATGTCGACGACGATGATCCGTGATAATGACTTCGCCGACTGCGAGCCGCCAATAGCCGCTTGATAAGCTTCACCTTATCCATCGCTCGCATCAAATCTGTCTCACTAGCCGCACTCGCCCACCTCAACCAACCCATAGGCGATCTGCACTTCCTCCCATACAAGGCCTCATAAGGCGCCATCTGAATACAGGAGTGGTAGCTATTATTATACGCGAACTCAACTAGAGGCAAATGATCCTCCCAGCTACCACCGGAAAGTCAATAACACAAAGCTCGCAAAGATATCTTCAAGAGTCCGGATAGTGCGCCCGCCTGTCCACCGCTGTCGGATGAAATGCGACTTCAGCTCACTGCGTCCCTAAACCCTCCGGAAGGACCTCCAGAAGTTGGCCAGAACCGGGCTCCTGCGATATGATCAAGTAGGGACTCCATGCACCGGCGATCTCCCGGATGTAAAGTTCGCATAATCCTCGGTACCAAAAGTCGCCCCGACGGGAAGAAAGTGGGCTGATTTCGTCACCTGTCGACGATAACCCATATAGAATCATGTCTCCTCTCGAGTGCGAGGTAATCCGTGATGAAGTCCATGTTGATTACCTCTCACTTCCGTGGTCGGGATCTCTATCGCTGCAACAAACCACCGTGTCTCCGGTGCTCTACCTTCACTGCCGACAACACGGGCACCGAGCTCACGAACTCGCAACGCCCCTCTTCAAACCATCCCACCAATACACGATCTAAGGTCGTGGTACATCTTGGTCGACCGGATGGATAGAGTAACGCCGCTACCGGTGCTTCCCGAAGAACTCGCCGCCAAGTCTCAAACATCTGGAACACATGCCGCTCGAACCTTAGCACCCCATCGTTGCTACCTCAAGACCCGCCCTCACGTAAGAGGCGTATCACGATATCGAATCAAAGCCGGATCTCTAATCGCCGCTTCTTCACCTCTCAACGATGGAAGACTGGCAACCTCACGAACTCTAACCCCATTGCTATCAGAATCAATCAAACGGACACCAAGGCTCGCTAACTGGTGCAAATTACGAACCATGTCCCTTCTCTCTAGCTGCACATCTGATAGGCTCCCCATCGACCTACGACTAAGGGCATCTGCCACAACATTGGCCTTGCCCGGGTGGTACAGGATGTCCACATCGTAATCTTTAAGCAACTCTAACCACCGCCTGCATGCGTAAGTTCGGCTCCTCCGGTGAAGATCTACCGGAGGCACATGTGGTCAGTAAAAATATACACCTGAACCCCATACAACTACTCCCTCCAGATCTTCAAAGCGTGAATCATACCGCCAACTCCAAATCATGCGGGTAGTTCCTCTCGTGTTTCTTCAATGCCGGGATGATATGCTATAACTCTGCCATGCCGCATCAACACACATCCCAACCGATGCCGACGCATCACAATACACGACATAACCATCCGACCCTCCGGAAGTAAGAACGGGCTGCCGTCGGTCTCCTTCAAGAATCGGAAACCACGCTCACAAGCATCACCATCGGCGAAACTTGGCCGCTTACGAGTCACCAGTCAACGGTGCGAAGATAGCAAACTTCTCCACGAACCGCCGATAATACCTGCAAGGCCCGAAATGCGAACCTCGCCGGAGTAAGAGGTACAGGCCAAGTCCTCGATCGCTCGATTGGCGTATCAACTCGAATGCCATCACCGGCAATATGCCCAAGAAACGCCATCGGCCAACCAAAACTCACATTTGGAAAACTTGGCGTACAAGCTGCTAGTCTCGAGAATCACAAGACAAGCCTCAAATGCTCGCATGCTCCCGCCTGAGCGAATAAAACCAAGATATCATCAATGAACACTATCACAAACGTGTCCAAAAATGGTTTGAACACTCGGTTCATCAAATCCATGAATACCGCCGAGCATTGGTCAACCCAAAAGACATGACCACTGAATCATAATGCCCGCACGTCCGAATGCAATCCTAGGGACATCCACCTCTCGACTCGCACTGATGATAGCCCGATCGCATCAATCTTGAGAAACATCTCGCACCCGCAATCGGTCGAACAAATCATCAATCCTAGGAAGCGGTATTCGTTCTTAATGGTCACCTTGTTCACCGCTGTAATCAACACATTATGCGCGTACCCCGCCCTTCTTCTTCACGAACAATACCGCGCTTCCGGGGAGAAACACTAGGCCTAATGAAGCCCTTCTAGCAAATCCCTAAGCTGATCCTTCAACTCTCTCAACTCGGCGGTGCCATTCTCAGATGGCGGAATGGAAATAGGCCGAGTATCCGCAACACATCTATACAAACTCGATCTCCTCTCAGAGGATACCGGAGGTCATCCGAAACACGTCTGGAACTCACTACTGGGCCAGCGGAAAATGCGGTACCGCAGCCTTAGATCAAACACCCGAACGAGATGGTAGATATACCCTTCGCACCATCTTCCTAGCCTTGAGGTAGGAAATAAACCTACCCTCGGCGATACTGCGCTCCTCCCACTCAACAACCGGCCTCAGAAACTGGAACTGCATTACTTCTCTCTCTGCCTACATTGGCATAGTAAAGCTAGCCAATCCATCCCCATAATCACGTCAAGTCAATCATCTCCAACTCTATCAAGTCGGCCAGGTCTCACGATCAGAACGGTCACAGACAAGCCCTATATACCCGCGAAGCTACACCGAATCACCATCGGCGTAGCTACCGAAAGTGGTCCATGGACTCGTGCTCTATCCATCTGTCTACTAGCAACAAGGGGATATATAGGATGAGTAGAACCGGATCTATCAAGCATACACATCAAAACCCAGCCGATAAGGTACTTGTGATTTACATCGGGTGAGGCCTCCCGATCCCGGCTTGGACAAAGCATAAATGCGTTCTCGAGGACCTCTAGAACTGGGACCCGAGCCACGGCTCGCCGCGACACTGGCTGACCCATGAGCACCACGCCCGGCGGTAATCGTAGGAGATGATGGCCGGCACGTAACTCGGCGCCGAGCCTACCACCGCCACGCCTGGCCGGACGGGCCGCAAAGTGACCTCACGCCACAACCTGTAACAAGATCCAAAAGTAGTACCACGCTTCCGTAATGGGATCACCGCGATCGCCACACCGGGGTGGTCCCGATCGCCGCACTTCGCTACCGACGTCAAGCCACGGCCGTGCGCCGTAAACCGTGCGTCAGGCCTTGAGGACGGTGCAGGAGTGCTCTGTGCTGGCTGTGGTGCGAATCAGGCTGCAGCGAGGCCGCCACCACGATAACCACCAGAAGACCTCTCCCTGCCCCGGCCTTCTTCTCGCCATTGTCGCCCACTCGTCGACCTTCAAGGCCTCGCATCGAGGCGTGAGCTGCGTGCGGTAATGTCCATACGGCCGAGAGAAACCCCGCACATGACTCGCCATATAGTCGTCTCAGCCCGGTGACATAGCGGTGCACCCTATCCTCCATATTCGCTACCAATGCTGGACATATCGAGCCAATGAATCAAACTCGACATCAGACTCCCGACGGCGTCCTCTGCCTCAAGAGTAAAAATCTATCCGCGCGCTTCTCTCATCTGTGCAGCCAGGCAAGAAGTGAGTGAGAAAGCCTCGAGAACTCATCCCAGTAGCCTCGGACGCTGCGTTTCCCCGGATAACTCCCATGAATCAAACCAATCGACTGCTGTATCACGCAGCCTATGGGAACCAAAGATCACGGACTCGGACTCAGACGCCCTTATCAATCTCAAAATCCTCAGAAGCTGACGGATGAACTCCTGCGGATCATCCTCCGGCCTCGATCCATAAAACTCCGGGCTCTGACCAAGAAGTCTCGTAGCCTCAAACTCTGCCTCCGGGTGAACAACGGTGCGGCCGCATCGAGCTGAGCTGAATCGCCGTGATCCAAATTCTCGCCGTATCGGGCCACAACTTTAGCCAAAAGTCACATCTCTTGTACTAACTCTCCGCCTGCATCGTGGGATGAGTGTAGATGCTGCGTCTCTTTGGGGCGGCGGCGTCATAACTCGCTGTCTGCGGTATAGACCGGCTGAGCCCTCGTGACTGGGTGTCCTCGCAGCTCCTCTACGCTGCCTTGCCTTCTCGGGCCGGGTTGCCTTATGTGGAGGCATAAGCATACGGGGAAAGGAATACGTTAGAGGTCCAACCTATAACATGACTCTAAAGCACGATCTGGAATGAGAAGAGCGGAAACCAATCCTAAATATCCTATAGCCTCCTCGACATTGGTGTGGTGCACAACACACCGATAATCAAGACTTCTACTAGATATCGATGCAGACACTTTCCGAGGATTAATCGCTTCGATACCACTTTTGTCACGACCCATTCGGGGCGGATCGTGCCTCACCGGCACCCAAGTAGTCATACATCGAGTAATCGGAAACATAAAGCAAGACATGAAACAGTTTATAAAACAAGACACAGATTATGTGAGAAAACATCGCCTTTCGGCATATATATATAATCATGTTTTAGCAGTTACATCCGACACTGTACAACATGACTACAGACATCTAAGGAAATATACAACTATGGCGATTGGGCCCGCCATACCCTCGATCAGTAAAAACTATCTACAACAGGAGATCATACCAAAAGTAGAGCCTCCGGAAGAGATGGAGCTCGACACCAACGTAGAGATCCTAAGGACGCGGATCTAGCACCGCTGCCCTTACCGCGCATGAACGCAGCCCCAAGGAGGTCAAGACAACCAGTACTAAGTATGCGAAATCAGAAAGTACTTAAATGAAAACATATCATTTTTAAAACCAGTTTACAAATATGTGAAACAACTAAGGCAACCGCACATAGTGCTACATCACAAACAAGAGCAACAATAGGTAACGTAATACGCCTTGTCTAGGCCGCGAATGATCAAACAGGCCACTCGCTTCACATCCTCATTCTGCAAGCCTAATCTCGACTCTGGAGTCCGTGATAGGCCACTCGTGACGGGCCCGCATGAGGTATAACCCCGCATCGAGGGTAGCTACTCCGGCATCGTCCCGACTCGCTGTCCGCATGGCCACATAGACCGCATGAGGCATAACCCCGCATACTAACACCGAACCTCAGAGCTCGCATAGGCCCCCGACCCGCATGAGGTATTCTCGAATCACGGTCCTGCATCGCCTGAGTCTACCTCAGACGGAGTGGGCAGCAACCTCCGGTATCATCTCCAGAGGTTAGTGATAGTACACTAACAAAACGAATTAACTTTAAAAAACATAAGTACAACAAGGATACTCACATACAAGCGTTACAGGGTACTAACACACATAGCAACATGTCATGTCTACTTATCAAACCATCTTATTATTCTTTTCACAATTTCATATAAGTCTGTTAGAAATACATAGGCAACTTGTTTCTTTTATCAATCTTAAGTGGTTATACTTAACTTCCCATAAAGCTAGTATAACTCTTAAGCTTCTGTTTAAGAAACCAATTAGTTCTCTTCAGAAAAATGATTCAAAGAGTCCTTTGAAATGTTTCGGCTTCTTTATTATTCAGCTTAAGCCGTGAGGCATTGCAAGACGTATTATTCAAAGCTTAAGTGAGGCATTGCCGTAAGTATTATTCAGTTAACACATGTACGTCTACCGTACTATATACATATTGTAAAATATCATGCTTTAGGAAGAATCACATACCTTCTCGGCGAAATCCACCTGCCAAGTCGAGTATGTCGCGCGCAGAGAATCAGCCTATAATAGTCACAGATATCTATCAAAGTCTAGACTATTACGTAGGTCATTCTAAATGTAGGGTCCTCGATTCTACGGAAAGTCCGGGCAAAAGACAACCCTACCCAAGAGCTATATAAGTCTATCAGGAAAGCAGTCCTATGTAAGCACATTCGTATATTCTTCTTTTTAAACCCTTCTATCGTGATATTCTTCTAAGTATTTATACTATTCTTATTCTACAACAGTAAGTATTCTCTAATTCAAAGAGGGTTAGGATTAGTTACCCGGTAAGCCCAATAATATCCTAGAAAAGTCGCTTTGAGCAAGGTTTTGCTCCTAAGTTGTATGCTCCAAGGAAACCTTAGAAGTTCTTCACAACTTCTACTAAGTACTAAGGTATTTGGGCCAGGGTATTTTGGGCATTATAACAATACAAGAAGGCAACTTTTCTACCAAGGAGGGGGTAGGTTTCGGCTAGGCTAGGGGTGGGTAGCCTCGCCAAGCTTCTCAAGGGGAGTGTGTTGGACTAATTGCTTACAAAGGGAGAGGGAAGGATTTTTAGACTTGAAAGCTTTTGTGGATGAAGAACTCTTCATCTCAAGAGGGTATTTATAGGTCAAGACATGGCCAACCAATGGGCCAAGATTTAGCCAAGTGCTAGGCAAGCTTGGCGGTGCTCAAGAAGAGCAAGTGTACCTAGCATACTTTGCAAAAATAATCTGCCAACTTTATGACAAGGATGGATGTCATCCATTCGCCCTCGTGGTGATTAAGTCCACCATGAGAGGGTGGCAAGTGTCGCCCTCGTTGGTCCAAAGTATTACGTCTCTCGGAAAATCCATAAAAATTAGAAATGACATAGCTGGAATTTATCCACGAATTTTGTAAACGCGTTCGTTGAAATCGTCGCTTTGAGAGTTGTGCCCTAAAAAATCGTCCAAGGCCTAACTTTAAGACCAAACTTTTTAGACGTATTCCTTTACGCATACTGGAAATACGGTATACCAGACATCCACCTCTCTCGACTCGCACTGATGATAGCCCGATCGCAGATCAATCTTGGAGAAACATCTCGCACCGCAATGGTCGAACAAATCATCAATCCGGGAAGGGTATTCGTTTAATGGTCACCTTGTTCAGCTGCTCAGATCAACACATGCGCAGCGTCCCGCCCTTCTTCTTCACGAACAATACCGGCGCTCGTGGAGAAACACTGGCCTGATGAAGCCGCTTCTCCGGCAAATCCTCACCGGTCCTTCAACTCTATCAACTCGGCGAGTGCCATTCAGATGGCGGAATGGAAATAGGCCGAGTATCCGAAACACATCTATACAAAACTCGATCTCCTCTCGGAGGGATACCGAGGTCATCCGAAACACGCGTCGGGAACTTCACGACTGAACCGATCGAAAATCTGGTACCGCAACTTCAAAGATCAAACACTCGAGCGAGATGGTAGATATACCCTTCGCACTATCTTCCTAGCCTTGAGGTAGGAAATAAACCTACCTCTCGGTATACCGCGCTCCTCCCACTCAACAACCGGCTCGTGAAACCGAACGTGCTACTTTCTCATACTATATTGGCGTAGCAAGAAGCTAGCCAATCCATCCCCATGATCACGTCGAAGTCAATCATCTCTAACTCTATCAAGTCCGCCAGGTCCGACGATCAGCGTAAATGGTCACGTGACAAGCTCTATATACCCGCCGAGCTACCACCGAATCACCATCGGCGTAGCTACCTCAGTGGTCTATGGACTCGTGCTCTATCCTATCCTACTAGCAACAAGGGGAGATATATAGGACGAGTAGAACCGGATCTATCAACGCATACACATCAAACCCAGAACCGATAAAGTACCCGCGGCGACATCGTGAGGCCTCCCGATCCTCGCTTACCGGACAAAGCATAAATGCGTTCTCGAGGACCGCTAGAATCGACCCGAGCCACGACCCCGCCGCGACTGCTGACCTACGAGTACTCGCCTCCGGCGAGTAATCAGTAGGAGATGAAGAAGACCACGAAAGAACTCGTAGGTGACTTTACCATCGCGATCGCCTCGCCTGATAAGCCGCATAGTGACCTGCTGGCCAATTGGAAACAAACTCGTAGCACCACAACTCCCGGTGGGATCTACCGTGATCGCCACACCGGCGGGTGGTCTCGATCGCCGCATCGCCGCCGACGCTCAAGTCCTCGGGGCCCCGTCCGCCTCGAATATCCGGTGGCCGAGGGCGCGCATGAGTGCTCTGGCCGGCTGTGGTGCACCCAGATCGGCTCGAGGCCGCCACCACGATAGCCACCAAAAGACCTGCCGTCTGGTCTTCTGCCGCCTCGCACAACCCGGCTGTCTTTACGCCTCACATCCAAGAGCACGAGCTCGCATGCGTAATGTCCATACCTACCGAGAGAAACACCCGCACATGACTCGCCATATAGTCGTTTAGCCCGTGACATAGCGGCACCCATCCTCCATATGCTACCAATGCCGGGACATATCGAGCCAATGAATCAAACTCGACATTGTACTCCCGACAAGCGCCCTCTCCGCCTCGAGTAAAATCTATCACCGCGCCTCCTCATCCGCGAGGCAAGTTGAGTGAGAAAGCCTCGAGAACTCATCCTAAGTGGGGACGCGTGCTTTCCCGGATAACTCCCATGAATCAAACCAATCGATTGCGTATCACGCGGCGATGCGAACCAAAGGTCACAGACTGCCTCAAGCCTTGATCACCTCACGATTCTTCAGAATGACGGATGAACTCATGCGGATCATCCTCCGCCTCGACCAAAACTCGGGCTACAACTCAAGAAATCTCGTAGTCTCAAACTATTCGCCGGGTGCACCACGGTGCGACCGAGCTGAGCCGAACGGAACCGCCCAGATCCAATCTCCTCGACGGGCACAACTTTAGCCAATAGCCGGGCCATCTCCTTGTACCCTAACTCCTCCGCCCCAGCCGCGGGATGAGGTGTGGGTACTGTGGTCTCTTTGGCTGGCCGGGCGTCCATAGAACTCGCCGTCTTCGGTATAGGCTGGCACGAGCCCTCGTGACTCTGGGTGTCCTCAGCAGCCTCCTACGCTGCCCTTCTCGGGCCCGGTTGCCTTACGCGGAGGCATAATCATACAGAAAGGAATACGTTAGAGGGGTCCAACCTATAACACATCTCTAAAGCACGATCTCGGAATGAGAAGAATGAAACCAATCTAAATATCCTATAGCCTCTCGATTATTGGTGGTGCACAACACACCGATAATCAAGACTCTACTAGATACGGCCAGTAGACACTTTCCGAGGATTAATCGCTTCGATACCACTTTTTGTCACGACTGCCCGGCCCGTGGATCGTGCCTTACTGGCACCCAAGTAGTCATATATCGAGTAATCGAAATATAAAGCAAGACATGAAACAGTTTATAAAATAAGACACGCTTTATGTGAGAAAACATCGCTTTTCGATATATATATAAACATGGTTTAGCTACATCCGATTAATCGCATAAACATGACTCTGCACTTAAGGAAATATACAACTATGGCGGACAGTGGCCTGCCATACCCTCGATCGTACAAAACTATCTACAACAGGAGATCATACCCAAAAGTAGAGCCTCTAAAAGATGGAGCTCCGACACCAACGTAGAGATCCTAAGAATGTGGATCTAGCACTGCTGCCTTACCGCGGCATGAACGCAGCACAAGGAGGTCGCGACAACAGTACTAAGTATATGAAATCAGAAATACTTAAATGAAACATATCATTTTAAAACAGTTTTTGCAAGTATGTATAAAACAACTAAGGAAACCGCATATAGTGCCACATCACAAACAAGAAGCAATAGGTAAATCAGAATGAGTCTTTTCTAGGCTGCGAATGATCGGCGAGGCCAATTGCGTAGTATCACCATGCAAGCCTAATCTCGACTCCGTAGTCCGATAGGCCAATCACATAGGCCCGCATAGGTATATAACCCCGCATCGAGGGTAGCTACTCTCGCATCGCCCCGACTCGTCCGCACGCCACATGTGACCGCATGAGGTATAACCCCGCACACTAACCTGAACTCAGAGCTCCGCATAGGTCCCTTGACCCGCATGAGGTATTCTCGAATCACGGTCCTGCATCGACCGAGTCTACCCCGCAGACGGAGGGCTTAACCCCCGGTAATATGTCAAGAGGTGAGTGATGTTACACTAACCTAATAGCTTATCGTTAACAACATAAGCACAACAAGAATACTCTTTTACACAAACGTTACAAGACACTAACACACATAGCATCATATCATGTCTACTTATCAAACCATCTTATTATTCTTTTTCACAATTCAATATAAGTCTGTTATAAACACATAGGCAAACTGTTTCTTTTATCAATCTTAAGTGGTTATACTTAACTTCCCATAAAGCTAGTATAACTCTTAAGCTTCTGTTTAAAAACCAATTAGTTCTCTTCTGTTAAAAATGATTCAGTATTCTTATGAAATGCTTTCAGATCTTTATTATTCAGGCTTAAGGCATCGTAAGTGTTATTCAGCTTAAGCGTGAGCATTGCCGTAAGTATTATTCAGCTTAAGTCAAAGACATTGCCGTAGTTATTATTCGCTTAACACATGTACGCCTACTGCACTATATATATTGTAAAATATCATGCTTTAGGAAGAATCACATACCTTCTCGTGAAAACCACCGCCAAGTTGAATATGTCACACAGAGAGTCACCTATAATAGTCACAGACATCTATCAAAGACTACTCAAGGTCATTCTAAGCAGAGGGTTCACAATTCTATGGAAAGTTAAAGATTTCCCTACCCTTGAGCTATATAAGTTCATTGTGAAAGCAGTCTATGTAAATACAGCTTTGATTATTCTTCTTTAAACCCTTCTACTGGTAATTCAATTCTATTCGTGATATTCTTCTAAGTATTTAATACTTATTCTAATACTACAACAAGAAGTATTCTCTAATTCAAAAGAGGGTTAGGATTAGTTACCTGATAAGCCCAATAATATCCTAGATAAAGTCGCGCTGAGCAAGTTTAGCTCCTAAGTTGTGCGCCTCAGTAGCTCTAAGAAACCTTGAAGTTCTTCACAACTTCTACTAAGTACTAAGGGATTTGGGCTAGGTATTTTGGGCATTATAACAATACTAGAAGACAACTTTTCTACCATGAGGGGGCTAGATTTTTGGCTAGGCTGGGGCCTCACCAAACTACTAGGCTAGAGTGGGGTATTCGCCAAGGCCTTTACAAGGGGAGGGGAGGTGTTGGACGAAAAGGCTACAAAGGGAGAGGAGAGGATTTTCAAGACTTGAATATTTGTGGATGAAGAACTCTTCATCTCTAAGGGTATTTATAGGTCAAGTGGCCAACCAATGGCCAAGATTAAGACAAGTGCAAGGCAAGTGTAGGGTGAGGATTAACTATACACAAATATCCTACCAACTCCTTGACTTGTGCACAAGGCACAAAAAACGTGCTCACCATTGTCCAAATCGTCCAAATGGACGATTTCAAGTCCATCAATTGGAGGTGACAAGTGTCGCCTCCCGTGTCCAAAATGTTTCGCCTCACCGGAAAAATCCGCAAAAATTAGAAATGGCATAGCCGGAATTTACCCTACGAAAGCTGTGGAAACGTTTCGTCGGAAAACTATTCGTTTTGTGAGTTGTGCCCAAAAAAAACGTTTTGCCTAAACTTTAAGGCTAGACTTTTTGTACGTATTCCCTTACGTACATAATCTGGAAATACGGGGTATAACATTTATAGGCCAACCAATGGCCAAGATGAAGCCAAGTGCTATGCAAGTGTAGGGTGAGGATTTAGGCAAGTGTCCTTATCTATCTACTACACAAAAATATCCTACCAACTCCTTGACAAAACAAGCTCCCAATCGTCCCCTTTACCGCCCAATTCGTCCACCAATTAGAGGGTGACAAGTGTCGCCCTCTTGTTGGTCCAAAATGTTTCGTCTCTCGGAAAAATCCGCAAAAATTAGAAATGACATAGCCGTAATTTTCCCTTCGCAAGTTTTGTAAAACGTTTCGTCGGAAAACGATTCTTTTAGTGAGTTGTGCCCAAGTATTTTCGTCCAATGCCTAATCTCTAAGGCTAAACTTTTGACGCACGCTCACGCATATACCGGAAATACGTATTATGGTCTCTGATGTCCATCAATCAAGAATAACATGACCGGCCCTCCATCGAGAGACGCGGTAACATAAGGATACAACATTTGCACGACAAGGCTCTCACACGCAAACATAGGCAAGTTACACACAACTCAAGGTACTTTCATTTTATGTCAAAGTCCGGTTTAACCCCAAAGTACTACATACTTTAATTATTTCCCAAACGTCACCTGGTACTAACACTCGTAGTATCCAAAAATAGAGTAACTATTGTTTTAAGTAAACCAAAACAATTCCATACCTTCTTTTAAATAAACAAGACAATACTATGCCTTCTTTTTAAAACCAATTTAAGGCAAACCAATGCCTTCTTTTTAAACCATTTTAAGACAAAACCATGCCTTCTTTTTAAACCATTTTAAGACAAAATCATGCCTTCTTTTTAAACCATTTTAAGACAAAACCATGCCTTTCTTTTAAACCAAAAACTCTTCAATTCCTCAAGTCCCTTTTCTTTTAGAAATCAAGTTCCTTACTTTGTAATTTAAGAAAATTAATTCTTGTATGTAATGATTCTTATTAAAGTAGCCATGATCTATAAAATGTAATAATTTTGTCTTATCTTAGCTTCTATGCAGATGGAGGTTTCTACTTGTTTTAATATAATTAATTGTCATTACATTTTCCTTTATTAACGCTGCAATGGATTGTTCGATACTTATTCTCATTTTCGAAATCAATATAACTTATTCCTTTTAAAACCCAATTACCCATTTCTCATAAAAGCGGTTTCACAACTTTTTAACACCAACCAAATCCTTAATATTTCACATAAAGTCATTTATAAGTCAAGTCTCTTATCTTTTAAAAACCAAAAACCATTTCTTTACCTACATAAAGTTGTTATAACAAACTTCCCATAAAGCCGTTATAACACTTCATGTTTTAAACCAACCAAATTCATTTAGCACATGTACGTCTACCGTACTACATAGTTTACAACAATCATGCTAGAAAAGATAGGAAGAGGTTCACATACCTTGCGACGATTATCGACAATTAGCAAAATGCTCCAAAGTACTATACCCTTGCTAGCCTTTTCCACCCTTCAAGTAGAATACGCTACTCGTAGTACTTCAACCTATAATGGTCATAAAAGGTCTATTAACCTCTAGCTCTCTTCGTAAAATATTCTAAGTACAAGGTCACTAAATTCTACGGAAAATCGGGCAAAGACTTCCTTTGTTTCTACATACTTTGCCACCTTTTTCAAGGCCGAATTCAATAACCAAACGCCACATTTAAGGCTCAAATCAATTCAGCAAATACAAAGGGGATTACACGCCCAACAATACGTGTAATATTCCGCCCCACAATTACCAACTAGTCCACAATACACTCCAATTATACAATGTTATTCTCGACTAACAACAACACTACTTCTCTTTCAATTTCTATTTCAATACAAGTTGTTATTCCAACATGCTACATAGTCATAAACAACTTCAACAACTATAATTCCCTCTTTATATAACATGTGACAACTTATACTAATAATCAACTTGAATTCCAATCTTAAGGCTAAACATGCTAGTTTCGGATTAGGGTTCCAATATCCATAACACTAATCAACTTCATAATATAAACACCTCATGCTTGCTAATATCCAAAGCTACAACAAGTAGTAATCTTAATTACTAAAACGACAAGAATTATACCTTTACAAGCCCTTAAAATTTCCAAGATTCAAAGTCGCTCCTTAGCAATTCTTAGCTCCTTTCCTTAAGTTCCAATCTGTTCCAAGCACTCCTTAGAAGCCTATGAAGAACCCATCTTCAAGTTTCAACTTCAAAGTTGAAGAACTCCTTAAGTTTCCGCCTTGCGACTAATACGAAAACGCCACTTTTCCGGGATCTTTCTATTGAGATAACCTTACAATACTCTTAGGGACCTTGGGTTTAAGTCTTGTGAAAAATAGAACAAAACTACAATTTTTTTGTGTGGGAAAATGCCCAACCCGTGAGCTATCCTTCAAGAACAAGAAAGTGTGAAATAATTCTAAGTGTTGAAGAGCAAGTCTTGCACTAGTTGGGTATATATAAAACAATGGAGGGTCAAGATCTCAACATATGTGTGGCTAGGATGCATTTCCAAAAAGTAAAGTCAAGTGGACAAGTTGACTTGGTCAATATACTCAAGCTTGAAGACTTTCATCCACAATGGTCAAATGACCATCCTATCCTTGCATAAAACGTCCAAGACCAATGTGGGGGTGTCACGTGTCGCCCTCCCATTCGTCCATAAAATTCCGTAACCCTCGTGGGCCCCACAAAACGTAAAATTCCTCGGGTGGGCCCCACACGACCAAATCCGTAAAATATAAATTCCATAATTCTTATAAGTTCTTAAAGTCTTAAATACCAAAGTTGAGAATCCAATTCTCAATAATAAACCTTTTTCCTTCACGAAGTTCGAAAACTTTTCCGTCGAAAATCACATCTTTCTTCTATTCCAATTTTAATGTCGTATTCTCGTACGTATGTCCTCACATACATACCCTGGAACTACGGGGTGTAACATTCTTCCCCCCTTAGAAACATTCGTCCCGAATGTACCTTCTAAGTCTCAAAACATACACGCGCCGGTATAGTCTTCACTACTATACTTACAAAACAAATTATGCCACACCTGGCCATAATATAACACATGCGCAAAACTCGAATCCAAGCCAACGAGGAATCATCTATAACGTGTATAAAAAAAACACTAAAGCTTCCACCCATGATCTAAAGGATACTTCCTTCACCTCGTTACTTCACAAAAAGATCACTTCCCTTCTCTTAACACATGTTCACTTCTTCCCTTACTCGTCGTACCTTTCTCGAACACCCGAACTCTTTCTAGTACACGTACCATACTTCCGTCATTGCTTCAGTTTCCAAAACCTTGGAGTTACTACCTCCAACCTTGGTCATCTTACTAGCCTCAAATTCCTTTAAGGCCTTTCCCGGCCTTCACGATCCGATTCTGGTCGAACATATCCACGAACTCATACGATGGTTACCTAAACCTGGGCCTAGCACCCTCGTGATCCTACCACCTGGCGGGACCACCTGAATCGACCCACTCGTTCCGGCCGCGGGTTGACCCGCGATCTGGCCTCAACCCGACTCGCTATCGCGCTAAACTCTCTCGTTCCCCGATCCGGAACAATCTTACTAATTCACGTCATGAAAGCTACCACTTCCATCTCACACCTACCCATGGAATTATCCCATAATATATTTCACGCATACCAAGTACTTCGACAAAGACCAACCGTAAAATCATCCACTCAAGGCGGCCTTGCATCTAAGGTCTCAATTGTCATAATTTCTAAGGTTCACAAATTACCTGACCCCAAACTTACCTTTTTAACTGCCCATGTTTTCTAATCACATTTATCACAATGTTAGCAGAACATAACACTTAACACACATAAAAAAAAATCATCATATCACGCATACTAATCTCTAGAGGGTTAAGGATATACATGTAATTACTGCTTCACTTTCCCTTTGTCGCTCTAATCATAATCTTGCCCTGTTGGTGCATAGCTATAGAAGGCGATGACCCGCCACTGATCCTGAAGGATGAGTCTTAACATCTGCGCTACCTCTGGTCGGACAATCCCTCGCAAAATGTCCCTGTCGGCCGCAAGTATAACAATCTCCCAAACTAGCACGACACTCCCCCTTATGGAGTTTTCCACAACGGCCACACTGAGATAAGGGTGGCCTCATCCGGCGAGCACTCCTACTCCCCTGAAAATCTAAAACCTTGGAGCCACGACCGCTTCCGAATACCTGGACGCTCAAGATCGCGGAGGACCACTGCATCGGGCGAGGTGTTTAACTTCTTTCTTCGAGGCGGTCCGCCTCGAAAGTTACCAAAGGACCTCGCTCTTGGCCTCTTACGCGACTCGGTCCCCACGCCGGTCTACGCCTCCATCCCCGTGCATAATCCTCAGATACGGCAATGTCCATGCCGGTGAAGAGCTACACGAGCAAGCCTCGCCAAGTAGTCATCGAGCCGTGACGTGGCGGTGCACTCGCCCTCCATATCCGCTACTAGCGCAGGACATATCGAGCCAACGAGTCGAACTCCACGTTGTACTCCCGAACCGTCGCTCTCTCGCCTCAAAGATCAAATCTGGCCCGTGCTCTCCTCATCTGCGGAGGCAAGAAATGGCTGAGAAATGCCTCCGAGAACTCGTCCCAAACAGCTGGAGGCGCATGCTCCCCCCGGGACAATTCCCACGAATCAAACCAGTCGACTGCAGTATCACGCAGCCGATGCGAACCTAAGACCAGCGACTCGATCTCCAAAGCCTTGATCACTCTCATGATCCGCTGTAACTGTCGGATGAACTCATGCGGATCATCCTCAGGCCTCGACCCGTAGAACTCAGGTGGGCTGCAGCTCAAAAAGTCCCGTAGTCTCAAACTATCTGATCTGGGGTGAACTACGGGTGCTACTAGAACCTCCGACTCTCGCCTGTCCTCGTGTCGAACCACAATCCTAGCTAGTAACTGGGCCATCTCCTTGTAACCCATATCCTCTTCTCGCCGTGGAATTTGGAGGCTCATCGCGTGGCCTCGAGAGACCGCCGCTTCTACTCGCAGACTCCTCGCCGCTTTGCCCTTCACGGGCTCGTTGCGCGCGAGGCATAGCCGTACAAAAGAGATACGTCGGAGGAGTCCAACTTATAACACAACTCTAAGGCACGATCTCGAGTGAGAAGAATGGAAACCAATCCTAAATATCTCGTAGCCTCACGATTATAGATGTGGTGCACAACACACCGATAATCAAGACTCTACTAGACACTGCAGTAGACACTTTCCGAGGACTAAGCGTCAGATACCACTTTTGTCACGACCCGACCTTGGGCCCGCGACTGGTGCCTTACCCCGGGCACCCTAGTGATACAACATCAGAGAAAATCAGCGGAAATAAAACTTAAACATGAAACAAGATAAAATAAGAAACAAAGCAACCAAACGGTTACCTTTCTCGCATATATATACCGATTTATATCCTTTACAAACCCTGCCCACAATAGTACTACATACCTCTAAGAATTTAACCACAACTATGACGGGACAGGGCCTCACCATACCCCTGAATGTATAAGTACCTACAATGACAGGGGACTATACCAAAGATAAGCCTCCGGAGAAACGGAGCTTCCCAAAAACGCCGAATCGTGATCCTATGAGCGAGGATCAACAACCGTGTACCTCTACTGCAGATGAACGCAGCCCCAAGGAGGTCGACAACAGTACCAAGTATGTGAAATCAGAAATATCGTAAATGAAATCATAATAGTCTATATAAAGCGGAGACATGTATGATAACCAAACTACAGTCTACAATATAGAAACAGTCAGGTCAAGTCAGGGACTCACGCCCTCAAAGTCATCACTCAAATATAACAATGGGTCTCACGCCCACAACATCAAGCATGCGTGGAATCTTCCTCATCGCCTGGCAGCCTATGATATAACAACACTGGAGTACACATGAACACCGTGTCCCACGGTTGTCATAAAACCGTGACGGCAAGTACGGCGGCATATCTACGGATCCAAAGCCGATCATCAATCGGCGGGCAAGTACGAAAGCCAACTACCAGATACCAAAGCCGTATCAACAATACTATATAACTATACCACGAAGCTGACACGGGGCAAGTACGAGAGCCAACTACCAGATACCAAAGCCGCGTCACGTAGCTGACGGGGGCAAGTACGAGGGCTAAGTACCAGATACCAAGGACGTGATCACGAGACTTCGCAACAAACCGAGCGGGGCAAGCGCGGCTAACTACCAGATAACAAAGCCGAAGCAGCCACGACCGTGGCAAGTACTAGCGCCAACCACCGATACCGCGCCGACCAAGAAACCCATGGTATCGGGTCCATGGAATGACACTATCAAGAACTGATCGGCAAGTACGAAGCCAACTACCGTAACCAACCCGCATCAAGAACCATCGGCAAGTACGAGGCTAGCTACCGGATACCAAGGCCGAATCGAGAAACTCGTGGAGAGCTAGTCCATGGAACAACAATCCTAATGGAACCATACCGGGCCACCCAACGCGGTCGATGTCCATCAATCAAGAATAACATGACCAGCCCTCCATCGAGAGACGCGGTAACATAAGGATACAACACTTGCACAACAAGGCTCTCACACGCAAACATAGGCAAGTTACACACAACTCAAGGTACTTTCATTTTATGTCAAAGTCCGGTTTAACCCCAAAGTACTACATACTTTAATTCTTTTAAAAAGACCCATTTCTTTCCCAAACGTCACCTGGTACTAACACTCGTAGTATCCAAAAATAGAGTAACTATTGTTTTAAGTAAACCAAAACAATTCCATACCTTCTTTTATATAAACAAGACAATACTATGCCTTCTTTTTAAAACCAATTTAAGACAAAACCATGCCTTCTTTTTAAACCATTTTAAGACAAAACCATGCCTTCTTTTTAAACCATTTTAAGACAAAACCATGCCTTCTTTTTAAACCATTTTAAGACAAAACCATGCCTTTCTTTTAAACCAAAAACTCATCAATTCCTCAAGTCCCTTTTCTTTTAGAAATCAAGTTCCTTACTTTGGAATTTAAGAAAATTAATTCTTGTATGTAATGATTCTTATTAAAGTAGCCATGATCTATAAAATGTAATAATTTTGTCTTATCTTAGCTTCTATGCAGATGGAGGTTTCTACTTGTTTTAATATAATTAATTGTCATTACATTTTCCTTTATTAACGGTGCAATGGATTGTTCCATACTTATTCTCATTTCCGAAATCAATATAACTTATTCCTTTTAAAACCCAATTACCCATTTCTCATAAAAGCGGTTTCACAACTTTTTAACACCAACCAAATCCTTAATATTTCACATAAAGTCATTTATAAGTCAAGTCTCTTATCTTTTAAAAACCACAAACCATTTCTTTACCTACATAAGGTTGTTATAACAAACTTCCCATAAGCCGTTATAACACTTCATGTTTTAAACCAACCAAATTCATTTAGCACATGTACGTCTACCGTACTACATAGTTTACAACAATCATGCTAGAAAAGATAGGAAGAGGTTCACATACCTCGCGACGATTATCGACAATTAGCAAAATGCTCCAAAGTACTATACCCTTGCTAGCCTTTTCCACCCTTCAAGTAGAATACGCTACTCGTAGTACTTCAACCTATAATGGTCATAAAAGGTCTATTAACCTCTAGCTCTCTTCGTAAAATATTCTAAGTACAAGGTCGCTAAATTCTACGGAAAATCGGGCAGCACTTCCTTTGTTTCTACATACTTTGCCACTTTTTTCAAGGCCGAATTCAATAACCAAACGCCACATTTAAGGCTCAAATCAATTCATCAAATACAAAGGGGATTACACGCCCAACAATACGTGTAAAATTCCGCCCCACAATTACCAACTAGTCCACAATACACTCAAATTATACAATGTTATTCTCGGCTAACAACAACACTACTTCTCTTTCAATTTCTATTTCAATACAAGTTGTTATTCCAACATGCTACATAGTCATAAACAACTTCAACAACTATAATTCCCTCTTTATATAACATGTGACAACTTATACTAATAATCAACTTGAATTCCAATCTTAAGGCTAAACATGCTAGTTTCGGATTAGGGTTCCAATATCCATAACACTAATCAACTTCATAATATAAACACCTCATGCTTGCTAATATCCAAAGCTACAACAAGTAGTAATCTTAATTACTAAAACGACAAGAATTATACCTTTACAAGCCCTTAAAATTTCCAAGATTCAAAGTCGCTCCTTAGCAATTCTTAGCTCCTTTCCTTAAGTTCCAATCCGCTCCAAGCACTCCTTAGAAGCCTATGAAGAACCCATCTTCAAATTTCAACTTCAAAGTTGAAGAACTCCTTAAGTTTCCGCCTTGCGACTAATATGAAAACGCCACTTTTCCGGGATCTTTCTATTGAGATAACCTTACAATACTCTTAGGGACCTTGGGTTTAAGTCTTGTGAAAAATAGAACAAAACTACAATTTTTTTGTGTGGGAAAATGCCCAACCCGTGAGCTATCCTTCAAGAACAAGAAAGTGTGAAATAATTCTAAGTGTTGAAGAGCAAGTCTTGCACTAGTTGGGTATATATAAAACAATGGAGGGTCAAGATCTCAACATATGTGTGGCTAGGATGCATTTCCAAAAAGTAAAGCCAAGTGGACAAGTTGACTTGGTCAATATACTCAAGCTTGAAGACTTTCATCCACAATGGTCAAATGACCATCCAATCCTTGCATAAAATGTCCAAGACCAATGTGGGGGGTGCCACGTGTTACACCCCGTATTTGCAGGACATGTTTTAAGAACGTTAGTAAGAACTCACAAGTGTTAAGATTTGAGGTTTGTACAAATTTATCGGAATTATGAAATTGTCGGAAAACGTAGTGTTGTGACGAATGGGAGGGCGACACGTGTCACCCCCCCTTAGCAATGCCTTGGACGAAATGGCATGGCCAATATGGTCATTGACCATAAGTCTTCTATGGCTAAGTCTTGCAACTTGTAGCATGAGAACATTGACTAAGTCAAAGGACCCACTTAAGCCTTGATATTTCATTAGACAAAATCCTAACCACCCATTTGTTTGTATCATGACCCTCCAATACACTATATATAATACTAGTAGCAAGAGAGGACTTAACACTTAGCAAAAATTTCACAAATTTGAAGACTACACAAAGGTAGCTCTCGGGTTCCTCTCAAGAAGAAAGGAAAAATCTTTGTTCCTTGTTATTTTAGCTCCACACTTTAAACCAAGGTTCTTATGTGTATTGTAAACATATCTCAATAGAAAAATCTTGGAAAAAGGTAGTTTACGGGTTAGTCGCAAAACGAAAACCTAATGGTCTAAGGGTAATTGTTGGTGTTGTTCTAAGGGTCTCAACAAGCGGATTGAAGTGTATTGGAGAGGCTCTAATCTTCTAAGGAGCGATTAGGTTTGGAGTTGGATTAAGAATCGTTGAAGAACTCCTTAAATAAACGACCAATTAGTAATCCAAATTTCGTTGTTACATTTTCGATTTATTAAGCAATCCATAATACTTATAACTTCAATCTTCATGTTAGTTAACAACTAAGCTAACAACAACAATATAAATATATAATCTTGTAATATTTAAAAGACAAGATTATACCGATTCTTAATCAACTCATCGAAATCGCTTAGAAGATTAGAGCCTCTTCAATACACTTCAGCTTGTTGAGACCCTTAGAACAACACCAACAATCTTTGAAGGATAATTGTGGTGTTGTTCTAAGAGGTCTCAATGCGGATTGAAGTGTATTGGAGAGGCTCTAATCTTCTAGGAGCGATTTGATTGAGTCGGATTAAGAATCGTTGAGGTATAATCTTGTCTTTTAAGGTGTTACAAGATTATATATTTATATTGTTGTTGTTAGCTTTAGTTGTTGCTAGCATGAAGATTGATAGGTTGAAGTTATAAGTATTATGGATTGCTTGAATAAATCGAAATGTATACAAGCCACTTGAAAATCGATTACTAATTGTCGTTATTAGAAATCGCATGTTACTTACTTAAAGATTATGGTTGTTATAATCAAATGCGACTTGATATCATGTTATGCTACCAATTTGGATTGAAATGGAAATTGGATAAGAATTGGTATTGTTGAACTCAAGGGCGAATTTGTACTTGTAGTTTGTAATAGTTTGTTATTCATTTGTATTGACTACCTTCATATTGTGGTGAGCCAATTGGGGCTGTATGATTATTTATTTGTATTGGACTACCTTATAGATTGTGGTGAGCCAATCGGGGCTGTTTGATTATTGTATTCTACTTGAAAAAGGTGGCAAAGTTAGTAAAAACAAAGGAGGTCTTTGTCCGATTTTCCGTAGAATTTAGAGACTTAACACTTATAATATTCTACGTTTGAAGTAAGGCCTTAATGGACGTATTGTGAATATTATAGGTTGACATTCTACGGCGGACTTTGTACTTGGCAAGTAGTTTAACCCGCGAGGTATGTAGAATTTTTCCTATCCTTCGAGCATGACTAGTTTCACGTATATAGTACGCAGACGACAAGACTATGACATTCTTTACTTGTTTATGAAATGCCAAGTCGGGTGGGTTAGAGAGATTAACTCACTTCTTTGAAAATAGTAAGGATGTCTTAAGTTGATTTTAAAGTTAAGGGACTTGAAGGGTTTTGAAGTATGTGATACTTGTTTCGCTTTTAAACGTATAAGTCCCTTGGATAGGAAATTGTATTGACTAAGGTATAAAGTGAATATAACGACTTTATGGGAGTTGGTTATATTGACTTTATGCAAGGTAAATGGTTTGTTTTAATGAAAGGCAAATTGGTTTTAAGGTATCAATTGCCTAAGGTTTTATAAGAAAAGAAGTCACTTGATTTAGAAACCTAACTTAAATTCTAAAAGTATTGTGACTTGTCTTGAAAAGAGATTTTGACTTGATACTACGGTTTATAGTATCTTGGAAGTTCTATATGAAAACGAGTCATTTTTAAAAGGTTGAAGTACGTAGTACTTTGGGTTAAATTCTGATTTTTATAAAAGACCATTAGTGCCTTAAGTAAACTAAAATGAGAGTGTAGATTTAATAAGACTAATAAGAAGTTAGAGGATTTCTAACTTGCTTATTTATTGTATGATGTACGGTTGAGATAGGGTAAGAGTATAAGTGAGGGTAAACCCCAAGACGCTATACCACCTTCTCCGTGATAAGAGTATAAATGAGGGTAAACCCCAAGACGTTATACCACTGTTTTATTACCTTTGCGTGGTAAGAGTATAAATGAGGGCAAAACCCCAAGACGTTATACCACCCGCCTGGTAAGAGTATAAATGAGGGTAGGAACCCCAAGACGTTATACCACCTGTTTTTATGGGTTCGCTACCCATGATATGATCGGGAGACTGCTATTGTGATGTTGTACGTATTCTCTTGATGTACTCTCATTGTTGGTAAGGCACTGTGTACTGTAATTTTGTTATCATACATGTCTCCAGCTTTCTTTTAAACTTATGTTGTAATTACGATTTTCGGTTTACATACTTAGTACATATTGTATGCGACCCTTCCTCGGGCTGCGTTCACGCCGCATGGAAGGGTGGCGGTGGTGGATCCTCACTCTTAGGATCACTTATCGCACGTCTAAGCTCCAATCTCGAGGCTTGTTTTCTTTCGTGCGATCTTTCCCTGATATTGTAGATTTATGTACATTCAGGGGTATGGCGGGGCCCTGTCCCGCCACAGTTGTTATTCCTAGAGGTTTGTATTCACATATGTGGTTGGGCTGTAAGAACTGAGTTGTAAAGTTGTACTTTTGACTTTGTTTATATTATGGAAGGCGGCCTTATCGTTAGCATGTGTTGTTATATTGTTTACACATGTGTTTATGTTGTGTATGTTCCGCTATTCTCACGATGTATCAACAAGGTGCGGGTAGGGCACGATCGCCCGGTCGGGTCGTGACACCAGCGTGTCGCCCCATTCTGTCACACGACCACTGCCCGGATCGATGCCTTACCCGGCACCCTAGTGATACAATATCGAGAGAAAATCAGTGAAATAAAAACTTAAACATGAACAAGACATAAAATAAGCAATAGGCTAACCAAAAGTTACCTTCTGTATATATAAATTAAAATTAAACAGATTAAATCCCTTACAAACCCCGCCAACAAGATTCTGCACTTACGAATTTTATAACAACTATGACGACAGGCCCGCCATACCCGAATGTACAAGAACCTACAAACTCGTGGAATCATGCAAAAGATAAGCCTCCGGAGAAAAGGAGCTTCGCAAAACTATGAAATGTGATCCTATGAGCGAGCATCATCAACTGGTGTACCTCAACCTGCGGCATGAACGCAGCCCCCCGAAGGAGGTCGATAACAGTATCAAGTATGTGAAATCAAAATATCAGAATGGTGAAATCATAATAGTGTTATACCGTATTTCCAGTATGTATGTGAGGCGACGACATTTGTACAACCCTAATTAGGTTAAGAACGAACTTGTGAACTTTCAACGGAAAAGATTCCGAACCTTGTGAAGGAAATTCTACGTTTTTAATATTTTAACCAATTATGGATTTTTCCGAGAGATGAAATATTTTGGACCAATGGGAGGGCGACATGTGTCACCCCTAGGTGGGCTAGGTTGGCCGAAATTCATTGACAAGTGGCCAAGACAAGTGGCCAAGTCTTGCAAGATATTTTGTGTGGACAAGTGGCTTGTGGGACCCCCACACACTTGTCCCCAATCTCAACCACACACTTGCCTTCATCCTAGCCCTTGGTTGTCCTATATATGCACCCTTTTTTGATGAAATCTTCCACACTTAGATAATTCAAGACTTGAGAAATATTTTCATCTCCCTCCCTCTCTCATAGCTCTCGTCGATCACCCCCCCTCTCTAACCTAACCTTGTCCAATAATTCCTAAACTCCTAAGTGTTCTTCCCTAGTGTATTAGGAAGACTATTAACCAAAAGTTGGAAAAGATTTCACCCCCTAGCCCCTAAAATACCCCCTTGGCCGAGAGCTCTTGGAAGAAAAACCTAAGTGTTCTTCACTTGTTTGAGTTGGTTCTTGAAGAGATGATGGTTAGGAGCTTCTTAGGGTGAGTTGTGGTGGTTTGTAACCTAAAGATTTGGAGCTAAGACTTGATTGGAGCGACATTAAGTTCTTGGATAATTTTGGGCTATTTGAGGTAGTGAATCTTAAACCTCTTTGTGATTTGGTCATTATACATATATTATAAGTATATTATGAATATATAATATATGGAGTAAGGTTTGGAAGAGTTGGATCTTGTTAACTTGTTAAAAGAAAGGATTGGCCGTTAGCCATTAAAATGGTAAAAACGTATTCAACGTATCAAACGTATCTTACTTGTGAAGAAGTAATTAACAAAGTAACTATAACTTATATTAAGAATGGATTATAAGTTGGATGACTAATGAAGTAATTGGATAAGTAAAATGGACAAAGTTGGCCAAGGACACCAACTTAAAGACTGTATTTACTTTTCTGTTAAGGGGAAGATTTTTAAATCGCGTTCCATTTGGGTGTGTGATCCCCTTTTTAATTATTATTGTTATGAAGGCGTGATAGTAAACCGCGTTACCGTTTGGGCACGTAATCCCCTTCTTTTACTTATTGTTATTATGGCGTAATAGATAGTAAACCTATTACCCGTATGGGCGTTAGTATCTCGCTTAATTATTACGCCTTATATATGGTATACTACGGTTACTTGGGCCTTGGAAAAGATGGAAAAGTGAGTAGAGCGAGGGAAGTGCCCAATTTTCCATAGAATAAAGAGATCTACTTAGGCAGATTCTACGTCAACTAGAAGCTAATAGTCGTATCTTGACTATTATAGGTTGACCACTCTACGCGACATATCCGACTTGGCAAGTGGATTTAGCAGGAGGTATGTGATTCTTCCTATCCTCTTAAGCATGATATTTGTAATATATATAGTGCGGTGAGCGTACATATGTTGACTAAACTTGGTTTTACTTTAATGTCCTTTGACTTGAGTTTTAAAATAATAAGAACCTTGAAATATTTCGAAAAGAGTTATTGGTTTTTAAAAAGCTTAAGTGTTATACTAGCTTTATGGGAAGTTAGGTATAACGACTTAAGAAAGATAAAAAGGGACGGTTTACTTATTTGTTTATAAAAGCCTTGTATTAATTTCTGAAGGTGTAGGGGTTGGTTTGATAAGTAAACATGTTATGATACTACGTGTGTTAGTGTCTTGTGATGTTGTATAAGAGGGTTACTCTGTTGAGCTTACGTTGTTTAACGGTAAGCCCGTTGTGCTATTACTATATCACTTACCCCCCTTTTGACTTGTTATGAGCCGCGGGTTAGCTACCCCGATGCCGAATACCTCGTGCGGGTCCACGCGACCTATGCGGGCTGCGGGAGTTCGAGGATTGATCACTCCGGGTGTATTCGGCCGATGCGAGAATACCTCATGCGGTCGGTGACTATGCGGATCGCGAGTCGAGATCATGCGCGGGTTAGCTACCCCCAATGCGAGGAGTACTCATGCGGTCCGAGGACTATCACGGACTTCTGGTAGTCGAGATTAGGCTCGCATAATGATACTATGGGCGATTGGCCTTGCTTGATCATTAGCGGCCTAGAAAAGACTGTTATGTTACATGTATTTTGCTCTTGTTTATGCGTGGCACTATGTGCGATTAAGTTGGGTTGTTTTGTACATATCCGTGAACTTGTTTTAAAATGTTATAATTTCATTCAAGATTTCTGCTTTCACATACTTGGTACTGTTATCGACCTCCTTGAGGGCTTCTTTCATACCGCGGTAAGGAAAGCAGTGCTAGATCCGCATCCTTAGGATCTTTTGCTTTGGTGTCGGAGCTCCATCTTATAGGAGGCTCGACTTTTAGTATGGTTCTCACGATGTTGTAGATATATGTACATTCAGGGTATGGCGGGGCCACTGTCCGCCATAGTTGTTACTTCCTTAAGTGCAGAGTCTGTTATGCGGTTGGGATGTAAGCGCGATTTTGGTTTATATATATATGCCGAAAAGCGATTTTCTCAGATAAAGCGTGTCTCAATTTACATTGTTTCATGTCTTGTTTTTATATTCGCTGATTTTCTACGATGTATGACTACCGGGTGCGGGTAAGGCACGATCAGCCGGGCAGTCGTGACAAAAGTGGTATCAGAGCAGTTAATCCTCGGAAAGTGTCTACAGACCGTATCTAGTAGAGTTTTTATTATCGGTGTGTTGTGCACCACACCAATAATCAGGAGGCTACAGGATATTTAGGATTGGTTTCCATTCTTCTCACTCTGAGATCGTGCCTTAGAGCTGTGTATTAAGTTGGACCCCCTCTGACGTATTTCTCTTTGTACCAGCTATGCCTCGCAAGGCAACTCGGGCCCGAAGGCAAGGCGGTGAGGAGCCGCTAGTATGACACAGAGGGCCACGAGGCCTGAGCCCGGGCCTTACGGAGGTGGTGCTCTGACGGCGAGTTCCACAACGCCACGGCCCAGCGAGTTTAGAAGCGCGGCAGAGGCTACGAGACCACGATACTGCGCCTCGGTCCCACGGCTGGAAGCGGAGGAGATGGGGTACAAGGAGATGGCGATTCGGCGGGATCGTGGCGAACATGAGGATAGGCTGGATCGTCCGTTCGATTCGATTCGGTAGTACCGTGGTTCACCCGAGATCGATAGTTTGAGACTACGGGATTTCTTGAGTTGCGACGCGAGTTCTACGGGTGAGGCACGAGGATGATCCGTAAGAGTTCATCCGGCGATTCTGACGGATCACGAGTGATCAAGGCTTGGAGACCGAGTCCGTGATCTTGGTTCGCATCGGTGCGTGATACCGCGATCGGCCCGGTTTGATCGTGGGAGCTATCGGGAGAGCATGCGCCTCGGTGTATGGGCGAGTTCTGGAGGCATTTCTCACTCACTTCTTGCCTCCATATAGGAGGAGGCGCGGGTAAACAGATTTTTGATCTTTGAGGCAGAGGCGCCTGATTGAGTACAACGTTGAGTTCGATTCGTTGGCTCGATATGTCCCTGCGTTAGTAGCAGATATGGAGGACCGAGTGCACGGCTACGTTACGGGACTAGATGACTACTTGGCAGAGTCTTGCTCAAGTGTGGCTCTTCAGCCGGGCATGGACATTGCCCGCATGCAGGCTCATACACTTGGATGCGAGGAGCGTAGAGGCGGCGTCGGCCGATATCCAGCGAAGAAGGCGGGGCGGCGAGATCTTTTGGTAGCTCTGGGGTGGGCGGCCTCAGCAGCGATCTAGATTTGCACCACGGCCGGCTCGAGCACTCCTACCGTCTTCGGGACAGCCAGTATTGAGGCGGTCGTGGCCCTGGGCTGAACCTCCGAGCAGCGAGGATACTAGACGATCGAGACCACCCTCACTCGGTGTGGCGTCGGTAGATCCCATTTCGGGAGATGCGGTGATACCTCAGGAGCTTGTTTTACTTGTGGCCAGCAGGGTCATATTTCGAGGAACTGTCCGGCCAGGGGCAGTGCAGATGGTAGGGCTCAGCCTACAGTGTCTTTTGTCGGGTATTCATCTACTGCAGTTACTCGCCCCGGAGGGCAGGGTGCTCATGGGCCAGCAGGTCGCGGCAGAGGTCGTGGCAGGGATGCGGTTCGGTACTCGAGCGCATTTATGCCTTGTCGACCGCCCGGGACCGTGAGGCATCACGGATGTAAATCCGCGTACTTTATCAGTTTCTTGTTGTGACGTGTATGCCTTGATAGATCCGGGTTCTACTCTGTCCAATATATCTCCCCTTATTGCTAGTAGGATAGAGATAGAGCCTGAGTCCATATACCCTTTCGAGGTAGCTACGCCAGTGGGTGATTCGGTGGTAGCACGACGGGTATATAGGGCTTGCCCAGTGTCTTTATGCAGTTGTCAAACCCTAGCCGACTTGATAGAGTTGGACATGACCGATTTTGATGTGATCATGGGTATGGATTGGTTAGCTTCTTGCTACGCCAATGTAGACTGCAGGGAGAGAGTAGTACGGTTCGGTTTCTGAGGAGCGGTTATTGAGTGGGAGAACAACGTATGTCGCGAGGGTAGGTTTATTTCTTACCCTGACTTGTTATACCAGGGCTTGCCACCCTTGACGCGGGTCTATCGGCCTATGCGGTCTGCGTGACTATGCGGGCTGCGGGAGTTCGGGATTGATCATTCGGGTGTTTTATCCGTCGACGGGGATGCCCTATGCGGTGCTGTGACTATGCGGTCTATTGAGACTATGCGGTGCGGGAGTCGGGAAAATGCAGGGGTTAGCTACGCGCGTCGAGAATACCTCATGCGGGTGCATGTGTGACCTATGCGGGTGGGAGTCGAGATTAGGCACGCATAATGATACTCTAGGCGATTGGCCTTGCTTCGATCATTCGCGGCCTAGAAAAGACCTATTACAGGTTACCTATTATTGTTCTTGTTTGTGATATGGCACTATGTGCAATTGAACTGATTGTATTTGCAAATGGTTTTAAATACTTTGATTTTAATTAAGTACTTCTGATTTCACATACTTGGTACTGTTATCGACCTCCTTCGGAAGTGCGTCATCTGCATGGTAAGGGCAGCAGTGCTAGATCCACATCCTTAGGATTTTTGCTTTGGTGTCAGGAGCTCCATCTTCTCCGGAGGCTCGACTTTTGGGTATGATCTCCATGTTGTTGTATATAGTTTTGTACATTCAGGGTATGGCGGGGCCCTGTCCCGCCATAGTTGTTTATCTTCTTAGAGGTGCAGTAGTCCTATTATGCAGTTGGGATGTAATCGCAAAACTATGTTTATATATATATCCGAAAAGCGACATTTTCTCACATAAAGCGTGTCTCATTTACAATTGTTTCATGTCTTGTTTTTATATTTCCGATTACTCGATGTATGACTACTTGGGTGCCGGGTAAGGCACGATCCACGAACCCGGAATGGTGCAGTATACCCGTATTCCGGGTATGTACGTGAGGCGTCGTCTAAAGTTGTATAAAGTTAGGCCAAGTTCGAAAATTGTGCACAACTCGCTAAAGAATAGTTTTCGAAAACGTTTCCACGACTCCGTAGGAAAATTCGGCTATGCCATTTCTAATTTTGCGGATTTTTAGAGAGGCGAAACATTTTGGATCAACGGAGGCGACACTTGTCACCCTCGATTGATGGACTTGAATCGTCCATTGACGAATTGGACTTTGGATGGCACGTTTTTGTGCCTTTGCACAAGTCGAGAGTTGGTAGGATATTTGTGTGTAGTAGATAGAATGGACACTTGCCTAAATCTTCACCTACACTTGCCTTGCACTTGGCATCATCTTGGCCCTTGGTTGGCCATGGCTTGACCTATAAATACCCCTTAAGATGAAGAGTTCTTCATCCACAAATTCCTTTCAAGTCTTGAAAATCCTCCCTCTCCTTGAGCTTGTTTCGTCCAACACCTCTCCCCCTTTGAGAAGCTTAGCCGAGGCTACCTCCCCTAGCCTACCAAATCTACCCCCTTGGTAGAAAAGTTGCCTTCTAGTATTGTTATAATGCCCAAAATACCTAGCCCAAATCCCTTAGTCCTTAGTAGAAGTTGTGAAGAACATCTAAGGTTTTCTTGGAGCTCTGGGCGTCTGACTTAGGAGCTAAACCTTGCTCAGTGCGACTTTATCTAGGATATTATTGGAGCTTACTGAGGTAAATAAACTTACCCTTCTTTTATAATTAGAGAAAGCATCCGTAGAAGTATAAGAATATGTATTAAATACTTAGAAGGATATGTGAATAGAATGACTGTTATCACTTAGAAGGGTTTAAAAGAAGAATAATTGAACTGTTCTCACATAGGGAGTTTTCTGATGAGACTTATATAGCTCGTAGGGTAGGAAGTCTGCCCAAATTCCCATAGAATATAGAACCCTCGCTTAGAGCTTTATCTGATCTGATCTAGACGTTGATAGATGTCTGTGACTATTATAGGCTGATTCTCTGCGCGCGACATATTCAACTTGGCAGGAGGTTTTCGCTGAGAAGGTATGTGATTCTTCCTAAAGCATGATATTTTAAAATATATATGTAGTACGGTAGACGTACATGTGTTAACTGAATAATAACTACGGCAATGTCTTTTGACTTAAGCCTGAATAATACTTACGGCAATGTCTTGCGACTTAAGCCTGAATAATAAAAGATCTTAAAAAGTCTTTCAGAAGAATTATAAAACAGTTTTGAAAGAAGAAGAATATTTGTTTTTAAAACAAGAAGCTTAAGGGTTATACTAGCTTTATGGGAAGTTAAGTATAAACGGCTTAAGTTTTATAAAAAGGAACAGTTTACTTATGTGTTTATAAAAGACTTGTATTGATTTCTGAAAGGTATAATAAGATGGTTTTGATGAGTAGACATATTGTGATGCTATCTTGTAACGTTTGTGTAAAGAGGTCAGTCTTACTTATGCTTATGTTGTTTAAACTATAAGCTGTTGTGTTAGTACTATATCACTCACCTCTTGAGATGATCAGGGGTTAAGGCGCCTCCGTCTGGGGTAGACTCAGCGATGCAGGACCATGATTCGAGAATACCTCATGCGGGTCGAGGCCTATGCGGAGTTACGAGTTCGAGTTAGTGTTCGGGTTATGCCTCATGCGATTACATGTGGCCGTGCGGACAACGAGTCGGGGCGATCTTGAGAGTAGCTACCCTCGATGCGGGGTATACCTCATGCGGGCCCATGTGAGTGGCCTATCACGGACTACGGAGTCGTGATTAGGCTTGCAGAATGATAATATGGGCGAGTGGCCTGCCCGATCATTCGACCTAGAAAAGAGACTATTCTGATTTACCTATTGTTGCTCTTGTTTGTGATGTGGCACTATGTGCGGTTTCCTTGGTTGTTTCATACATATTTGTAAACCGGTTTTAAAATGATATGATTTCATTTAAGTACTTTCTGATTTCACATACTTGGTACTGTTGTCTTGACCTCCTTGAGGCTGCGTTCATGCATGGTAAGAGCAAGCAGTGCTAGATCCACATCCTTAGGATCTCTTTGCATTGGTGTCGTGAGCTCTATCTTCTAGGCTCTACTTTTTGGTATGATCTCCTGTATTGTAGATAGTTTGTACATTCGAGGTATGGCGGGGCCCTGTCCCGCCATAGTTGTTACTTCCT
This sequence comes from Przewalskia tangutica, assembly GCA_029844215.1. NCBI lineage: Eukaryota > Viridiplantae > Streptophyta > Magnoliopsida > Solanales > Solanaceae > Przewalskia > Przewalskia tangutica. Next base: position 82,261 of record JAQGDG010000506.1, on the reverse strand, counting down.
TAGAAGTGCTGTAGTCTATTATGCAGTTGGGATGTAACGCAAAACTATGTTTATATATATATCGAAAGCGACATTTTCTCACATAAAGCGTGTCTCTTTTTACAAGCTGTTTCATGTCTTATTTTATATTCCGCTGATTTCTCTGATGTATGACTACTTGGGTGCCCGGGTAAGGCACCAGTCACGGGCCCCGGAACGGGTCGTGACAAAAGTGGTATCAGAGCAGTTAATCCTCGGAAAGTGTCTACAGACCGTATCTAGTAGAGTCTTGATTATCGGTGTGTTGTGCACCACACCAATAATCAGGAGGCTATAGGATATTTTAGGATTGGTTTCCATTCTTCTCACTCTGAGATCGTGCTATAGAGCTGTGTTATAGGTTGGACCCCTCTAACGTATTCCTTTTCTGTAACAGTTATGCCTCCACGTAAGGCAACCCGGGCCCAGAAGGGCAAGGCAGCCGAGGGAGCTGCTAGTATGGCACCGAGAGTCACGAGGGCTCAGGCCCAGTCTATACAGACGGCGAGTTCCACGACGCCGCCCGATCCCAGCGAGACTACAGTGCGCGCCTCGTCCCACGGCTGGGCGGAGAGATGGTACAAGGAGATGGCCCGGCTATTGGCTAGGATCGTGGCGAACATGAGGAGCGGTGGATCACGGCGATTCGATTCGGCCCACCGTAGCACCGTGGTTCACCCGAGGCGAATAGTTTGAGGCTACGAGATTTCTGAGTTGTAGCCCGCGAGTTTCTGGTCGAGGCGGGAGGATGATCGCGGGAGTTCATCCGTCGACTCTGAGAGGATTATGAGTGATCGGGCGTCGGAGACCGAGTCCGTGATCTTCGGTTCACAGGTTGCGTGATACCGCGATCGATTGGTTTGATTCATGGGAGTTATCCCGGGAGAGCACGCGCGTCCCGGCTACTTGGGATGAGTTCTCGAGGCTTTCCTCACTTCTTGCCTCCACGGATGAGGAGGCGCGGTGACAGATTTTTATTCGAGGCGAGAGAGGGCCGCTGTTAGGGAGTGCAATGTCGAGTTTGATTCATTGGCTCGATATGTTCCAGCGTTGGTAGCGAATATGGAGGATAGGGTGCACCGCCACGTCACCGGCTAGATGATTATATGGCGAATCTTGTGCGGGTGTTTCTCTTCGGGTATGGACATTACCGCATGCAGCTCATGCTCTTGGATGCGAGGCGCGAGAGGCCGATGAGTTGTGACAGCGGCGAAGAGGCGGGGCGGGAGGGTACGGTGGCTATCGTGGTGGCGGCCTCAGCGGCCCGATCTTGCACCACGGCCCGGCTCGAGTACTCGCACCGTCCTCAGCCTGACAGAGTATTCGGCGTACCGGGGCGAGGGCGGGCGTCGAGTAGCGAGTGCGGCGATCGGGACCACCCCCCCAGTGTGGCCGATGCGGTAGATCCTATTACGGGAAGTGTGGTACTGCTTTGGGAGCTTGTTACGATTGTGGCGGCAGGGTCACTTTGCGGCGTCAGGCCGACCGGGGCGGTGGTAGGGCTCGACGCCGAGTTACGTTGCGCTTCATCATCTCCTGATTACTCGCCCGAGGCGTGGTACTCATGGGTCAGCAGGTCGCGGCAGAGGTCGTGGCGCGGGTCCCAGTTCTAGCGGTCCTCAGAACCGCATTTATGCTTTATCCAGCCGATAGGATCAGGATGCCTCACCTGATGTCGTCACAGGTACCTTATCAGTTTCTGGGTTTGATGTGTATGCCTTGATAGATCCGGGTTCTACTGGCCCCTATATATCACCCTTATTGCTAGTAGGATAGGGATAGAGCCTGAGTCCATAGACCCTTTCGAGGTAGCTACGCCAGTGGGTGATTCGGTGGTAGCTCGGCGGGTATATAGGGCTTGTCCAGTGACCATTTACAGTCGTCAGACCCTAGCCGACTTGATAGAGTTGGATATGATTGACTTCGACATGATCATGGGTATGGATTGGCTAGCTTGCTACGCCAATGTAGGCTGCGAGGAGAGAGTAGTGCGGTTCGGTTTCTGAGGCCGGTTGTTGAGTGGGAGAGCCGTATCGTAGAGGTAGGTTTATTTCCTACCTCAAGGCTAGGAAGATGGTGCGAGAAGGGTATATCTACCATCTCGTTGGGTGTTTGATCACGAGGCTGCGGTACCAGATTTTGGTCGATTCCGATGTCGAGAGTTCCCAGACGTGTTTCCAGACGACCTCCCGGGTATCCCTCCTGAGAGGGAGATTGAGTTTTGTATAGATGTGTTGCCAGACACTCGACCTATTTCCATTCCGCCATATAGAATGGCACCTGCCGAGTTGAGAGAGCTGAAAGATCGGCTTAGAGACTTCTTTGGAGAAAGGCTTCATCGACCTAGTGTTTCTCCCGAGGAGCGGTATTGTTCGTGAAGAAGAAGGGCGGGGCCGCTGCGCATGTGTGTTGATTCTGACGGATGAACAAGTTGACCATTAAACGAATACCCTTCCCGTGATTGATGATTTGTTCGACGATTCTGAGTGCGAGATGTTTCTCCAAGATTGATCTACGGTCGGGCTATCATCAGGTGCGAGTCAGAGAGTCGGACATCCCTAGGACTGCATTCCGGACCCGGTACGGGCACTACGAGTTTAGGGTTATGTCGTTTGGTTTGACCAATGCTCCGGCGGTATTCATGGATTTGATGAACCGAGTGTTCAAACCATTTTTGGACACGTTTGTGATAGTGTTCATTGATGATATCTTAGTTTATTCACGCTCGAAGCGAGGCATGCGAGCATTTGAGAGGCTGTCTTGTGATTCTCGAGACCCAGCGATTATCGCCAAGTTTTCCAAATGTGAGTTTTGGTTAACCGGTGGCTTTCTCGGGCATATTATGGTGATGGCATTCGAGTGGATACGGCCAAGATCGGCGATCGAGACTTGGCCTGAACTCTACTCCGATGCAGGTTCGCGATTTCGGGCCTTGCAGTTATTATCGGCGGTTCGTAGAAGTTTGCTTCTATCTCGCACCATTGACTGAGGTGACTCGAGCGGCTAAGTTTCGATGTGATGCTTGTGGCGGGGTTTCCGATTCTTGAAGGAGAGATCGACGGCGCCCGTTCTTACTCTTCCGGAGGTCCAGACGGTTATGTCGTGTATTTTGATCGTCGAGCATCGGGTTGGGATGTGTGTTGATGCAGCATGGCAAGGTTATAGCATATGCATCCCGGCGGTGAAGAAACACGAGGAACTACCCACCCATGATTTGGAGTTAGCGGCGGTGATTCATCGCGACCGAACCGAACGTGGCCCGGTGCCTTACCCTCGCACCAGTGATACAACATCGAGAGAAAATCAGCGGAAATAAAAACATGAACATGAATTTAGAGACAAAATAAATAAACAGCAACCAAAATTTGCCTTCATCATATATATACATAAATACGACGATTATCCTTTCTACAAACCACCTTACACGGTGCTCTGCACCTCTAAGAATTTATACAACAACTATGACGGACAGGCCCGCCATACCACGAATGTACAAGAACCCTGCACGGACTCGGTAACATACCAGATAAGCCTCAGAAGGCGGAGCTTCCCAAAATGAAATGAGATCCTAAACGCGGGGATCGACGGTAGATGTACTCTACTGCGGCATGACGCAGCCCCGGCGAGGTCGATCTGGCAGTACCAAGTATGTGAAAGCGTAAAATCAGAATCAAATCATAATAGTCTATAAAGCGAGGAGACGGTATGATAACCAAACTACGATGCATACACATAATGATTATATCAATTCGTGGTCTCACGCCACAACATCAATCACGCCGTGAGTACCTTCCTCACCGCTGCCGATCATGATATGATAACAACAAGACAACAATCCAAATGGGAGCATACCCGTGCGCTACGCATCGTGTCAGTATGTCCAAAGGGAAAAAATAAGACAACATTCCAAATGTAAGCCTACCCGTGCGCTACGCATCGAGTCAGCATGTCCAAAGGTAAAAAATAAGACACAGATTCCAAATGGAAGCATGCGATGCGCCACGCATCGTGTCGGTATGTCCAAAGGAAACAATAAGACATTCCAAATGGAAGCATACCCGATGCGCTACGCATCGTGTCGATGTCCAAAGGGAAACAATAAGCAACAAGCGGTAATCAGTGGAAGCATACCCGTGCGCTACGCATCGTGTCAGTATGTCCAAAGTGATTTAACAAAAGTAACACTATCAGCGAGGCGTGCGTGGAATTTATCCGTCGCTGTAGGTCACGTCCAAGTAAGTTCTCAACAAGTCAACCGATCCTCCATCGAGACGCCGGTAGTATAGAAACACAATTCTTGCACAACAAAGGCTATCACAACAAGCATAGGCAAGTTTCACAACAACAAGCATAGGCAAGTTTCACAACAACAAGCATAGGCAGGTTTCACCACAACTCAAAGTACTTTCATTTTTATGCCAAGGTCCGGGTTTTAACCCTAAAGTACTCCGCGCGTTAAATTTCCTTTTAAGAGATTCATTCTTTGTATAAAAGTCACCGATACCGTAGTATAAAATAGAGTGACTTACATCCTTTAAGTAAACCAAAACAACTTCCATACTTTCTTTTTTTAAAGTCAAGTTACCACGTTAAAACCAATGATAAAACCTTTCTTTTGTTTTCATAAGGTCATTATAACCAACTTCCCATAAAGCTGTTATAACACCTTATGCTTTAAACCATTTTAAGACAACACAATGCCTTTCTTTTCCTATGGTTCCGGTTGCCTAATTTTAATTACGCAAGTCTCTTTTTAAAAGTTTCATAGTTCAATGTCTTAATCTCTTTTAAAACAATTGAGTAACATATGCCATAGGCAAGTAGGTTATTCTTGTTCATAATCAATCTTATTAAGCAGCCATGATCTAGAAAATGTAATATCATTTTGTCTCATCTTAGCTTCTATGCAGATGGAGGTTTCTACTGGTTTTAATAATACTTAATTATTCAATACATTTCCCTTTATTAACGCTGCAGTGGTTTGTCGATACACATTCTGATTTCCGAAATCAGTAAAACATTATTCCTTCCAAAAACCAAGTACTCATTACTCACGAATGAGGTTTCACACAAACATCCATATTAAGTCAAGTCTCTTAACTTCTAAACCATTAAACCATTCTTTTTATCTCTCTTAAGGCGTTACACCTAACTTTTCATAAAGCTGGTATAACTTTTATGTTTTCAAACCAAGTATACACTTCTTCCAAAAAGGTTTCTTAATCTCTTAGAATACTTCAAGGTTCTTTTACATCAAGTCGGTTATAAGTCAAATCAGTTATCTTTTAAAAATCACAAAGCATTTCTCATTTACATAGAGTTGTTATAACACTTTATGTTTAAAGGCAATCAAATACATTTAACACATGTACGTCTCACCGTACTACATAGTTATACACATATCATGCTAGACAGATAAGAAGAGGTTCACATACCTCGCGACAGTATCGACTAATAGCAAAGCGCTCCAAGTACCCCAACCGCTGCGCTACACTCTCGGTCAGCGGATCACTCCACACGTAGTACTACAACCTATAGAGGCCACAAAGCGCCTATTAATATCTTTTAGATCGGCGTAGAATATTCTACAGAAAATTGGCGACTCTCCCCGCCCATGGCAGCGTAAATCTCCTCCATCGAGGCGGCTACCAAGCCAACCGAGGTGGGTTAACACGTCTAACGGCGTGTACAAATTCTATTACGGTAATGCTACACAAGTCTCTTGTAATACAGTCTATGTAATTCTGATTGATTCTCTTCTTTAAATTCAGGCTTAAGTCGCAAGACATTGCCGTAAGTATTATAATGTTCAGTTCTATATATAGTATACTTCAACTATATATTCCAACAACATGTAATTTCAAATTACAATAGAAGGTCAAGAGTGTTTACCACGATAAGCCAAAAATTATCCGAGTTTAAATGTCGATCACGAGCAAGGTTTAGCTCTACTCAGTGCGCTCAGGCCAGCTCCAACCAACCCTTAGAAGTTCTAACCAACTTCTACTTATAACTTCAACTACTGGTGAAGATTTACTTAGGGTTTCGTTTTGTAGTGAGGAAGTATAATAGTATTTTACGGGCTTTTGTACAAGTGTAACTTTGAGAATACTACAAGGTATTTGGGCCAAGGTATTTGGACATAACAACAATACTAGGAGAGTATTTCTATACCACAACAAGGGGTATTTATACGAGACAACTAGGCTAGGGGGGGGTATGTACCCCAGCCTCTCTGAGGGGAGGGTGGGTTTCGGCGAGGGGCCTTGAAGGGGAGGGTGTGTGGTGGGCGAGATCACAAGAGGAGAGGGAGGGTTTGAGACTTAGAAAGATTGCTCAATTTTGGATGAAGAAAGTTCATCACTTAGAGGGTATTTATAGGTCAAGTGAAGGCCAACCAATGGCGAAGATGAAGACAAGTGCATAGCAAGTGTAAGGCCAAGATTTAGCCATGTGCTACCTTATCCATCTACACAAAAATATCCTACCTAACCCTTGACCAAAATTTCACACCAAAAGCGTGCAAGACTTAGCCAATTGCGTCCAACCTCTTCCAATGTGAGGGTGACACGTCACCCTCCCGTTGGTCCAAAATGTTTAGTCTCTCGGAAAAATCCGCAAAAATTATTAATGACATAGCGAATTTTCCCTTGGCTGTGGAAACGTTTAGTCGAAAACGACTCCTTTCGTGTTGTGTACAAATTTGAAACTAGCCAACTTTAAGGCTCAAATTGTATCGTGCGCCCTCATTACATACTCTGGAAATACCTGGTATAACATTCTCCTCGCCAGAAACATTCGTCCGAATGTTCCTTCCGAGCAGAATAACGAAGTTCTTCTAACAAGTTGCCAACGCCACACGCCACGAAATATCACACGTTCTCTTCCTTACTCGTCGTGCCCTTCTCGGACACTTGAACTCTTCTAGTATCGTACCACACTTGATCATCGCGATTCCCAATACTTTGGAGTCACAACCTCCAACTTGGTCATCTTACTAGCTTCACTGTCTTCACGATCCGCACGGTCGAACATATCCACGAACTCAAACTATCGATATATAATCATGCGCCAAGCGCCCTCGTGACCCTACCACCGGCGGGACCACCCGAGCTGACCCCACTTTGAAGCCGGCGCGGGTTGGCCTCAACATGGCCCCAACCCGACCCACTTACGCATCACGCTCTTGTTCCCCGATCCGGAACAATCTTACCTATCAGGTCATGAAAGCTACCACTTCCATTACACACTACCCAAGGATTTTATCACACAAAACGTTCTAGGCATAAAAATGCACTCGGCAAGGATCACTTGCAAAATCGGTACTCAAGCGGCCTTACATCTAAGGTCTCAATTGTAATATTCTAAGGTTCATCATTTTCTCACCTCGAAGCTTACCGCTTCTCACAACCGGAGTTCTACATCACGTTTTAGCATAACGCTATCCAACATAACACTAAACACATCATCACATCATCAATACATACAAAACTACAGAGGTTAAGGATATACTGAAAATAGGCGATTGAGGACCGCTAAAGCGGGAACTTCCACCGCGACCTCTGTGGCGCCGGTGTATGAACATCTGCACGACTATGGGAGGTGAAGAACCATAGCTGATCCGTGAGTCTGTGCTATCCTACCAGCGCTACCACAGTCGGACAATTTCTCCCAAAATGGCCTGCTGTCGCATGTAAAACAAACTCTGGACTAGCACGACACTCCCCACCGTGGAGTCTACCACAGCGGTCACAACGAGGTAGGGGTGGCTTCAGCTGGATAACACCTCTGCTCTCTCGAAAATCTGAACCCTTGGAGCCCTGACCTGCTCACGAATACTGGTGCTCACGAAGATTGTGGAGGACCACTCAGATCTTGGCGGAGGCGCATAACTAGTCTGTTGGCGGTCCGCCTCGAAAGTCAACAAAGGACCCTGTTACGGCCCTCTTCTGGCGACCTTGGTTATTAGTCGATTTCTCGCTCCTCGCCTCAGTGCATAAGCTGCATGCGGGCAATGTCCATGCCGGTGAAGAGCTACACGAACAACTCTCTGCTAGGTAATCATCGAGCCACCGTAACATATCGGTGCACTCGATCCTCCATACTAGCTACTAATGCGGGGGCGTCGCCAATGAGTCGAACTCCACATTGTACTCCGAACCGCACGCCTCCGCAACCCCAAAAATCTGCCGGCGAGCCCTCCTCATCTGTGGAGGCAAGAAATGTGCAAGAAAGGCCTCGAGAACTCGTCCCCATAAAGCTGGAAGTGCTCTCCCGGGACGGCTCGCGAATCAAACCGATCATTGCGGTATCACGCAGCCGATGCGAACCTAGGACCACCGACTCGGTCTCCGATGCCTTGATCACTCTCATGATCCGCTGCAACTGCCGGATGAACTCCTGCGGATCATCCTCGAGCCTCGACCCGTAAAACTCGGCGGGTTACACTCGAGAAAATCCGTAATCTCAAGCCATGCGCTCGGGGTGAACTACGGGTGCTCTTTGGGGCCAGGCTGCTGCGTCGGCTTATCTCAAGTCGCCACAACCACGGCCATGCGGGCCATCTCCTTGTAACCATCTCATCCGCTTTGGCCTGTGGGTGGAGGCTCGAGTCTTGTGGTCTCTGTAGAGGCGCTGCTCTACTCGTATCTTCCTCTGTTTGCCTTGCCGCACGGGCGGGTTGCCTTGCGCGGAGGCATAGCGGTAAAGGAAAGGAATACGTCGGAGGGTTCAACTCATCACGACTCTAAGGCACGATCTCGTAATGAGAAGAATGGAAACCAATCCTAAATGTCCTATAGCCTCACGATTATAGATGTGGTGCCTGTACACCGATAATCAAGACTACTGACACGGTGCAGACACTTTCAGAGGACTAATCGCTCGATACCACTTTTGTCACGACCGAACCGGGCTGGTGGTTACCTACCGGGCACCCTAGTGATACAACATCGAGAGAAAATCAGCGGAAATAAAAACATGAACATGAATTTAGAGACAAAATAAATAAGCAGGCCAGCCAAAAAGCGATTTGCCTTCATCATATATATACATAAATACGACGATTTATCCTTTCTACAAACCACCTTGCGATTACTACTGACCTTAAGAATTTATACAACAACTATGACGGGACGGGCCCGCCATACCCTGAATGTACAAGAACCTACAGACTCGAGGTAACATACCAGCAGATAAGCCTCGAAGGAACGGAGCTTCAAAAGCGAAATGAGATCCTAAACGCGGGGATCGGCAAATGATGTACTCTACTACGGCATGACGCGGCCCCGAAGGAGGTCGATAACAGTACCAAGTATGTGAAGCGTAAATCAGAATCGAAATCATAATAGTCTATAAGCGGGAGGCGGTATGATAACCAAACTACGAGACATACACATAATTATATCAATTCGGTCTCACGCCACAACATCAATCTGCGTGAGTACCTTCTCGGCTGGCGATGCATGATATGATAACAACAAGATAGCAATCCAAATGGGAGCATACCCGTGCGCTACGATCGTGTCGATATGTCCAAAGGAACAAATAAGACAACATTCCAAATGGAAGCCTACCCGCGCTACGCGATCGTGTCGATGAGTCGAAGAAACAATAAGACGGCATTCCAAATGGAAGCATACGTGCGCTACGATCGTGTTAGTATGTCCAAAGGAAACAATAAGACAAAGATTCCAAATGGAAGCATGCGTGCGCTACGCATCGTGTCGATATGTCCAAGGAAACAATAAGCAACAAGGCGGTAATCAAAGTGGAAGCATACCCGTGCGCTACGCATCGTGTCAGTATGTCCAAAGTGATTTAACAAAAGTAACACTATCAACAGGAACGTACCCGTGGAATTTATCCGTCACTGCCGGTCACGTCCAAGTAAGTTCTCAACAAGTCAACCGATCCTCCATCGAGAGACGCGGTAGTATAGAAACACAATTCTTGCACAACAAAGGCTATCACAACAAGCATAGGCAAGTTTCACAACAACAAGCATAGGCAAGTTTCACAACAACAAGCATAGGCAGGTTTCACCACAACTCAAAGTACTTTCATTTTTATGCCAAGGTCCGGGTTTTAACCCTAAAGTACTACGCGCGTTAAATTCCTTTTAAGAGATTCATTCTTTGTATAAAAGTCACCCGATACCGTAGTATAAAATAGAGTGACTTACATCCTTTAAGTAAACCAAAACAACTTCCATACTTTCTTTTTTTTTAAAGTCAAGTTACCACGTTAAAACCAATGATAAAACCTTTCTTTTGTTTTCATAAGGTCATTATAACCAACTTCCCATAAAGCTGTTATAACACCTTATGCTTTAAACCATTTTAAGACAACACAATGCCTTTCTTTTCCCTAAGGTTCCAGTTTGCCTAATTTTAATTACGCAAGTCTCTTTTTAAAAGTTTCATAGTTCAATGTCTTAATCTCTTTTAAAACAATTGAGTAACATATGCCATAGGCGAGTAGGTTATTCTTGTTCATAATAAATCTAATTAAGCCATGATCTAGAAAATGTAATATCATTTTGTCTCATCTTAGCTTCTATGCAGATGGAGGTTTCTACTGGTTTTAATAATACTTAATTATTCAATACATTTCCCTTTATTAACGCTGCAGTGGTTTGTCGATACACATTCTGATTTCCGAAATCAGTAAAACATTATTCCTTCTAAAAACCAAGTACTCATTACTCACGAATGAGGTTTCACACAAATATCCATATTAAGTCAAGTCTCTTAACTTCTAAACCATTAAACCATTCTTTTTATCTCTCTTAAGGCGTTACACCTAACTTTTCATAAAGCTGGTATAACTTTTATGTTTTCAAACCAAGTATACACTTCTTCCAAAAAGGTTTCTTAATCTCTTAGAATACTTCAAGGTTCTTTTACATCAAGTCGGTTATAAGTCAAATCAGTTATCTTTTTAAAAATCACAAAGCATTTCTCATTTACATAGAGTTGTTATAACACTTTATGTTTAAAGGCAATCAAATACATTTAACACCTGTACGTCTACCGTACTACATAGTTATACACATATCATGCTAGAACAGATAGGAAGAGGTTCACATACCTCGCGACAGTATCGACTAATAGCAAAACGCTCCAGTACCCCAAATGCTACACTCTCGGTCAGAAGATCACTCCACACGTAGTACTACAACCTATAGAGGCCACTGGCGCTATTAATATCTTTTAGATCCCGGCGTAGAATATTCTCAGAAAATTGGCACCTCCCCACTGGCGTAAATCTCCTCCATCGAGTAGCTAAGCCAACCAGGGGGTTATGCGTCTAACGGGCGTGTACAAATTCTATTACGATGTCTTTACAAGTCTGTAATACAGTCTATGTAATTCTGATTCGGTTCTCTTCTTTAAATTGGGCTTAAGTCGCAAGACATTGCCGTAAGTATTATAATGTTCAGTTCTATATATAGTATACTTCAACTATATATTCCAACAACATGTAATTTCCAATTACAATAGAAGGTCAAGAGTGTTTACCTCGATAAGCCCAAAATTATCCGAGTTTAAATGTCGATCTGAGCAAGGTTTAGCTCCTACTCGTGCGCTCCGACCCACTCAACCAACCCTTAGAAGTTCTAACCAACTTCTACTTATAACTTCAACTACGGGTGAAGATTTACTTAGGGTTTCGTTTTTGTGGAGGAAGTATAATAGTATTTTACGGGCGTTTGTACAAGTGTAACTTTGGGAATACTACAAGGTATTTGGGCCAAGGTATTTGGACATAACAACAATACTAGGAGAGTATTTCTATACCACAACAAAGGGGTATTTATACGAGACAACTAGGCTAGGGGTATGTACCCCACGGCGAGCCTCTGAGGGGAGGGTGGGTTTGCCAAGGGGCCTTGAGGGGAGGGTGTGTGGTGGACGAGATCACAAGAGGGAGAGGAGGGTTTGAGACTTAGAAAGATTGCTCAATTTTGGATGAAGAAAGTTCATCACTTAGAGGGGTATTTATAGGTCAAGTGAAGGCCAACCAATGGCCAAGATGAAGACAAGTGCATAGCAAGTGTAAGGCCAAGATTTAGCCATGTGCTACCTTATCCATCTACACAAAAATATCCTACCTAACCCTTGACCAAAATTTCACACCAAAAGCGTGCAAGATTTAGCCAATTGCCGTCCAACCTCTTCGAATGTGAGGTGACATGTCACCTCCCGTTGGTCCAAAATGTTTCGTCTCGGAAAAATCCATAAAAATTATTAATGACATAATGGAATTTTCCTTCGAAACTGTGGAAACGTTTTCGAAAAACGACTCCTTTCGGGTGTTGTGTACAAATTTCGAAACTAGCCAACTTTAAGGCTCAAATTGTATACGTACGCCCTCACGTACATACTCTGGAAATACGGGGTATAACATTCACGCCTTGAAGATCTGGAGGCACTATTTGTATGGGGTTCATGTGGATATTTATACAGACCACAAGAGCCTCGATATCTTCGGCAGAGGAGTGAACTTCACGGCGAGCGGTGGTTAGAGTTGCTTAAGGATTACGATGTTGATATCTGTACCACGGGAAGGCCAATGTTGTGGCGATGCTCTTAGTCGTAGGTCGATGGGAGCCTATCGGATGTGCGACTAGAGAGGAGGGACATGGTTCGTGATTTGCATCGATTAGCGAGCCTTGGTGTCCGTTTGATTGATTACGATAGCAGTGGGGTTGAGTTCGTGAGGTTGCCGAGTCTTCCATCGTCGAGTGAAGAGGCAACGATTCGAGATCCATTTTGACACGTTATCGTGATCTGACTCTTACGTGAGGGCAAGGGTCCTTTTGAGGTAGCACGATGGGGTGCTAAGGTTTGGCGAGTTGTGTGTTCGGATGTTTGAGGACTTGTGAGTTCTTGGGAAGCACACACGCGCGTTACTCTATCCATCCGGGTCGACCAAGATGTACGACGCTTAGATCTGTGTATTGGTGGGATGGCTTGGCGGGGCGTTGCGAGTTCGTAGCTCGATGCCGTGTTGTCGGCGGTGAAGGTAGAGCACGAGAGGCACAGTGGTTTGTTATGAGCGATAGAGATCCCGAGCACAGAAGTGGGAGGTGATCAACATGGACTTCATCACGCGATTGCCTCGCTCGGAGGAGACATGATTCTATGGGTTATCGTCGACGGTGACGAAATCAGCCCACTTTATTCCGTCGGGGCGACTTTTGTGAGGATTATGCGGACTTTACATCAGAGATCGTCGATCGCATGGAGTCCTATTTCGATCATATCGAGAGGAGCCCGGTTCACGGCTAACTTCGGAGTCCTTCGAGAAGGGTTTGGGGGCCAGTGAGCACAGTCGCATTCCATCCACAGACCAGACGGGATGGCGCACTATCGGACTCTTGAGGATATCTGCGAGCTGTGTTATCGACTTGAGGTAGGGGAGGATCATTTGCCTCTAGTTGAGTTTGCATATAATAATAGCTACCACCAGTATTCAGATGGCGCCTTATGAGGCCTTGTATGGGAGGAAGTGCAGATCGCCTATAGGCTGGTTCGATGTGGCGAGTGCGATTAATGGGACCAGACTTGGTGCAGCGCGATGGATAAGGTGAAGCTTATCGAAGCGGCTATCGACGGCTGAGTCGGCGAAGTATGCGAGATCATCGTCGTCGGCATGAGTTCGCGATTGATGATTGGGTTTTCTGAAGGTGTCACCCGTAAGGGTGTGATGAGATTCGGGAAGAAAGGACTTCGGCCGAGCACATTGGGCCCTATCAGATCGTCCGCAGGGTAGGCAAGGTTGCCTACGAGTTGGATCTGCCGTCCGATCTGGAGGCAGTGCATCCGGTGTTTCACGTTTCTATGCTGAGGAGATGTATCGGGGATCCATCTAGGGTACATCCGATTGACGACGTCCAGGTGACCGAGGGGTTATCGTATGAGGAGATTCCCATAGCGATAGTCGATCGTCAGGTTAGGCGTCTGCGGACGGGCGTGGCCAGTCAAAGTCTTGTGGCGGAACGAGCTTAGGGAGGAGATGACGTGGGAAGCTGAGGAGGACATGAGGCGGAGGTATCCTCACTTATTCCCCACACCTCCAGGTAACTTACTTTCCTATTTGCTGGTTTAATTTTCGTAAATTGTTAAGTGTTATATTGTGGCCATGTGTGGCACTTGCAAACTGTTTAAGCTTTATCGATAACTGTCTTGGGAAGGAACATTCGGGACGAATGTTTCTAAGGAGGGGAGAATGTTATACCGTATTTCGAGTATATGTGAAAGCGTGCGTCGTGCAGTTAGCCTAAAGTTAGGCCAAGTTCGAAAATTGTGCACAACTCGCTAAAAGAATCGTTTTCCGACTAAACGTTTCCACTTGTAGGAAAATTCCGGCTATGCCATTTCTAATTTTTGCGGATTTTCAGAGACGAAACATTTTGGACCAACGGGAGGCGGCACTTGTCACCCTCAATTGATGGACTTAGATCGTCCATTGGGAATTGGACTTTGGATGGCACGTTTTTGTGCCTTTGCACAAGTCAAGGAGTTAGTAGGATATTTGTGTGTAGTAGATAGAATGGACACTTGTCTAAATCTTCACCCTACACTTGCCTTGAACTTGGCATCATCTTGGCCCTTGGTTGGCCATGGCTTGACCTATAAATACCCCAAGATGAAGTGTTCTTCATCCACAAATTCCTTTCCAAGTCTTGAAAATCCTCCCTCTCCTGAGCTTGTTTCGTCAACACCTCTCCCCCCTTTGAGAAGCTTAGCCGAGGCTACCCCCTAGCCTGAAATCTACCCCTCCCTTGGTAGAAAAGTTGCCTTCTAGTATTGTTATAATGCCCAAAATACCTAGCCCAAATCCCTTAGTCCTTAGTAGAAGTTGTGAAGAACTTCTAAGGTTTCTTAGACTCGGAGCGTACAACTTAGGAGCTAAACCTTGCTCAAGCACGACTTTTATCTAGTATATTATTGGGCTTACCGAGGTAAATAAACTTACCCTTCTTTTATAATTAGAGAAAGCATACTGTAGAAGTATAAGAATATGTATTAAATACTTAGAAGGATATGACAGAATAGAAGCTATTATCACAGTAGAAGGGTTTAAAAGAAGAATAATTGAGCTGTTCTCACATAGGGCTGTTTTACAGTAGACTTATATAGCTCACCGGGTAGGGAAATGCTGCCCAAATTCCCATAGAATATAAAACCCTCTGCTTAGAGCTTTATACAGTACAGTCTAGACGTTGATAGATGTCTGTGACTATTATAGGCTGATTCTCTGCGCGCGACATATTCAACTTTGCAGGAGGTTTTCGCTGAGAAGGTATGTGATTCTTCCTAAAGCATGATATTTTAAAATATATATGTAGTACGGTAGGCGTCATGTGTTAAGCGAATAATAACTACGGCAATGTCTTTTGACTTAAGCTGAATAATACTTACGGCAATGTCTTGCGACTTAAGCTGAATAATAAAAGATCTTAAAAGTCTTTGAAGAATTATAAAGCAGTTTTGAAAGAAGAAGAATATTTGTTTTAAAACAAGAAGCTTAAGGTTATACTAGCTTTATGGAAAGTTAAGTATAAGCGGCTTAAGTTTTATAAAAGAACAGTTTACTTATGTGTTTATAAAAGACTTGTATTGATTTACGAAGGCATAATAAGATGGTTTTGATGAGTAGACATATTGTGATGCTATCTTGTAACGTTTGTGTAAAGAGGTCTTACTTATGCTTATGTTGTTTAAACTATAAGTTGTTGTGTTAGTATATCACTCACCTCTTGAGATGATAGGGGTTAAAGCGCCTCCGTCGGGGTAGACTCCGGCGATGCAGGACCATGATTCGAGAATACCTCATGCGGGTCGGGGGCCTATGCGAGCTACGAGTTCGTGTTAGTGTTCGGTTATGCCTCACGCGTGCATGTGGCGTGCGGACAACGAGTCGGGGCGATCGCCGAGAGTAGCTACCTCGATCGGTATACCATGCGGGCCACGTGAGTGGCCTATGCGGACTCTGAGTCGAGATTAGGCTTGCGAATGATAATATGGGCGAGTGGCCTGCTTCGATCATTCGCGACCTAGAAAAGACACATTCTGATTTACCTATTGTTGCTCTTGTTTGTGATGTGGCTTGTATGCGGTTTCCTTGGTTGTTTCATACATATTTGTAAACTGGTTTTAAAATGATATGATTTCATTTAAGTACTTTCTGATTTCACATACTTGGTACTGTTGTCTTGACCTCCTTGAGTGCGTTCATGCAGCAGTAAGTGAAAGCAGTGCTAGATCCACATCCTTAGGATCTCTTTGCATTGGTGTCGGAGCTACATCTTCTAGGAGGCTCTCTTTTGGTATGATCTCCTGTGTTGTAGATAGTTTGTACATTCGGGTATGGCGGGCCTGTCCCGCCATAGTTGTTACTTCAGAAGTGCAGTAGTCCTATTATGCAGTTGGGATGCTAGCAAAACTATGTTTATATATATATGCGAAAATGACATTTTCTCACATAAAGCGTGTCTCTTTTTACAATCTGTTTCATGTCTTATTTTTATATTCGTGATTTCTCGATGTATGACTACTTGGGTGCGGGTAAGGCACGATCCGAGCCGGGCAGTCGTGACAAAAGTGGTATTAGGCGATTAATCCTCGGAAAGTGTCTCTGACCGTATCTAGTAGTGCTTGATTATCGGTGTGTTGTGCACCGATAATCGAGGCTATAGGATATTTATGATTGGTTTCCATTCTTCTCACTCAGATCGTGCCTTAGAGGCGTGTTATAAGTTGGACCCTCTAACGTATTCCTTTTACCTTGATTATGCCTCACGTAAAGCAACCGGGCCCAGAAGGGCAAAGCGGCCGAGGAGGCGCTAGTAGGACACCGAGTCACGAGGGCTCGAGCCCGATCTATACAGACGGCGAGTTCCATGACGCCGCCCCTGCAGAGACCACGGTACCGCCTCCGGTCCACAACACAGGCGGAGGAGTTAGGGTACAAGGATATGGCGATTC
Source organism: Przewalskia tangutica (assembly GCA_029844215.1). Lineage (NCBI taxonomy): Eukaryota > Viridiplantae > Streptophyta > Magnoliopsida > Solanales > Solanaceae > Przewalskia > Przewalskia tangutica. The sequence continues at coordinate 65,246 of JAQGDG010000506.1, read as the reverse complement.
TTCGCGAGATCGTGGCGAACATGAGGATAAATTTGGATCGGCGATTCGATTCGGCCCAGTGAGTACCGTGGTTCACCCAGGCGAGATAGTTTGAGGCTACGGGATTTCTGAGTTGTATCCGCGAGTTTTACTCGGCGGAGGATGATCCGAGGAGTTCATCCGTCGATTCTGAAGGATTATGAGGGTGATCGGGCGTCGGAGACCGAGTCCGTGATCTCGGTTCGCATCGGCCGCGTGGTACCGCAATCGATTGGTTTGATTCGTGGGAGTTATCCCGGGGAGAGCACGCGTCCCAAGCTACTTAGGATGAGTTCTCGGAGGCCTTTCTCACTCACTTCTTGCCTCGCAGATGAGGAACGCGGGCGACAGATTTTTGTTCTCGAGACGAGAGGACGCACGATTAGGGAGTACAACGTCGAGTTCGATTCTTTGGCTCGATATTTCCTGCATTGGTAGCGGATATGGAGGGCGAGTGCATCGCCACGTCAGGCTAGATGATTATATGGCGAGTCTTGTGCGGGTGGCTCTTGACGAGCATGGACATTACCGCATGCAGCTCATGCACTTGGATGCGAGGCGTAGAGGCGGGTCGGCAGATATCAGCCCGCAGAAGAAGGCGAATGGCGGTTCTTTGGTAGTTCTCGGGGTGGGCGGCCTCGTGAGACGTCTAGATTTGCGCCCACGGCTCGAGCACTCCTACATTTTCGGATGGCCAGAGCATTGGGGCGGTCGGGGCCCCGGGACTTGAACTTCGGGTAGCAAGGTGCTAACCGATCGAGTCTGCTCGGTGTGTCCGTTGTGGTAGATTCCATTCGAGTGTAGTACTACTCGGAGCTTGCTATACTTGTAGCGGCCAGGTCATTTGCGAGAACTGTCCGGCCAGGCGTGGCGGTGGTAGGGCTCGGCATACGGTGCATTGCGGATTCATCATCTCCTGATTACTCGCCCGGGCAGGGTACTCGTGGGCCCAGTCACGGCGGTCGTGCGGGTCGATTCTGATCCTCGAACCGCATTTATGCTGTCCGTGGCGGATCAGGAGGCCTCACCTGATGTCATCACAGGTACCTTATCAGTCTCCGATTATGATGTGTATGCCTTGATAGATCCGGGTTCTACTCTGTCCTACATATCTCCCCTTGTTGCTAGTAGGATAGGGATAGAGCTTGAGTACATAGACCATTTCGAGGTAGCTACGCCGGTGGGTGATTCGGTGGTAGCTCGGCGGGTATATAGGGCTTGTCCAGTGACCTTATGCAGTCGTCAGACCCTAGCCGACTTGTTAGAGTTGGACATGACTGATTTCTACGTGATCATGGGTATGGATTGGTTAGCTTCCTGCTATGCCAATGTAGGCTATGAGAGAGAGTGGTGCGGTTCCATTTTCTGAGAGCCGGTTGTTGAGTGGGAGGAACAACGTATCGTAGAGGGTAGGTTTATTTCTTACCTCGAGGCTAGGAAGATGGTGCAGAAGGGTATATCTACCATCTCGTTCGGGTGTTTGATCACGAGTGCGGTGCGATTTCGATCGATTCCGGTAGTCGAGAGTTCCCGACGTGTTTCGGACGACCTCCGGGTATCCCTCGAGAGGAGATAGAGTTTGTATCGATGTCTTGCGGACACTCGGCTATTTCCATTCCGCCATGAGAATGGCACTGCCGAGTTGAGAAAGTTGAAGGACCAGTGCGAGATTTCTTTGGAGAAGCGGCTTCATCGCCTAGTGTTTCTCCCGAGCGCCGGTATGTTCGTGAAGAAGAAGGGCGGGACAGCATGTGTGTTGATTACGACGGTGAACAAGGTGACCATTAAACGAATACCCTTCCCAGATTGATGATTTGTTCGACCAGTGCGAGTGCGAGATGTTTCTCAAGATTGATCTGCGATCGCTATCATCAGTGCGAGTCGAGAGGCGGATGTCCCTAGGGCGCATTCGGACGTGCGGGCATTATGAGTTCGAGTCATGTCTTTTGGGTTGACAATGCTCTGGCGGTATTCATGGATTTGATGAACCGAGTGTTCAAACCATTTTTGACACGTTTGTGATAGTGTTCATCGATGATATCTTGGTTTATTCTCGCCGAGCGAGGCATGCGGAGCATTTGAGGCTGTCTTGTGATTCTCGAGACCAGCTGATTATCGCCAAGTTTTCCAAATGTGAGTTTTGGTTAGCCGGTGGCTTTTCTTGGGCATATTATGGCGATGGTATTCAGTGGATACGACCAAGATCGAGGCGATCGAGGACTTGTCCTAGACCTACTACTCGGCAGTGCGTGACTTTACGGGCCTCGCAGTTACTATCGGTTCGTGGAAGTTTGCTTCTATCTGCACCATTGACTAGGTGACTCGAGCGGCTAAGTTTGATGGACTGATGCGTGTGGCGGGTTTCGATTCTTGAAGGAGGCGGCGGCCGCCCATTCTTACTCTTTCAGAGGGCCCAGACGGTTATGTCGTGTATTGTGATGCGTCAGGCATCGGGTTGGGATGTGTGTTGATGCAGTAGGGCAAGGTTATAGCGTATGCATCCCGATAACTTAAGAAACACGAGAGGAACTACCCCACCCATGATTTGGAGTTGGCAGCGGTGATTCACGCCTTGAAGATCTGGAGGCACTATTTGTATGGGGTTCATGTGGATATTTATACTGACCATAAGAGCCTCCAGTATATCTTCACCGGAGAGAGTGAACTACGGCGAGGCGGTGGTTGAGTCGCTCAAGGATTATGATGTTGACATCTGTACCACGGGAAGGCGATGTTGTGGCGAATGCCAGTCGTAGGTCGATGGGTAGCCTATCGGATGTGCGGTGGAGGAGGGGCATGGTTCGTGATTTGCATCAGTTAGCGAGCCTTGGTGTCCGTTTGATTGATTCTGATAGCAGTGGAGTTCGAGTTCGAGAGGTTGCCGAGTCTTCCATCGTCGAGGAGGTGAAGAGGCAACGATTTGATGATCCGGTTTTGATGCGGTGTGATACGACTCTTCGTGAGGAAGGGTCCTTTTGGTAACTGATGGGGTGCTAAGGTTTGAGGCGGGTTGTGTGTTCCGGATGTTTGAGACTTGGCGGAGTTCTTGGGAAGCACCTGCGGCGCGCGTTACTCTATCCATCCGAGTCGACCAAGATGTACCACGACCTTAGATCGTGTATTGGTGGGATGGCTTGAAGAGGGCGTTGCGAGTTCGTAGCTCGGTGCGTGTTGTCGGCGGTAAAGGTAGAGCACGAGGCCCGGTGGTTTGTTGCGACGATAGAGATCCCGACTGGAAGTGGGAGGTGATCAACATGGACTTTATCAGGATTACCTCGCACTCGGAGGAGACATGATTCTATTTGGGTTATCGTCGACAGCGGTGTGAAATCAGCCCACTTTCTTCCGTCAGGATGACTTTTGGTGAGGATTATGCGGACTTTACATCAGAGATCGTGAGACTGCGGAGTCCCTATTTCGATCATATCGCATGCAGAAGCCCAATTACGGCTAACTTGGAGGTCCTTCCGAAGGGTTTAGGACGCGGTGAGCACAGTAACGCATTCCATCCACGCAGCAGACGGACGGTGGCGACTATCCGGACTTCGAGGATATCTGCGAGCTGTGTTATCGACCGAGTAGGTGGGAGGATCATTTGCCTCTAGTTGAGTTTGCGTATAATAATAGCTACCACTCCAGTATTCAGATGGCTCCTTATGAGGCCTTGTATGGGAGAAAGTGCGGTCGCGATAGGCTGGTTCGATGTGGTGAAGTGCGATTAGGTAGGACGGTTGGTGCGAGCGATGGATAAGGTGAAGCTTATCGGGGCGTTCTTGGCATTTCGAGTCAGCGAAGTCATATGCGGATCATCGTCGTCGGCATCGAGTTCGAGGTTGATGATTGGGTTTTCTGAAGGTGTCGCCCATGAAGGGTGTGATGAGATTCGGAAGAAAGGGAAACTTCACCAAGGTACATTGGGTCGTGTCGATTGTCGCGAGGTAGGCAAGGTTGCTATGAGTTGAATCTGCGTCCGATCTGGAGGCGGTGCATCCGGTTTTCACGTTTATCTTTGAGGATATGTATCGGGATCCATCTAGGGTACCGATTGACGATGTCGGTGACCAGGGGTTATCGTGAGGAGATTCCCATAGCGATAATCGATCGTCGAGTTAGGCGTCTGCGAACAAGGGCGTGGCTTCCGTCAAAGTCTTGTGGCGAACGAGCTCGGGAGGAGATGGCGTGGGGCGAGGAGGACATGAGACAGTATCTCACCTATTCCCACCTCCGGGTAATTCACTTCTACTTGTAAATTTTCATTGTCATTTATGCTTAAGTGTTGTTTGTGGCCGTATGTAGCATTTGCAAACTGTTTAAGCTTTATCGTTAATCGTCTTGGGAAGGAACATTCGGGACGAATGTTTCTAAGGAGGAGAATGTTATACCAGTATTTCAGTATGCGTGAGGGCATACGTAAAAGTTTAGCCTTAAGGTTAGGCATTGGATGAAAAGATTGGGCACAATTTATCAAAAGAATCGTTTTCACTAAACGCTTTACAAAACTGCGAAGGAAAATTCCTATGACATTTATTATTTTGCGGATTTTTCGAGAGCGAAACATTTTGGACCAACGAGAGGGCGACACTTGTCACCCTCTGGTTGGTGGACGTATTGGGCGGTAAAGGGGCACGGGTGGGGCTTGTTTTGTCAAGGAGTTGGTAGGATATTTTTGTGTAGTAGATGGATAAGGACACTTGCCTAAATCCTCACCCTACACTTTACTTGCACTTGGCTTCATCTTGGCCATTGGTTGGCCATTACTTGACCTATAAATACCCCCCTTAAGATGAAGAGTTCTTCATCCACAAATCAAACTTTCCAAGTCTTGAAAAAAATCCCTCCCCTCTCTTATAAGCTTTTCGTCCAAGGCTCTCCCCTTCCTCGAGCCCTTGGGCCAGAAACCTACCCCTCCCTGGTAGAAAAGTTGTCTTCAGTGTAGTTACTATTCCAAAATACCTAGCCCAAATCCCTTATAGTATTTTAGTAGAAGTTGTGTAGAACTTCTAAGGGTTTCTTGGAGCTATCGGGCGCATGTTAGGAGCTAAACCTCGCTCAGGATCGACTTTTAACTTGGATAATTTTGGGCTTATCGAGGTAAATACTCTTGTCCTTCTATTGTAATTGGATATTACATATAAGAATAGTATAGACTTGAGTATAAGATACACTGAAGGATATTAAAGAATAGAATTGAACTGTTATCACAGTAGAAGGGTTTAAAAGAAGAATAATTGAACTATACTTACTTGTGACTGATGAGACTTGAGTAGCTCGACGGGTAGGGAAGTGCTGCCCAATTTTCCATAGAATAGAGAACCCTCTACTTAGAACTGTTTACAGAATAGTCTAGACGTTGATAGACGTATTTGACTATTATAGGCTGATTCTCTGCGCGCGACATATTCGACTTGGCAGGTGGATTTCGCCGAGAAGGTATGTGATTCTTCCTATACTCTTAATCATGATATTTTAAGATATATATATAGTACGGTAGACGTACATGTGTTAAGCGAATAAAAATTGCAATGTCTTTTGACTTAAGCACGAATAATAATTACGACAATGTCTTTTGACTTAAGCACGAATAATAAGAATCTTGATGCATTTCAAAGAATCTTGAATCATTTTTAAAGAGAGAAATATTTGGTTTTTAAACAAAAGCTTAAGAGTTATACTAGCTTTATGGGAAGTTAGGTATAACAACTTAAGAAAGATAAAAGGAACTGTTTACTTATTTGTTATAAAAACCTTGTATTGATTGTAAGTGTAGTAAGATTGTTGATAAATGACATATTATGACGCTACGTGTGTTAGTGTCTTGTGATGTTGTGAAAGGGGGTCATTCTTGTTGTGCTTACGTTGCTAAGCGGTAAGTCACTGTAATGTTATATCACCTACCCTTGACTTGTTATAGGGCTTGCCACGCCCTTGACGCGGTCTATACTACGCGGTCTGCGTGACTACGCGGGAGTCGCGGAGTTCCGTGATTGATCATTCCGGTGTTTTATCCCGACGCGGGGATGCCCTATGCGATGCTGTGACTATGCGGTCTATCGAGACTATGCGATGCGGGAGTCGGAGAATGCGGTTAGCTACCGTCGAGGAATACCTCATGCAGTCTGTGTGACCTATGCGACTGGGAGTCCGTGATTAGCGCATAATGATACTATGGGCGATTGGCCTTGCTTCGATCATTCGCGGCCTAGAAAAGACACATCGCTTTACCTATTATTGTTCTTGTTTGTGATATGGCACCATGCAATTGAACGATTGTATTTGCAAATGGTTTTAAATACTTTGATTTCATTTAAGTACTTCTGATTTCACATACTTGGTACTGTTATCGACCTCCTTGGGCTGCGTTCATGCCGCAGTAAGGGCAAGCAGTGCTAGATCCACATCCTTAGGATCTTTTGCTTTGGTGTCGAGCTCCATCTTCTCCGAGGCTCGACTTTTGGGTATGATCTCCCTGTTGTTGTATATAGTTTTGTACATTCAGGTAAGTGGCCATCCCGTCCCGCCATAGTTGTTTATCTTCTGAAGTGCAGTAGTTATTGTATAGTTGGGATCTGCAAAACTATGTTTATATATATATCGAAAGGCGACATTTTCTCACATAAAATCGTGTCTCATTTTACTGTTCATGTCTTGTTTTTATATTTCCGATTACTCGATGTATGACTACTTGGGTTCCGGGTAAGGCACGATCCGGGCCGGAACAGTCGTGGCGAGATGATGGGAAGCAGAGGAGGACATGAGGCAGAGGTATCCTCACTTATTCCCCACACCTCCAGGTAACTCACTTTCCTACTTGTAAATTTTCATTGTCAATTTTGCGTAAGTGTTGTATTGTGGCCATGTGTGGCATTTGCAAACTGTTTACATTATGAGGAACTTTATCGTTATCTGTCTTAAGAAGGAACATTCAGGACGAATGTTTCTAAGGAGGGGAGAATGTTATACCCCGTATTTCCAGAGTATGTATGTGAGGACGTACGTACATTTGTACAACCTTAATTAGGTTAAGAACGAACATGTGAACTTTCAACGGAAAAGATTCCGAACCTTGTGAAGGAAATTCTACGTTTTTAATATTTTAACCAATTACGGATTTTTCCGAGAGATGAAATATTTTGGACCAATGGGAGGGCGACATGTGTCACCCCTAGGTGGGCTAGGTTGGTCGAAATTCATTGACAAGTGGCCAAGACAAGTGGCCAAGTCTTGCAAGATATTTTGTGTGGACAAGTGGCTTGTGGGACCCCCACACACTTGTCCCCAATCTCAACCACACACTTGCCTTCATCCTAGCCCTTGGTTGTCCTATATATGCACCCTTTGTTGATGAAATCTTCCACACTTAGATAATTCAAGACTTGAGAAATATTTTCATCTCCCTCCCTCTCTCCTAGCTCTCGTCGATCACCCCCCCTCCTAACCTTGTGCAATAATTCCTAAACTCCTAAGTGTTCTTCCCTAGTGTATTAGGAAGACTATTAACCAAAAGTTGGAAAAGATTTCACCCCCTAGCCCCTAAAATACCCCCTTTGAGAGCTCTTGGAAGAAAAACCTAAGTGTTCTTCACTTGTTTGAGTTGGTTCTTGAAGAGATGATGGTTAGGAGCTTCTTAGGGTGAGTTGTGGTGGTTTGTAACCTAAAGATTTGGAGCTAAGACTTGGAGGCGACATTAAGTTCTTGGATAATTTTGGGCTATTTGAGGTAGTGAATCTTAAACCTCTTTGTGATTTGGTCATTATACATATATTATAAGTATATTATGAATATATAATATATGGAGTAAGGTTTGGAAGAGTTGGATCTTGTTAAATTGTTAAAAGAAAGGATTGGTAGTTAGCCATTAAAATGGTAAGCATTATTCAACGTATCAAACGTATCTTACTTGTGAAGAAGTAATTAACAAAGTAACTATAACTCATATTAAGAATGGACTATAAGTTGGATGACTAATGAAGTAATTGGATAAGTAAAATGGACAAAGTTGGCCAAGGACCCCAACTTAAGGACTGTATTTACTTTACTTTGTATTACTTTTTCATATGGGAAGATTTTTAAATCGCGTTTCGTTTGGCGTGTGATCCTTTTTAATTATTATTGTTATGAAGGCGTGATAGTAAACGCGTTACCGTTTGGTAGCGTAATCCTTCTTTTACTTATTGTTATGAAGGCGTGATAGTAAACCGCGTTACCGTTTGGGCGCGTAATCCCCTTCTTTTACTTATTGTTGTTATGAAGGCGTGATAGTAAACCGCGTTACCGTTTGGGCGTGTAATCCCCTTCTTTATGTTGTTTAATTATTACGCCTTATATATGGTATATATATACTACGGTTACTTGGGCCTTGGAAAAGATGGAAAAGTGAGTAGAGGCAGGGGAAGTGCTGCCCAATTTTCCATAGAATAAAGAGATCCTACTTAGACGAATTCTACGTCAACTAGAAGCTAATAGTCGTATCTTGACTATTATAGGTTGACCACTCTACGCGCGACATATCCGACTTCGCAAGTGGATTTAGCCGAGGAGATATGTGATTCTTCCTATCCTCTTAAGCATGATATTTGTAATATATATATAGTACGGTAGACGTACATATGTTGACTAAACTTGGTTTTACTTTAATGTCCTTTGACTTGAGTTTTAAAATAATAAGAACCTTGAAATATTTCGAAAAGAGTTATTGGTTTTTAAAAAGCTTAAGTGTTATACTAGCTTTATGGGAAGTTAGGTATAACGACTTAAGAAAGATAAAAAGGGACGGTTTACTTATTTGTTTATAAAAGCCTTGTATTAATTTCTGAAGGTGTAGGGGTTGGTTTGATAAGTAAACATGTTATGATACTACGTGTGTTAGTGTCTTGTGATGTTGTATAAGAGGGTTACTCATTGAGCTACGTTGTTTAACAGTAGCAGTTGTGCTATTACTATATCACTTACCCCCCTTTTGACTTGTTATGAGCCGCGGGTTAGCTACCCCCGATGTGAGGAATACCTCATGCGGGTCCATGCGACCTATGCGAGTCATGGGAGTTCGATTGATCACTCGGGTGTATTCTACGCTCACGAGGAATACCTCACGCGGTCCAGCGACTATGCGGTGCGGGAGTCCAGGATGATGCCGGGTTAGCTACCCCGATGCGGAGTACCATGCGGGTCAGGGACTCATGCGGACTCTGATAGTCCAGATTAGGCTCGCATAATGATACTACGGGCGATTGGCCTTGCTTCGATCATTAGCGGCCTAGAAAAGACTCGTTATGTTACATGTATTTTGCTCTTGTTTATGCCGTAACTATGTGCAGTTAAGTTGGGTTGTTTTGTACATATCTGTGAACTTGTTTTAAAATGTTATAATTTCATTCAGTACTTTACAGTTTCACATACTTGGTACTGTTATCTTGACCTCGCCGGAGTGCGTTAAATGTGAGTAAGAAGCGAGTGCTAGATCCGCATCCTTAGGATCTTTTGCTTTAGTGTCGGGAGCTCCATCTTATAGAGGCTCGACTTTTGGTATGGTTCTCCCGATGTTGTAGATATATGTACATTCAGGGTATGGCGAGCCTGTCCCGCCATAGTTGTTTACTTAGAAGTGCAGTCTGTTATGCGGTTGGGATGTAATCGCGATTTTGGTTTATATATATATCGAAAGGCAATTTTTCTCGAATAAATCGTGTCTCAATTTACATTGTTTCATGTCTTGTTTTTATATTAGCTGATTTTCGATGTATGACTACTCGGGTGCGGGTAAGGCACGATCCAGCCCCGGGCGAGTCGTGACAAATAGTCTATATAAACAGCAGACATGTATGATAACCAAGCGACGATTCTGATATATATTAGCGATCATGTCAAGTCAGGACTCACGCGTAAAGTCATCACTCAAATATAACCCGAATTTAACGCAACGACGCGTGCCGGCATCTTACCTCGGTATAAGCATGGCCATGGAACCGTCCTGGGAAGCATACGTGGGCACCCATCGTGTCCGTATGTCGAAGGAAATAACAAGATAACAATCATAATGGAAGCATACGTGGGCCACCCATCGTGTCGATGTCCAAAGCAAATAATGTAATAACACTTAATGGAAGCATACCCGTGGGCCACCCATCGTGTCGGTATGTCGAAAAGGAAATAATAAGATAACAATCATAGTGGAAGCATGCTGGAGCCGTCGTGTGGGTATGTCCAAAGCAAATAACGAATAACACTGCTAATGGGCATACCGTGGGCCACCCATCGTGTCGGTATGTCCAAAAGGAAATAACAAGATAACAATCATGGTGGAAGCATACTGTGGCCACCCATGGGTGTCGGTATGTCCAAAGCAAATAATGAATAACACTGCAATGGGCGTACGTGGGCCACCCATCGGTGTCGGTATGTCCAAAAGGATCGATATAGTGGAAGCATGCGTGGGCGCCATGTGTCAATATGTCCATCAATCAACGGATAGCGGCCCTCCGGCGAGGCGGTGGCATATAAACACAACACGCACAACAAAAGCTATCACCACAAGCATAGGCAAGTTCAACATACTTTTAGACATTCTTTATGAACACAAATCAGGTTTTAACCCCAAGGTACTCGATATTTTAACTCTTTAAAGATCCATTTCTTTCAAAGTCACACGATACCGTAGTATCAAAAATAGAGTAACTGTCTTTGTAAGTAAACCAAAACAATTTTCATACTTTCTTTTAAACCAAATCATTTCTCTTTAAAGTCGATTACCATTTTAAATCCATAATAAAACCATCATTTTGTTTTCATAAAGTCGTTATAACTAACTTCCATAAAGCTATTATAACACTTTATGTTTTAAACAATTTAAGACAAAACCATGCCTTTCTTTTAAACCAAAACACTTCAAATTCCTCAAGTCTCATTTCTTTTAGAAAACAAGTTCCTTACTTTGGAATTTAAGAAAAATCAATACTTGTTATTAATGATCTTATTAAAGCAGCCATGATGCAGGAAATGTAATACAATTTTGTCTTATCTTAGCTATGCAGATGGAGGTTTATCTGGTTTTAATATAATTAATTATTTGTCAATACATTTTCCTTTATTAGCAGCAGATGGTTTGTTCGATACTTATTCTCATTTCCGAAATCAATATAACTTATTCCTTTTAAAACTCAATTACCCATTTATCATAAATGCGGTTTCACGACTTTTTAACACAAACCAAGTCCTTAATATTTCACATCAAGTCATTTATAAGTCAAGTCTCTTATCTTTTAAAAACCACAGACCATTTCTTTACCTACATAAAGTTGTTATAACAAACTTCCCATAAAGTCGTTATAACACTTTATGTTTTAAGAACAATCAAATTCGTTTAGCACACGTGACGTCTCACCGTACTACATAGTTCACACAATCATGCTAGAAAAGATAGGAAGAGGTTCACATACCTCGCGATTATCGACAATTAGCAAAACGCTCCAAAGTACTATCACTCGCTAGCCTTTTCCACTTGAGTAGAATACGCTACTCGTAGTACTTCCACCTATAATGCCATACAATGTCTATCAACTTCTAGATCTCTTCGTAGAATATTCTAAATACAAGATTCCTTATTCTACGGAAAATTCGCGACACCTCCCACGTAACCACATAAATCTCCTCTATCAAGGCCACTACAAGCCAACAACTCCAGGGGTTACACGTCTAACGGACGTGCACAACATCGCCCACAATAATACTACAAGTCTACTCAGAATACTGATCAATGTAAATCTGATTCAATTCTTATCCATATTCATTCTACATATAGTATACTCAACTATACATTACTACAACATGTAATATCCAATTACAATAGGGACAAAGATAATTACCTCGATGAGCCCAAAATTATCCAAGATTATAAGTCGATCACGAGCAGCGTTTAGCTCCAATCCTTACGCTCGACCGCTCAGCAACCCCTTAGAAGTTTCTAAACAACTTCTTAACACTTCAACTCCAAAAGTGAAGAACACTTAGGCTTTAAATGTGGCAAGTTTCGGCCAGTGGGTAGTTTTAGGGGCTAGGGGTGTGAAATATTTTCCAACTCTTGGTACACAATATTCCTAACACTCTGGAAGAACACTTAAGCGTTAAGAATTTTTGGACAACTTTTGGTCAAGAAATCAAGGCAAAGCGAACTACAAAGGAAAGGAGTTTTGCCTTGGAAAATCTAAGTGTGGGATGATATGAAGTCTTGAACTAGGGGTATTTATAGAGGAATCAAGGGTTAAGATCATAGCAAGTGTGAGGTCTAGATTTAGCCATGTGTGTGTGGGTCCACTTATCTATCTACTACACAAAAATATCTTCAAGACTTTGACCAAATGTTTATGGCCTTTTCATGAGAAAAACGTGCCACACTAGTCCACCACGTCCAACCCTTGCCACCTAGGGGGTGGCACATGTCCTCATATTGGTCCAAAATATTTCATCTTAGAAAATATCCGTAATGCCAAAAATCCGAAAATAAAGTGGGCCCACAAACCGTAAATTTCATGTGGGCCCCACGTGACCCATCGGAAATATAATTCCATAATTCTTAAATATTCCAAAATGTCCGAATACCAAATCGGGAATCGATTCCATTAACGAACCTTTTCCTCACAAACGGAAACTTTTCTTCCGTGAAAAATCACACCTTTCTTTCTTTCCAATATTACTGTCGTATTCTCGTACGTATGTCCTCACATACATACCCTGGAACTACGGGGTGTAACATTCTTCCCCCCTTAGAAACATTCGTCCCGAATGTTCCTTCTAAGTCTCCAATCGTACATGCGCCGGTATAGTCTTCACTACTATACTTACAAAACCAACTATGCCCCATATTGCCATAATATAACACACGCGCAATGTTACACCCCAGAATCTCAGGATATGTTTATAAGAACGTACGTAAGAACTCAAAGATGTTAAGGTTTGAGACGAGTAAAAATTTATCGGAATTATGGAATTTGTCGGAAAACGAAATATTGCGACGAACGGGAGGGCGACACGTGTCACCCCCCCCCCCCCCCTTAATGGTCTTGGACGAAAAATGTGATGGAGAAAATGGTCATTTGACCATAATTTAAAAGACCAAGTCTTGCAAGACAAATAAGTTTGACAACATTGACCAAGTCAATGACCCCACTTAGCTTGATTTTTTAATTAAAATGAATCCAAACCACCCATTTGTTCTAATATTGACCCTCCATATTTTTATATAAGCTCCCTAGTAGTGCAAGACTTTGTCATTCACTACACTTAGAAAATTTTTGAAACTTGTTCTTGCACTAGAGAGGGCTCATTTGTTTAGGGATTTTTCCAGGAAAATTTCCAATTGTTGTCAATAATTCCCCACTTTAAACCAAGGTACCTAAGGGTATTGTAAGTGTTTCTCAATAGAAAGATCCGGAAAAATGGTGTTTCGTATTATTAAGGCGAAAACCTAAAGGGTAATTCAACTTGGAAGTTGAAACTTGAAGATGAGTTTTTCTTAAGCTTCTAAGGGTGGCTTGGAGTGGATTGGAATGTCGAAAGGAGGAGCTAAAGGTGCTAGGGATCGACTTGAACTCTTGGAGCATATTTGGGCTAATTGAGGTATAACCTTCATTTTACTTTTGTAATTGAAGATTTCATGTTATGATAAGTTATAAGTGACCATGTGATATGTGTTATGAAGTTTGTTAAGTGTTATGGAATTTAGGAGCCCAAAACCGAAATGGCATGATTAGCCTTTTGAAATTGAAATACAATTTTGGTCGTTAATTAGAATCGTCGCATGTTTACCTACTTGAGGATTGTAGTAGTTGTAATCGATTGCGGCTTGATATCATATTATGCTACTAATTTGGATTGAAATGGAAATTGAATAAGAATTGGTATTGTTATTTTCATTGTGACCGAAATTGGACTAGTAGTTGTATTAGTTGTTATTCATTTGTATTGGACTACCTTCTATATTGTGGTGAGCCAATTGGGGCTGTTTGGTTATTCAATTGTGTTGGACTACCTTATAAATTGTGGTGAGCCAATTGGGGCTGTTTGGTTATTGTATTCGGCCTTGAAAAAGGTGGCAAGGTGAGTAGAAACAAAGGAAGTGTTGTCCGATTTTCCGTAGAATTTTGTGACTTGCACTTGGAATATTCTACGTTTGAAACTAGAAGTTAATAGACGTACTATGGTCATTATAGGTTGACATACTACGTACGGCGATTGGACTTAGCAAGTGGATTAAACCGAAGAGGTATGTGGAACTTTCTTATCTCTTGAGCATGATTAAGTTGTAAATGTATAGTACGGTAGACGTACAAGATTTTGACAATCTAGTCTATTTGATATCCTTGGCTTATTTTAAGAATGTCCAAGTTGTTTGAGTTAGGGAATTAACTCACTTGTTTAAATATTAAGGATATCTTGGTTTTCAAAAGTTAAGAGACTTTAAGTATGTTGGAAGTATTTTGATACTTGTTTGTTGGAAAGTTTAAGTCTCTTGGTTATAAGGAAAAATGTAAATTGCTAATGTATAAGGCTAGTATAACGGCTTTATGGGAAGTTGGTTATAATGGCTTTATGGAAAGTTTAAAGAGTGGTTTACTCTAAGTAATTTAAGTATGTTAAGGGACTTGAAGAGTTTTAAAGTATGTGATACTTGTTTTGTTTTAAACGTATAAGTCCCTTGGATAGGAAATTGTACTTGACTAAGGTATAAAGTGAATATAACGACTTTACGGGGAGTTGGTTATATTGGCTTTATGGAAAGATAAATGGCTTGATTTATTGAAAGGCAATTTGATTTAAAGGCATCAATTGCCTAAGGTTTCTGAGAAAGAAGTCACTTGATTTAGAAGCCTAATTTTATTTCTAAAAGTATTGTGACTTGTCTTGAAAAGAATTGTAACTTGATACTACGGTTATTAGTATCTTGGAAGTTTTATAATGAAATGAGTCATTTTAAAAGAATAGAAGTACGTAGTACTTTGGGTTAAACTCGGATTTAAAATGACATGTTTGTGCCTTAGGTAAACTAAAATGAGCGTGCACATGAACAAGAATAATAAGGAGTTAGGGGATTTCTTAACTTGCTTATATATTGTATGATAAGCGGTAGTGCTTATGTTATGTGTGATAGCGGATTTGTGCTAGTGATATATTATTAGTTCGGGGTCATTCCGGGTTTGTGGCATTGTACGGTTCCGTGGATTTGCTACCCGTGATGCGAGGAATACCTAAATGCGAGTCCGTAGGGCTTATGCGGGTGAAATAGTCCCGTGCGGGCGGGTCCGGCCTATCTGAGGAATACCTCATGCGAGTCCGTGGCGGCTTACGCAGGTGAAATAGTCCCATGCGAGGAATACCTCAATGCGGGTCCGCACGATCTATCGCGGGTGAAATAGTCCCGAGAATAGGATTGCTTAATAATCGGCGGGTGGTCCTGCTTTGATCGAGCTTCCTACTTTATATTGTAAGTATGCACCTATTTTACTCCATTGTTAGTAAGGCGCGGCATCGTTAATTGAGTTATCATCGTGTCTCGATTTTATTTTAGACTTATGATTTCATTACTGGTACTTTCGGTTTCACATATTTGGTACATGTTGTCTTGACCTCTTGAGGCTGCGTTCATGCGAGTAAAGTGCGGGTTGTTGATCCTCGCTCTTAGGATCACTGTTCAATCGTTGAAGCTCCTTCATTTCGGAGGCTTATCACTGTATTGTCGGTTGTTGTACATTGGGGTATGGCGGGCCACTGTCCCGCGAAGTTGTTATTCTTAGAAGTGCGTAGTCACATTGTGGATTGGGTAAAGAAAAAAAAAATGTCTTTATTCTATTTCGGATTGAGTATATTTTACGGAAGGTGGCCTTGCTCGGCTGTTGTTGTTAGTTCTTGTCTAAGTTTTTATGTATGTTGTGTATGTTCCGCTGCTATTCTCTGATGTATACCTGACATGGGTGCCCAGGTAGGGCACCAGTCGCGGGCCCGGGGTCGGGTCGTGACAAAAGTGGTATCAGAGCAGTTAGTCCTCGGAAAGTGTCTACAGACCGTGTCTAGTAGAGTCTTGATTATCGGTGTGTTGTGCACCACATCTATAATCAGGAGGCTGCAGGACATTTAGGATTGGTTTCCATTCTTCTCACTCTAAGATCGTGCGATAGAGCTGTCTGGTTAGGGTTGTCTCCCCCTAACAGGTTATGTTGTTTGCAGCTACGAGAAAGGCAGCAGTGACCCAGGAAAGATTATGTGGATTGCGTATCCAGGTTGGTAATGTTTGTAGTATAGTTGGTATTGGGACATACAACTATACAGATTTATGTATGGGGGTCACATATGTGTTGCCTAGGATGATTTTAGATTACCAGGATTTGGTAAGGACTAAATAAATAACGGGAAGGTATGAAACAGTTTAATGAATTCTCATCAATGTTTTACGTGCTAATTTGAGATAATTAGGAAATGATGAGTTATCGGAAAAGGTAATGGACCCTTAAGAAGTTATTATTAAGAGACTAAGTGGAAGACTATGATAGTAACTTAAGCTACGTGGTATGCTTAAGGGAATTGTACGGGCGAGATCCGAACGAAGAAAGTATGGTTGTTGTGAGTCAACATAACACGATTATGATATTACGAAGTTCTTGTACCGATTCACGTAGTGATAAGATAAGTTGGAGCATGGAAATCGCGAGCCTAAAAATGTTGATAACCAGAGACCTTAGGTATATAAGGCCTTCTCGGGTAGTAAAAAGTTAAACAGGACCTAGAAAGAGAGTTAAATGCGGCCTTGAGTCGGTTGAGGATCTATTAAGGGTCGCCATAGCTTGAAATGAAATGGGATCAGTTGGTAGTAGTCATTCGTGGCGAGGATCACGAGTGCGAGGGCCCAGTTTAGTTAACTATTTTACGGGTTCGTGGGCGTGTTCCACCGGAGGTTGTGAGCCAGGAACGGGCCTTGTATTGTTTAATTTAGTAACTCCAAAGATTGGAGACCCAAATCGATGAGTATGTCGTACTCCCAAATAAGTACGAATCTGCCGGGCGGAAAAGCGAGGCAACTTTGGTAGGTTTGAAAATCTACATGACTTTAAGGCGGTGCGTGATGATTAGCTAATTCTTGGACATGAGGACCTGTGATTAGGGTTGTGGCTCAGGAAAGTTTAAGAAAGGAGATAAGTTCTCTTCCCACGTAAAAGGGCGGTTTGCGTATTATGGGGTTGCGTGTACCCGTGTTGTTATCTGAAGGATATAAGATCGTAAGGTCTTGATATCGTCGTACCATAGGTTACTGATTGTAGATAACCGTGGGAAAAGTGTTGTGTTGGGGTAATTAGAGCAGCGTATGAATTGGTCGGAAGTATCGTAAAGATATAAATGTAGGTTCTTGTGAGATATGTTTACCCCAGACTAGTATATAGACCATTAGTAAATAATGGGAAGTAAGAAAATTTCGAGAGAAAGTGGTAACACCTAGTTTTAGGCTCTGCAAGCTGGGAAAGAAAACCGGGTTACTACTTGGCGAGATCAAGGAGACCCCCCCCCCTAAAAAGTGATTGACAGTAAGTCTTAGCCATGAGGCAAGCAAAGGAATTAAGTCTAGTTTATTGACCAAGTTTGGTTTGCGACAAAAGGGAAACATGAACCATAAGTGAGATTAAGGATACGAATATTTCGAGGAATGAAAGGCTTTTCGGTTATTGGAAGATAAGTTGACCGACTCTGATTCTAACCCACCGTATGAGACTAGAGGTTAGGTTATTATGATAACACGTTGGGTGTTGGGCTGGGTTGTGTCTTGTGTGACAGAGAAGGATAGAGCCTATGTTTTCGGTAGTTAGGGAGCGGGAAAGAAATTGCGCCACTCACGATTTAGAAATGGCGGCGGTTAAATCATGCCTTGAAGATTTGGGGGCATGGCGTATATCTGAACCGTGTGGAGATTTATGCGGACCATAAAGACTCATTATATCTGAGGCGAGCGGTAAATTTCTGACAGCAATGGTGGTTAGAGTTACTCAAGGATTGTGATATTGATAACCTATACCATCCGGGGAAAGTCAAGACAGTTACAGATACTCTTGGTCGTGGACCTAAGGGTAGTCTTCGAGATAGGCGACGGATAGAGCGGGATGTAGTCAGTAAGATTCTGATTCTGAGCCTAGAGGTTCGATTACTTGTTTTCAAGGTTAATGAAGTTAGATCAGGAGTTGCGAGTCTTCGTCGTTGAGGAGGTAAAGAGGCGGCAGATGTGAGGATCGATTATGATCTGTATCGATTCACGACTCTCAGGAGAGAAGAGCACATTTGAGTAGCACGGATAAGGTCTTTGTGAGATGAGGATAGATTGCGTGTGCACGATCTATGAGACTAGTCGGCGGAGGTTTTAGGGAGGCATACGGTGCTTATTGCTCGCCTTTGTTGAGGTCGACCAAGTTGTGTCGTGACCTCAGATGTATGAATGGGTAAGATGACCGGGAAAGGGACATAGCGGAGTTTACTGCTTAGTGTCCGAGTTAGTAGCAGGTCATGGTTGTGCACCAAAAGCCCAGTGGGCTATTACAGGCGATTGAAATCCCAACCTAGATATGAGAAGTATTTTTTTGGATCTTGTTACGAGGTGGCATCGCATCGGAGGAAGTGCGACTCCACAAGTCATGGTAATTAAATGGCGAAACCAAGTGTTCTTTCGGATTGGGACCACTTACTCGACTGAGGATTATGCTAGTTTGTATAGCAGGGGTATTGTGAGACTGCACGGGGTTCCTACGTTTATGATGTCAGACAGATGAGCTCGATTACATATAACTTCTGGAGGTTTTTCAGAAGGGTTTTAGGGACACAGGTGAGTCTCAGTGTTGCATTACACCCTCAGACCGACGGACAGGCAAGGCGTACTATCCAGGAACTTGAGGATAGGATGCGGGCCTATGTTCTTGATTTCAGATATAGCCGGGAGGGTTAATTGTCTCTTTATGTGTTGTGTACTATAACAGATACCTTTCCAGTATTCAGATGGCCCTGTATGAGGCCTTGTATGTGTGAAAGTGTAGATCGCCGGTTGGATGCTTCGACATAGACTTGTTTGTGGTGTGGATAAAGGCAAGCGTGTCAGAAAGATTATTAGTAGGCTTAGAGTCAGCCGAAGCTTCATACAGATAACCGACGTTGACACATGGGGTTCACCTTGACATTTTTGTATGAGTACATTTGTGTGGCCTCGTGTGGTATTATTGGTATGTAGGGGTTGTAAAAGAAGACTATGTCGCTATCTTTAAGTTTGATCCCGAGAGAACATTCGGGGACGAATGTTTCTAAGGGGGGAAGAATGTTACACCCCAGAATCTCAGGATATGTTTATAAGAACGTACGTAAGAACTAAAAGATGTTAAGGTTTGAGACGAGTAAAAATTTATCGGAATTATGGAATTTGTCGGAAAATGAAATATTGCGACGAACGGGAGGGCAACACGTGTCACCCCCTTGCCAATGGTCTTGGACGAAAAATGTGATGGAGAAAATGGTCATTTGACCATAATTTAAAAGACCAAGTCTTGTAAGACAAATAAGCTTGACAACGTTGACCAAGTCAATGACACTTAGCTTGATTTTTAATTAAAATGAATCAAACCACCCATTTGTTCTAATATTGACCCTCCATATTTTTATATAAGCTCCTAGTAGTGCAAGACTTTGTCATTCACTACACTTAGAAAATTTTGAAACTTGTTCTTGCACTAGAGAGAGGGCTCGCGGTTTAGGGATTTTCCAGAGGAAAATTTCCAATTGTTGTCCAATAATTCCCCCACTTTAAACCAAGGTACCTAAGGGTATTGTAAGTGTTTCTCAATAGAAAGATCCGGAAAAATGGTGTTTTCAGATTATTAGAAGGCGAAAACCTAAAGCGGTAATTCAACTTGGAAGTTGAAACTTGAAGATGAGTTTTCTTAAGCTTCAGGGTGGCTTGGGTGGATTGGAATGTCGAAAGGAGGAGCTAAAGGTGCTAGGGATCGACTTGAACTCTTGGAGCATATTTGGGCTAATTGAGGTATAACCTTCATTTTACTTTTGTAATTGAAGATTTCATGTTATGATAAGTTATAAGTGACCATGTGATATGTGTTATGAAGTTTGTTAAGTGTTATGGAATTTAGGAGCCCAAAACCGAAATGGCATGATTAGCCTTTTGAAATTGAAATACAATTTTGGTCGTTAATTAGAATCGTCGCATGTTTACCTACTTGAGGATTGTAGTAGTTGTAATCGATTGCGGCTTGATATCATATTATGCTACTAATTTGGATTGAAATGGAAATTGAATAAGACTTGGTATTGTTATTTTCATTGTGACCGAAATTGGACTAGTAGTTGTATTAGTTGTTATTCATTTGTATTGGACTACCTTCTATATTGTGGTGAGCCAATTGGGGCTGTTTGGTTATTCAATTGTGTTGGACTACCTTATAAATTGTGGTGAGCCAATTGGGGCTGTTTGGTTGTTGTATTCCCCTTGAAAAAGGTGGCAAGGTGAGTAGAAACAAAGGAAGTGCTGTCCGATTTTCCGTAGAATTTAGTGACTTGCACTTGGAATATTCTACGTTTGAAACTAGAAGTTAATAGATGTACTATGGTCATTATAGGTTGACATACTACGTACGGCGATTGGACTTAGCAAGTGGATTAAACCGAAGAGGTATGTGGAACTTTCTTATCTCTTGAGCATGATTAAGTTGTAAATGTATAGTACGGTAGACGTACAAGATTTTGAAAATCTAGTCTATTTGATATCCTTGGCTTATTTTAAGAATGTCCAAGTTGTTTGAGTTAGGGAATTAACTCACTTGTTTAAATATTAAGGATATCTTGGTTTTCAAAAGTTAAGAGACTTTAAGTATGTTGGAAGTATTTTGATACTTGTTTGTTGGAAAGTTTAAGTCTCTTGGTTATAAGGAAAAATGTAAATTGCTAATGTATAAGGCTAGTATAACGGCTTTATGGGAAGTTGGTTATAATGGCTTTATGGAAAGTTTAAAGAGTGGTTTACTCTAAGTAATTTAAGTATGTTAAGGGACTTGAAGAGTTTTAAAGTATGTGATACTTGTTTTGTTTTAAACGTATAAGTCCCTTGGATAGGAAATTGTACTTGACTAAGGTATAAAGTGAATATAACGACTTTACGGGGAGTTGGTTATATTGGCTTTATGGAAAGATAAATGGCTTGATTTATTGAAAGGCAATTTGATTTAAAGGCATCAATTGCCTAAGGTTTTTACGAGAAAAAAAGTCACTTGATTTAGAAGCCTAATTTTATTTCTAAAAGTATTGTGACTTGTCTTGAAAAGAATTGTAACTTGATACTACGGTTATTAGTATCTTGGAAGTTTTATAATGAAATGAGTCATTTTAAAAGAATAGAAATGCGTAGTACTTTGGGTTAAACTCCGGATTTAAAATGACATGTTTGTGCCTTAGGTAAACTAATATGAGAGCGTAGATGAACAAGAATAATAAGGAGTTAGGGGATTTCTTAACTTGCTTATATATTGTATGATAAGCCGGTAGTGCTTATGTTATGTGTGATAGCCGGATTTGTGCTAGTGATATATTATTCGTTGCGGGGTCATTCCCCGGGTTTGTGGCATTGCATGGTTCCGTGGATTTGCTACCCATGATGCGAGGAATACCTCATGCGGTCCGTAGGGCTTATCGCGGGTGAAATAGTCCCACGCGGTGGGTCCGACCTATCACAGGAATACCTCATGCGAGTCCGTAAGGGCTTATGCGGGTGAAATAGTCCCATGCGAGGAATACCTCATGCGGGTCCGCACGATCTATGCGGGTGAAATAGTCCCAGGAATAGGATTGCTTAATGATACTGAGGGCGGGTGGTCCTGCTTTGATCGTGAGCTTCCTACTTTATATTGTAAGTATGCACCTATTTTACTCTCATTGTTAGTAAGGCACAGTGTACTGTTAATTGAGTTATCATACATGTCTCGATTTTATTTTAGACTTATGATTTCATTACAAGATTTCAGTTTCACATATTTGGTACATGTTGTCTTGACCTCCTTCGGGGCTGCGTTCATGCCGCAGTAAGTGAGTTGTTGATCCTCGCTCTTAGGATCCTTTGCTCAATTGAGAAGCTCATTCATTTGAGGCTTATCCACGGTATTGTCGGTTGTTGTACATTCAGGGGTATGGCGGGGCCTCATCGCCAGAGTTGTTATTCTTAGAGTGCTGTAGTCACGTTGTGGATTGGGATGTAAAGAAAAAAATGTCTTTCTATTTACGGATTGAGTATATTTACGGAAGGTGGCCTTATTCCGCCAGCTTTGTTGTTGGTTACTGTCTAAGTTTTTATGTATGTTGTGTATGTTCCGCTGCTATTCTCTGATGTATACCTGACAGGGGTGCCCAGGTAGGGCACCAGTCGCGGGCCCGGGGTCGGGTCGTGACAAAAGTGGTATCAGAGCAGTTATTCCTCGGAAAGGTGTATCTACAGGACCGTGTCTAAGTAGAGTCTTGATTATCGGTGTGTTGTGCACCATCTATAATCGAGGAGAGGTGGACATTTAGGATTGGTTTTCATTCTTCCGGCTCACTCTAAGATCGTGCGATAGAGTTATCCGGGTTAGGGTTGTCTCCCAACGGTTATGTTGTTCTACTGAAAGCGCAATAAAATGACCATGAAAGATTATGTGGATTGCGTATCCAGGTTGGTAAAGTTTGTAGTATAGTTGGTATTGGGACATACAACTATACAGATTTATGTATGGGGGTCACATATGTGTTGCCTAGGATGATTTTGTAGATTACCGTGATTTAGCATGGACTAAATAAATAATGGGAAGGTATAAACAGTTTAATGAATTCTCATCAATGTTTCACGTGCTAATTTGAAATAATTGGGAAATGATGAGTTATCGGAAAAGGTAATGGACCCTTAAGAAGTTATTATTAAGAGACTAAGTGGAAGACTATGATATTAACTTAAGCTACGTGGTATGCTTGGGGAATTGTCTGTGAGATCGAACGAAGAAAGTATAGTTGTTGTAAAGTCAAGACAACACGATTATGATATTACGAGAAGTTCTTGTACCCGATTCTGAGGGTGATAAGATAGGATTGGAGCATGGAAATCGCGAGCCTAAAAATGTTGATAACCACGAGACCTTAGGTATATAAGGCCTTCTGAGTAGTAAAGTTAAGACAGACCTAGGAAAGAGTTAAATGCGGCACTTCGAGTGGTTGGGGATCATTAGGAGTCGCCCAGCTTGAAATGAAATGGGATCAGTTGGTAGTAGTCATTCACGTGGCAGATCACGAGGGTGCAGGGCCCAAGTTTAGTTAACTATTTCAAGGTTAGTGGGCGTGTTCCACCGAACAGGTTGTGAGCCGGAATGGGCCTTGTATTGTTTAATTTAGTAACTCCAAAGATTGGAGACCCAAATCGATATGAGGGCTATGCATACTAAAATAAATCACGAATGCTGCCAAGGAAAAGCGAGAGCAACTTTGGTAGGTTTGAAAATCTACATGACTTTAAGGCGGTATGTGATGATTAGCTAATTCTTGGACATGCAAGAGGACCCAGTGATTAGGGTTGTGGCTCCAGGAAAGTTTAAGAAAGGAGATAAGTTCTCTTCCCACGTAAAGGGCGATTTGCGTATTATGGGTGCGTGTACCCATGTTGTTATCTGAAGGATATAAGACCGTAAGATGCTTGATGTCGTCGTGCCATAGGTTCTGCTTGTAGATAAGTGGGAAAAGTGTTGTGTTGGGGTAATTAAGAGCACGTATGAATTGGTCGAGGAAGT
Source organism: Przewalskia tangutica (assembly GCA_029844215.1). NCBI lineage: Eukaryota > Viridiplantae > Streptophyta > Magnoliopsida > Solanales > Solanaceae > Przewalskia > Przewalskia tangutica. The sequence continues at coordinate 41,409 of JAQGDG010000506.1, read as the reverse complement.
ATCGTAAAGATATAAATGTAGGTTGCACGAGATATGTTTACCCCAGACTAGTATATAGACCATTAGTAAATAATGGGAAGTAAGAAAATTTCGAGAGAAAGTGGTAACACCTAGTTTTAGGCTCTGCAGTGGGAAAAGAAAACCGGGTTACTCTTGGCAGATCAAGGAGACCCACAAAAGTGATTGTGGTGAAAGTCTTAGCCATGAGGCAAGCAAAGGAATTAAGTCTAGTTTATTGACCAAGTTTGGTTGCAACAAAAAGGGAATCATGAACCATAAGTGAGATTAAGGATACCCGAATATTTCGCAGGAATGAGAAAGGCTTTCAGTTATTGGAAGATAAGTTGACCACGACTACAGTTCTAACCCCTCATGTGAGACTAGAGGGTTAGGTTATTATTACAACACGTTGGGTATTGGGCTAGGTTGTGTCTTAACGGCAGAAGGATAAAGCCTATGTTTTCGGTAGTTAGGGAAGGTGAAAGAAAATTGCGCATTTCACGATTTAGAGCGGCGCGATTAAATCATGCCTTGAAGATTTGGGGCATGGCGTATATCTGACTTCATGTGATTTGTGCGGACTACAAAGACTCGGTATATCTGCGATCGAGGCGGTAGAATTTCTGACAATGGTGGTTAGAGTTACTCAAGGATTGTGATATTGATAACCTATACCATCCGGGGAAAGTCAAGACAGTTACAGATACTCTTGGTCGTGGACCTAAGGGTAGTCTTCCAGATGGGCAGCCAGATAGACAGGATGTAGTCCGTAAGATTCTTGATTCAGCCAGAGCCCCAGTGGGGTTCGATTACTTGTTTTCAAGGTTAATGAAGTTAGATCAGGAGTTGCCGAGTCTTCCGTCGTTGAGGAGGTAAAGAGCGGCGTATGAGATCGGTTATGATCGCGATGTCGAGTTACGACTCTCAGGAGAGAAGAGCTGTTGAAGTAGCACGGATGGGGTCTTTGTGAGATGAGGATAGATTGCGTGTGCACGTGCTGCAGGACTAGTCGTGAGTTTTAGGGAGGCATACAAGATTTATTGCTCATTGTTCGAGTCGACTCAGTTGTGTCGTGACCTCAGTGTATGAATGGGTAAGATGGCCGGGAAAGGGACATAGCGGAGTTCTTGCTTAGTGTCCGAGTTAGTAGCAGGTCATGGTTGTGCACCAGAAGCCCAGTGGGCTATTACAGGCGATTGAAATCCCAACCTAGATATGAGAAGTATTTTTTTTTGGATCTGGTTACAGGGTGGCATCGTACTCAGAGGAAGTGCGACTCCACAGGGTCATGGTAATTTGGCGAAACCAGCCGTGTTCTTTCGGATTGGGACCACTTACTCGACTGAGGATTATGCTAGTTTGTATAGCAGGGGTATTGTGAGACTGCACGGGGTTCCTACGTTTATGATGTCAGACAGATGAGCTCGATTACATATAACTGGAGGTTTTGAGAAGGGTTTTAGGGACAGTGAGTCTCGGTGTTGCATTACACCTCCAGACGGGACAGCAAGGCGCACTATCGAGAACTTGAGGATAGGATGCGGGCTATGTTCTTGATTTCGAATATAATGGGAGGTTAATTGTCTCTTTATGTGTTGTGTACTATATGAATACCTTTCAAGATTGAGATGGCCTGTGAGGCCTTGTATGTGTGAAAGTGTAGATCGCCGGTTGGATGCTTCGACATAGACTTGTTTCAGCGGGCTGTGGATAAGGCGAAGCGTATCCGGGAAAGATTATTAGTAGGCTTAGAGTCAGCCGAAGCTTCATACAGATAACCGACGTTGACACATGGGGTTCACCTTGACATTTTTGTATGAGTACATTTGTGTGGCCTCGTGTGGTATTATTGGTATGTAGGGGTTGTAAAAGACTATGTCGCTATCTTTAAGTTTGATCTAGAGAACATTCGGGGGACGAATGTTTCTAAGGGGAAGAATGTTACACCCCGAATCTCGGGATATGTTTATAAGAACGCATAAGAACTAAAAGATGTTAAGGTTTGAGACAGTAAAAATTTATCTGAATTATGGAATTTATCGGAAAATGAAATATTATGATTTAACGGAGGGCAACACGTGTCACCCCGCCCCTTAATGGTCTTGGACGAAAAATGTGATGGAGAAAATGGTCATTTGACCATAATTTAAAAGACCAAGTCTTGCAAGACAAATAAGCTTGACAATTGACCAGTCAATGACTTAGCTTGATTTTTAATTAAAATGAATCTAAACCACCCATTTGTTCTAATATTGACCCTCCATATTTTTATATAGCTCTAGTAGTGCAAGACTTTGTCATTCACTACACTTAGAAAATTTTTGAAACTTGTTCTTGCACTAGAGAGGGCTGCGGTTTATTAGTGGATTTTTCCAAGAGGAAAATTTCCAATTGTTGTCAATAATTCCCCCACTTTAAACCAAGGTACCTAAGGTATTGTAAGTGTTTCTCAATAGAAAGATCCCGAAAAATGGTGTTTTCAGATTAGTCGCAAGCGAAAACCTAAGCGGTAATTCAACTTGGAAGTTGAAACTTGAAGATGAGTTTTTCTTAAGCTTCTAAGGGTGGCTTGGAGTGGATTGGAATGTCGAAAGGAGGAGCTAAAGGTGCTAGGGATCGACTTGAACTCTTGGAGCATATTTGGGCTAATTGAGGTATAACCTTCATTTTACTTTTGTAATTGAAGATTTCATGTTATGATAAGTTATAAGTGACCATGTGATATGTGTTATGAAGTTTGTTAAGTGTTATGGAATTTAGGAGCCCAAAACCGAAATGGCATGATTAGCCTTTTGAAATTGAAATACAATTTTGGTCGTTAATTAGAATCGTCGCATGTTTACCTACTTGAGGATTGTAGTAGTTGTAATCGATTGCGGCTTGATATCATATTATGCTACTAATTTGGATTGAAATGGAAATTGAATAAGACTTGGTATTGTTATTTTCATTGTGACCGAAATTGGACTAGTAGTTGTATTAGTTGTTATTCATTTGTATTGGACTACCTTCTATATTGTGGTGAGCCAATTGGGGCTGTTTGGTTATTCAATTGTGTTGGACTACCTTATAAATTGTGGTGAGCCAATTGGGGCTGTTTGGTTGTTGTATTCCCCTTGAAAAAGGTGGCAAGGTGAGTAGAAACAAAGGAAGTGCTGTCCGATTTTCCGTAGAATTTAGTGACTTGCACTTGGAATATTCTACGTTTGAAACTAGAAGTTAATAGGTGTACTATGGTCATTATAGGTTGACATACTACGATGCGATTGGACTTAGCAAGTGGATTAAGCCAGAAGAGGTATGTGGAACTTTCTTATCTCTTGAGCATGATTAAGTTGTAAATGTATAGTACGGTGAGCGTCTGAAGATTTTGAAAATCTAGTCTATTTGATATCGTTGGCTTATTTTAAGAATTTACAAGTTGTTTTAGTTAGTGAAATAACTCACTTTTTTAAATATTAAGGATATCTTGGTTTACAAAAGTTAAGAGACTTTAAGTATGTTGGAAGTATTTTGATACTTGTTTGTTGGAAAGTTTAAGTCTCTTGGTTATAAGGAAAAATGTAAATTGCTAATGTATAAGGCTAGTATAACGGCTTTATGGGAAGTTGGTTATAATGGCTTTATGGAAAGTTTAAAGAGTGGTTTTACTCTAAGTAATTTAAGTATGTTAAGGGACTTGAAGAGTTTTAAAGTATGTGATACTTGTTTTGTTTTAAACGTATAAGTCCCTTGGATAGGAAATTGTACTTGACTAAGGTATAAAGTGAATATAACGACTTTACGGGGAGTTGGTTATATTGGCTTTATGGAAAGATAAATGGCTTGATTTATTGAAAGGCAATTTGATTTAAAGGCATCAATTGCCTAAGGTTTTTACGAGAAAAAAAGTCACTTGATTTAGAAGCCTAATTTTATTTCTAAAAGTATTGTGACTTGTCTTGAAAAGAATTGTAACTTGATACTACGGTTATTAGTATCTTGGAAGTTTTATAATGAAATGAGTCATTTTAAAAGAATAGAAGTACGTAGTACTTTGGGTTAAACTCCCGGATTTAAAATGACATGTTTGTGCCTTAGGTAAACTAAAATGAGAGCGTACATGAACAAGAATAATAAGGAGTTAGGGGATTTCTTAACTTGCTTATATATTGTATGATAAGCCGGTAGTGCTTATGTTATGTGTGATAGCCGGATTTGTGCTAGTGATATATTATTCGTTGCGGGGTCATTCCCCGGGTTTGTGGCATTGCATGGTTCCGTGGATTTGCTACCCATGATGCGAGGAATACCTCATGCGAGTCCGTAGGGCTTATGCGGGTGAAATAGTCCCATGCGGGCGGGTCCAGCCTATGCGAGGAATACCTCATGCGAGTCCGTAAGGGCTTATGCGGGTGAAATAGTCCCATGCGAGGAATACCTCATGTGGGTCCGCACGATCTATGCGGGTGAAATAGTCCCAGGAATAGGGTTGCTTAATGATACTGAGGGCGGGTGGTCCTGCTTTGATCGTGAGCTTCCTACTTTATATTGTAAGTATGCACCTATTTTACTCTCATTGTTAGTAAGGCACAGTGTACTGTTAATTGAGTTATCATACATGTCTCCAGTTTTATTTTAGACTTATGATTTCATTACAACTGATTTCACATATTTGGTACATGTTGTATCGACCTCCTTGGGGCGCTCATCCGCAGTAAGAAATGCAGTTGCCGATCCGCTCTTAGGATCCTTTGCTCACCGTTGAGAAGCTCCTTCATTTCGGAGGCTTATCACTGGTATTGTCGGTTGTTGTACATTCAGGGGTATGGCGGGGCCCGTCCGCGAGTTGTTATTCTTAAGTGCAGAGTCACATTGTGGATTGGGATGTAAAGAAAAAAATGTCGTTTCATTTACGGATTGAGTATATTTTACGGAAGGTGGCATATCAGCTAGCTTTGTTGTTGAATTCCGCCTAAGTTTTTATGTATGTTGTGTATGTTCACCGCTATTCTCTCGATGTATACGACATGGGTGCCTGGTAGGGCACCGATCCATGCCCGGTCGGATCGTGACACGCACAACTCAAATCCAAGCGGCGAAATCACCTAACATTACAAAATCTTCCACCTATGGTCTAAAGGATACTCCGCATCTTCACTTCACAATAAAATGATCTCTTTTATTCCGTTAACACGCTGTTCACTCCTTTCCTTACTCGTCATACCCTTCTCGCACACCGAACTCTCTAGTACACGACTGCATCTACTCATCGCGCGCTTTCAACACCTTGGAGTCACTACCTCAAAACTTGGTCATTTTTCTAGCCTCAAATTCCTTTAAGGCCCTTCCCGGCCTTAACGATCCGATTCTGGTCGAACGCATCCACGAACTCGTAAAACGGTTACCTAAACTTGGGCCTTGCACCCTTGTGATCCTACCACCTGGCGGGACCACCTCGAACTGACCCCACCTCATTCCGGGCTGCGGGTTGACCCGCGATCTGGCCTCAACCCGACCCGCTATCGCCCCAAACTCTCTCGTTCCCCGATCCGGAACAATCTTACTAATTCACGTCACGAAAGCTACCACTTCTATCTCAAACTACCCATGGAATTATCACACAAAACTCCACGTATACTATGCACTCCGACAAAGATTAACCGTAAAGTCTTTTACTCAAGACGGTCTTACATCTAAGGTCTCAACTGTCAAAAATTCTAAGGTTCACAATTGTCTCATCCCCAGACTTACCCTTTTTCTAACCAGGCTTCTAACTCATATTTTACCACAATCCAACCAAACATAATACTAAACACATCATCATAACATCAAACACAACTAGTCTCTGAGGTTAAGGATATACCCGAAAATCAAATAGGCGGTTCAAAGGACCGCTAAAAATGGGAACTTCGCACGCGACCTCGGCCATGCATGGGTGTATGAACATCTGCCTAGCTATGGAAGGTGAAGGACCCGCATCGATCCCGTAGTCCGCTATCCCACTAGTGCCACCTCCGGCCGGACGGCCGCCAAAAATGGCCTGTCGCATGTAAACAAACTCCCAAACTAGCACGGCCTTCATAATGGAGCCTACCACAACGGTCACAACAAGGTAGGGTGGCTTCATCCGCTAACACCGCGGTCACGACCCGTTCGGCCCGTGGATCGTGCGCACGGCACCCAGTAGCATACATCGTAGTAACGTGAAATATAAATCAAGACAGAAACAGCTTTATAAAATAAGACACGCTTTATGTAAGAAAACGTCGCTTTCGGCGTATATAAATAATCATGGTTCAGATTTACATCCCAAAGCGCATAACGTGACTCTGCACCTCTAAGGAAATATACAACTATGGCGGGACAGGTTCGCCATACCTGGCCGATCAGACAAAACTATCTACAACAGGAGATCATACCCAAAGTAGAGCCTCAGGAGAAGATGGAGCTCACGACACCAACGCAAAAGATCCAAGGATGCGGATCTAGCACTGCTGCCTTTACCTGCGGCATGACGCGGCCCAAGGAGGTCGATCAGTACCAAGTATGTGAAACTATAAAGCGAAATGAAATCAAGTATTCAAAACCTTTTCACAAATACAATCGGTTCAATTGCACATAGTGCCACATCACAAACAACAGGAATAGGAAAGCCCATCAGTGCATTCTAGGCGCGAATGATCGAAGCAAGCGCCAATCGCCTATAGTATCATTCTGCGTGCCTAGTCACGGACTTCGCAGCCCGCATAGGTCACACACGGACGCATGAGGTATCCCTCGCATCGGGGCAGCTAACCCCGGATCCGCCTAGCTCGCGGCCGCATAGCCTCAAAAGACCGCATAGTCTCAGCGGACGCGCCGAGAATCCCCGCATCAGGCTAAACACGGAATGATCAATCTGGAGCATACCGCTCGCATAGTCTCACAGACCGCATAGGCCGTATAGACCGCATCGAGGCAAGCCCTGTATAACGATCGAGGGTAGGTGATACAATAACAGTACAACGGACTTACCGGTTAGCAACGTAAGCACAGAAAGAATGACCCCCTTACATAGCATTTCAAGACACTAATCATAATATGTCTACTTATCACACAAATCTTACTACACTTAACAGAAATCAATACAAGGCTTTTATAAACAAACAAGTAAACATTTCCTTTTTATCTTTCTTAAGTTGTTATACATAAATTCCCATAACGCTTTTTTAACTATAAGCTTTTGTTTTAAAAACCAAATATTTATCTTCTGTTAAAAAATGATTCATATTCTTTTGAAATGCTTCCATTCTTTGTTATTCGGCTTAGCGTGAGGCATTCTGTAAGTATTATTCGAGCTTAAGCCACAGGCATTACCATAAGTATTATTCGAGCTTAAGTCAAAGACATTGCCGTAGTTATTATTCGATTAACACGTATGCGTCACCGTACTATATATTGTAAAATATCATGCTTTAGGAAGAATCACATACCTTCTCGTGAAAACCACCGCCAGTTGAATATGTCTTGCGCAGAGTCACTATAATAGTCATGACATCTATCAAAGACTACTCGAAGGTCATTCTAAACAGAGGGTTCACAATTCTACGGAAAGTCGGGCAGCACCTCCTACCCGTGAGCTATATAAGTTCTGCGAAACAGTCCTATGTAAATGCGGTTTGATTATTCTTCTTTAAACCGCCCTACTGTGATAATAGTTCAATTCTATTCGTGATATTCTTCTAAGTATTTATACTTATTCTTATACTACTACAAAGAAGTATTCTCTAATTCAAAAGAGGGTTAGGATTAGTTACCTCGGTAAGCCCAATAATATCCTAGATAAAGTCGCGCCTGAGCAAGGTTTAGCTCCTAAGTTGTACGCTCCGGTAGCTCCAAGAACCTTAGAAGTTCTTCACAACTTCTACAAAGGACTAAGGGATTTGGGCTAGGGTATTTTGGGCATTATAACAATACTAGAAGATAACTTTTCTACCAAGGGAGGGGGGGTAGATTTCGGCTAGGCTAGGGGGGTAGGCCCTCGGCCAAACTCACTCAAAGGAGGGGGAAGGTGTTGGACGACAGGCTAAGGGAGAGGAGAGGAGGAATTGCAAGCCTTGGAAGATAACTGTGTGGATGAAGAACTCTTCATCTCTAAGGGGGGATTTATAGCTCAAGCCTTGGCCAACCAATGGCCAAGATTAAGACAAGTGCTAGGCAAGTGTAGGGTGAGGATGAACTATACACAAATATCCTACCAACTCCTTGACTTGTGCACAAGGCACAAAAAACGTGCCTTGGCTCTCCAATTCGTCCAAATGGACGATTCGTTCACCAATGGGAGGGTGCCAAGTGTCGCCCTCGCTGGTCCAAAATGTTTCGTCTCTCGGAAAAATCCGCAAAAATTAGTAATGGCATAGCGGAATTTTCCTACGAAAGTTGTGGAAACGTTCGCCGGAAAAGCGATTCTTTTAGTGAGTTGTGTACAAAAACGCCCAAGGCTAACTTTAAGGCCAAACTTTTACGTATTCCCACGCATACTCCGGAAATCTGGGTATAACATTCTCCTCAGAAACATTCGTCCGAATGTTCCTTCCCAAGACGATTATCGATGAAGCTTAAACGGTTTGTAAGTGCCACACGTGCACAAAAAAATAACACTTAGGCATAAATGATAATGGAAATTTACAAGTAGGAAAGTGAATTACGGAGGTGTGGGGAATAGGTGAGGATACTTACGCCTCATGTCCTCGCCGGCTTCACGCCATCTCCTCCCCGAGCTCGTTCGCCACAAGACTTTGTGAAGCCACGCCCTTCGTCCGGGCGCTAACTCGACGATCGACTATCGCTATGGAATCTCCTCATACGATAACCCCTCGATCACTGGACATCGCCAATCGGTGTACCCAGATGGATCCGATACATCTCTCAAAGATTAGATACGTGAAAACGGATGCACCGCCTCCAGATCGGACGGCAGATCCAACTCGTAGGCAACCTTGCCTACCACTGCGGACAATCTGAAGCGGCCCAATGTACCTTGGTGAGTTTCTTCTTCGAATCTCATCACACCCTTCATGGGTGACACTAGGAAAACCCAATCATGAACCTCGAACTCAAGATGCCGACGACGATGATCTGCGTACGACCGCCGACTCGAGTTGTCAAAGCCGCCTCGGATAAGCTTCACCTTATCCACCGCTGCTGCGCCAAATCTGGTCCCACTGCCGCACTCGCCACATCGAACCAACCTTATAGGCGATCTGCACTTCCTCCCATACAAGGCCTCATAAGGCGCCATCCGAATCTTGGAGTGGTAGCTATTATTATACGCAAACTCAACCAGAGGCAAATGATCCTCCGACTACCACGAAGTCAATAACACAGGCTCGCACGATATCCTCGAGTGCGGATAGTGCGCTCTGCTGTCCGTCATGCTCGTGGATGAAATGCGTGCTCGGGCTCACTCGTCCCTAAACTCCTATGGAAGGACCTACGAGTTAGCCATAACCGGGCTCCTGCATGCGATATGATCGAAATAGGGACTCCATGCGATCGACGATCTCTGGATGTAAAATGGCATAATCCTCGGCGAAAAAGTCGTCCGGACGGAAGAAAGTGGGCTGATTTCGTCGGCTGACGATAACCCAAATAGAATCATGTCTCCTCGAGTGCGAGGTAATCTGTGATGAAGTCGTGTTGATTACCTCCGCTTCGGTCGGGATCTCTATCGCTGCACAAACCACCAGGCCTGGTGCTCTACCTTCACTGCCGACAACACGGGCGAGCTACGAACTCGCAACGTCCTCTTCAAGCCATCCCACCAATACAGATCTAAGGTGGTACATCTTGGTCGACCGGATGGATAAAGTACTTGTGTGTGCTTCCCCGAGAACTGCTGCCAAGTCACGAAACATCTGGAACACCTGCTCAAACCTTAGCACCCCATCCGGTGCTACCTCAGGACCGCGCCTCACGAAGAGTCGTATCACGATATCGAATCAAAGCGGATCCTCGCCGTTGCCTCTTTACCGACGATGGAAGACTCGGCAACCTCGCGAACTCTAACCCTGCTATCGTAATCAATAAAGCGGACACCAAGGCTCGTTAAGCGATGCAAATCACGAACCATGTCCCTCTCTCTAGCTGCACATCCGATAGGCTCCCATCGACCTACACTAAGAGCATACGCCTGACATTGGCCTTCCGGGTGGTACAGATATCAACATCGTAATCCTTAAGCAACTCTAACCACCAGTCTCTGCCGTAAGTTCGGCTCCTCGGCGAAGATATCGGAGGCTCTTGTGGTGCGTAAAAATATCCACGTGAACCCCATACAAATAGTGCCTCCAGATCTTCAAAGCGTGAATCGCGGCCGCGACTCCAAATCATGGGTGGGGTGGTTCCTCGTGTTTCTTGGTTCGGGATCGTATGCTATAACCCTGCCATGCCGCATCAACACGTCCCAACCCGATGCTCGGCATCACAATACACGACATAACCATCCGGACCTACGGAAGAGAAGCGAGGCGGTCGTCTCTCTTCAAGAATCGGAAACCACGCTCGCAACATCATCGGCTGAAACTTGTGCGCTTACGAGTCACCTAGTCAATGGTGCGAGAGATAGAAGCAAACTTTCACGAACCGCCGATAATATCCTGCAGGCCCGTAAAGCTGCGAACCTCGCCGGAGTAGTAGGTCTAGGCCAAGTCTCGACGCCTCGATCTTGGCGTATCCACGAACGCCATCAGGCCCCGACAATATGCCCAAGAAACGCCAAGTCAACCAAAACTCACATTTGGAAAACTTGGCGCATTCTGGTCGAGCTGCACAGTCGCCGAATGCTCCGCATGCTCTCCCGCTCTGGCGAGAATAAACCAAGATATCATCGATGAACACTATCACAACGTGTCCAAAATGGTTTGAACACTGGTTCATCAAATCCATGAATCTGGCCGAGCATTGGTCAACCAAAGACATGACCACGAACTCATAATGCGTCTGGGTCGGAATGCGATCCTAGGGACATCCACCTCTCGACACGAACGATGATAGCCCGAACGCAGATCAATCTTGGAGAAACATCTACGCGCTGCGCAGTCGAACAAATCATCAATCTCGGGAAGGGGTATTCGTTCTTAATGGTCACCTTGTTCGGCTGTAATCAACACACATGCGCAGCCCCGCCCTTCTTCACGAACAATCGCTCCCGGGGAGAAACACTAGGCTGATGAAGCCGCTTCTCCGGAAATCCCTAAGTTGATCCTTCAACTCTCTCGGCGAGTGCCGTTCGTATGGCGGAATGGAAATAGGCCGAGTGTCCGCGCAATATGTCAATACAAAACTCAATCTCCTCTCGGGAGGATACAGAGGTCGCTCGGAAATACGTTCGAACTCTCGACCCGGGCAGCGGAAAATCTGGTACCGCAGACTTGATATCAAACACGAGCGAGATGGTAGATATACCGCCAGTACCATCTTCCTAGCCTCGAGGTAGAAATAAACCTACCGCCGGCGATACCGTGCTCCTCCCACTCAACAACCGGCTCGCCAACGGAACCGCATTACTCTCTCGCGGTCTACATTGGCATAGCAAGAAGCTAGCCAATCCATCCAATGATCACGTCAAAGTCAATCATCTCCAACTCTATCAAGTCGGGTATGGTCCGACGATCGTAAATGGTCACAGACAAGCTCTATATACCGCCGAGCTACCACCAATCACCACGGGCGTAGCTACCTGCCGAAAAGGTCTATGGACTCGTGCTCTATCCCTATCCTACTAGCAACAAGGGAGATATATAGGGCGAGTAGAACCGGATCTATCAAAGCATACACATCAAACCCGAACCGATAAGGTACGTGACGACATGGTGAGGCCTCACGATCTCGGTGGACAAAGCATAAATGCGGTTCGAGGACGCTAGGCGGGACCGCGCCACGACCTCTGCGCGACCGCTGGTCCATGAGTACCTTGCCCTCGGGCGAGTAGCTGTCGGGGATGAAGAAGCGGCAGAACCACATGGTAGGCCTACTACGGCGCCGCTCCGGTCGGACAAGCTCGCATGAAATGACCACTGGCTACAAGTATAGCGAGCTCGGTCTGCCTCGAACGGTATTCGCCACAAGCGGCGAAGCGGACCTCGAACAGTTAGCACCCACTGCCCGAAATCCGAAGTCTGGGCCACGACACGCCCCGCGCTCTGGTATCGAAAATGAGGTAGAGCGCTCTGCTGGCGTTGTGGTGCAAATCGGACTTGGCGTCGCCCACCGAGAACCACCAAAAGAACCGGCCGTCTTGGCGCCTTAACCTGCTGATATCGCTCTACCCGGGCGTCTCTACGCTCTCGCATCCCAGTGCATGAGCTGCGTCACGGGTTATGTCCATTACATTTGAAGGACACACCGACAAGACTTCGGCCATGTAATCATCTAGCCAGTGACATAGCGATGCACGGTCCTCCGTCTCGCTACGGTGCAGGGACATATCGAGCCAAAGAATCAAACTCGACATTGTACTCCCTCACTGTGCGTCCTCCCTGTCTCAGCAACAAGAATCTATCAGCTCGTGCCCTCCTCATCTGCGGAGGCAAGAAGTGTGTGAGAAAAGCCTCTGAAAACTCATCCCATACTGCTGGAGGTGCATGCTCTCCGGAAAGTTCCCATGATCAAACCAATCGATTGCGGATCACGCATGGCCGTCTGAACAATGTCACAGACTCGATCTACGAAGCCACGATCACCCGCATAATCCTCTGCAGCTGACGGATGAACTCCTGCGGATCATCCTCCGGCCTCGACCCGTAAAACTCTGGAGGGCTACAACTAAGGAAATCCCGTAGTCTCAAACTATCTGCCCTCGGGTGCACTACGGGTGCGACTGGAGCTGGAGCTGGAACTGCCGCATCCAGCCTCTCCTCGTATCGGGCCTGACTCTAGCCAATAGTGGGCGTCTCCTTGTACCCTAACTCCTCCGCCCCAGGCTGTGGGACAGGAGGTGTGGGTACTGTGGTCTCTGCTGGGGCCGGCGGCGTCATAGAACTCGCCGTCTCTGGTATAGACTGGGCCTGAGCCCTCGTGACTCTAGGTGTCCTGCTAGCAGCTCCCTCGGCTGCCTTGCCCTTCTGGGCCCGGGTTGCCTTACGTGGAGGCATAACTGTTACAGGAAAGGAATACGTTAGAGGGGTCCAACCTATAACACAGCTCTAAAGCACGATCTCAGAATGAAGAATGGAAACCAATCCTAAATATCCTATAGCCTGCGATTATTGGTGTGGTGCGCAACACAGATAATCAAACTACTAGATACGGTCGTAGACACTTTACGGATCGCGCTCGATACCACTTTTGTCACGACCGTTAGGGGCGGATCGTGCCTTCTGGGCACCCAGTAGCCATACATCGAGTAACGTGAAATATAAATCAAGACAGAAGCGATTTATAAAATAAGACACAGTTTATGTAAGAAAACGTCGCCTTTCGGCATATATAAATAATCATGGTTCAGCAGTTACATCCCAAACTGTACAACATGACTACAGACCTCTAAGGAAATATACAACTATGGCGGGACAGGGCCCCGCCATACCTGTATACAAAACTATCTACAACAAGAGATCATACCCAGTAGAGCCTCAGGAGAAGATGGAGCTCTCGACACAGCGCAACGCAAAAGATCCTGGGATGCGGATCTAACACCTGCTTGCCTTTACCTGCGGCATGAACGCAGCCCCCCGAAGGAGGTCAGTACAACAGGTACCAAGTATGTGAAACTATAAGGAACTGAAATGAAATCAAGTATTCAAAACCTTTTCACAAATACAATCAGTTCAATTGCACCTAGTGCCACATCACAAACAAATAACAGGAATAGGAAATCAGAATGCGAGTGCGTTCAGGCGCGAATGATCGGCAAGGCCAATCGCCCATAGTATCATGCGTGCCTAGTCACGGACTTCCGCGGCCCGCATAGGTCACACACGACCGCATGAGGTATCCTCGCATCGGGCGCTTGACCGGCATCCGCTAGGCTCCGCGGCCGCGCCTCAGACCGCATAGTCTCAACAGACCGCGTATGGAATCCGCGTCGGGCTAAACACGGAATGATCAATCACGGAGCATACCGTCGCTCGCGTAGTCTCACGAACCGCATAGGCCGTATAGACCGCATCGAGGGGCAAGCCACCGGTATAACGATCGAGGGTAGGTGATACAATAACAGTACAACGGACTTACCGGTTAGCAACGTAAGCACAGAAAGAATGACCCCCTTACATAGCATTTCAAGACACTAATCATAATATGTCTACTTATCACACAAATCTTACTACACTTAACAGAAATCAATACAAGGCTTTTATAAACAAACAAGTAAACATTTCCTTTTTATCTTTCTTAAGTTGTTATACCTAACTTCCCATAAAGCTAGTATAACTCTTAAGCTTTTGTTTTAAAAACCAAATATTTATCTTCTGTTAAAAAATGATTCAGTATTCTTTTGAAATGCTTCCAGTTCTTTGTTATTCAGGCTTAAGCCGTGAGGCATTGCTTAGTAAGTATTATTCGAGCTTGCCACAGGCATTACCATAAGTATTATTCGGGCTTAAGTCAAAGACATTGCCGTAGTTATTATTCGATTAACACGTATGCGTCTCACGTACTATATATTGTAAAATATCATGCTTTAGGAAGAATCACATACCTTCTCGAAAACCACCGCCAAGTCAATATGTCGCGCGAGAGTCACTATAATAGTCACGACATCTATCAAAGACTACTCACGAAGGTCATTCTAAGCAGAGGGTTCACAATTCTACGGAAAGTCGGGCGACCTCCTACGGTGAGCTATATAAGTCTGCTGAAGCAGTCTATGTAAATGCAGTTTGATTATTCTTCTTTAAACCCTTTTGTGATAATTGATTCTATTCGTGATATTCTTTAAGTATTTATACTTATTCTTATACTACTACGGTAAGTATTCTCTAATTCAAAGAGGGTTAGGATTAGTTACCTCGGTAAGCCCAATAATATCCTAGATAAAGTCGCGCTGAGCAAGGTTTAGCTCCTAAGTTTATGCGCTCAGGTGGCTCAGAACCTTAGAAGTTCTTCACAACTTCTACAAAGGACTAAGGGATTTGGGCTAGGTATTTTGGGCATTATAACAATACTAGAAGATAAATTTTCTACCAAGGGAGGGGTAGATTTCGGCTAGGCTAGGGGGTAGGCCTCGCCAAACTCACTCAAGGGGAGGTGTTGGAAGAAAGGCTAAGGGAGAGGATAGGATTTTTTCAAGACTTGGAAGATAACTTTGTTGATGAAGAACTCTTCATCTCTAAGAGGTATTTATAGCTCAAGCCTTGGCCAACCATGGCCAAGATAAAGACAAGTGCAAGGCAAGTGTAGGGTGAGGATTAACTATACACAAATATCCTACCAACTCCTGACTTGTGCAAGGCACAAAAAGCGTGCCATGGCTCTCCATCGTCCAAATGGGCGATTGAGTCCACCAATGGGAGGTGCCAAGTGTCGCCCTCCGCTGGTCCCAAAATGTTTCGTCTCCGGAAAAATCCAAAAATTAGTAATGGCATGGCGGAATTTTCCCTACGAAGTTGTGGAAACGTTTCGTCGGAAAGCGATTCTTTTAGTGAGTTGTGTACAAAAACGCCGAGGCTAACTTTAAGGCCAAACTTTTCAGACGTATTCTCTTACGTACATACTGAAATACGGTATAACACTGCTTCCCAAAATCTGAAACCTTCGAGCCCTAACTCGCTCCGAATCCTTGACGAAGGCATGGAGGACCACTCAACCGGATGAGGTATATATTCAGCTAGCTGCGGTCGTCGCCTCGAAAAGTTACCAAAGGACCCGCTGTCTTGGCCTCTTATCGGGATCATGTCACGACCCGTTCGGGGCGTGATCGTGCCTACCCGGCACCCAAGTAGTCATACATCGAGAAATCGTGGAATATAAAACAACCAAGATATGAAGCAGTATAAATAAGACACGGTTTACAGGAAAAAGTCGCCTTCGGCATACATATAATTACCCAAAATGAACAGTTACATCCCAACATTACAGGTCTAAGACCTGCTAAGAGTTTAAAACAACAATGGCGGGGCGGGGCCCGCCATACCACGAATGCAAATATCTACAACGGCGGGACCATACCAAAATGCTAAGCCTCCGAGAAAGCTGAGCTTTTCCAACGAAACGGTGATCCTAAGAACGGGGATCAACGGTAGGAGTACCTTTACTGCGGCATGAACGCAGCCCCCGAAGGAGGTCGATCTGACAAGTACCAAGTATGTGGCCGAAAATCACGTAAATGAAATCATAGTAGTCTATATAAGCGTGAGATATGTATGATAACCAAAACTACAGTTCATGATAAGGCCATGATCATGTCGTGGACTCACGCCTCAAAGTCATCATAAAACCGATGCGGGTAAGTATGAAGGCATAGCCGACTACTAAAACCCACAGTACAAACAAGGTCGTAAACTGTATCATGAGATCTGTCTACCGACCGGATGATCAAAGCGCCACTCGCGCAGATATCTAATGTGCGTGTCAGCCTCGAACTTCCGTAGCTCGCATAGGCCAATCTCATAGGCGCATGAGGTATAACCCCACATCGAGGGTAGCTACTCCGGCAATCTGGACTCGCCGTCCGCATGGCCACGAAGACCGCATGACCACAAGGGCCGCATACTAACCTGGAACTCCCGCAGTTCCGCATAGGCCATATAGACCTGCATAAGGTATTCTCGAATCATAGGTCCAACGACCGCTGAGTCTACCCCGCGACGGGCATCTTAACCGAGTCATGGTGATATGATATCATCATAACCGATTATCGTTTAAACAACCTAAGCACAACAAGGGAAAACCCTTTACACAAACATCACAAGATACTAATTCACGTAGCACCCTAACAAGCTTACTTATCAAGTCAACAAGAAAGTATTACAAGACTATCACAAATCAATACAATCAAGTTACTCACGCAAGGTACTTTCTACATTATGATAACAAGTTCGGGTTTTTAGCAAGTACTTCATGTATTACTCTTTTAAAGATCCGTTTCTTTCACAAAAGTCATCTGATACCAAGTATAGAAATAGAGTAATTTCCTTTTGAAGTAAATCAAAACACTTCTCTTTGTAAAATCAAGTAACAACATTCTTTTCTAACGCTCAAGTTTGCCTAGTTTCAATTACTCAAGTTTCGTTTTGAAAGGTTCCGTAGTTCATAGTTTTAATCTTTTAAAACAATTTGAGAAACATATACCTTATGTGTGAGTAGGTTATTATTGTTCATAACGATCTGATTACAGCAGCCGTGATCTAGGAAATGTAATATCATTTTGTCTCATCTTAGCTCTATCGCAGACGGAAGTTTCTCTGGTTTTAATAATACATTATTAGTCAAAACATTTCTTTTTATTAGCGCTGCTGTGGTTTGTTCGACATTCATTCTGATCGGTAAAACATCATTCCTTTTGAAAACCAAAAATACTATTTACTCACGAATGAGGTTTCACACTTTTTCACATTGGTATAATTAAGTCAAGTCTCTTATTTTCTTAAAACATTAAATCATTCTTTTTATCACTCTTAAGCCGTTATACCTAACTTCCCATAAAGCTAGTATAACTCTTAAGCTTTTAAAACCAAGTGTTACTCTTCTTTCAAAAAGGTTTCTTAATTCCTTTGAACTACTCAGATTCTTTTATTCAGCTTAAGTCAAAAGACATTGCCGTACTTATTGTCAGGCTTAAGTCCAAGACATTGCCGTAATTATTATTCGGTTAACACACGCTCGTCTACCGTACTATATACATATTCTTTAAAATATCATGCTCAAGAGGATAGGAAGAATCACATACCTTCTCGTGAAATCCACCGCCAAGTTGAATATGTCGCGCGAGAATCGACCTATAACATCAACACGCCTATCAACGTCGGCATCTTGTACAAAGCTCTAAGCGAGAGGGTTCGTTATTCTATGGACATTTGGGCAGCACTTCCCTACCCGGTGAGCTACTCAAGTCTCTGTGAAAGCGATCACCATGTAAGTACAGGTTCTATTATTCATCTTTAAACCCTTCATCGTGATAGCAGTTCAATTCTATTCTTTAATATCCTTCTAAGTATTTAATACTTACTCTATACTTCTACAAAGATATATATTCTAATTACAAAAGGATGATAAGGTTATTTACCCTGTAAGCCCAATAATATCCTAGATAAAAGTCACTACCGAGCAAGGTTTAGCTCCTAAGTTGTGCGCTCAGTAGCTCTAAGAAAACCTTGAAGTTCTTCACAACTTCTACTAAGGACTGGGGGATTTGGGCTAGGTAATTTGGGCATTATAACAATACTGTAAGGCAACCTTTCTACCAAGGGAGGGGGTAGTGTTTCTGCTAGGCTAGCTTTAGAGGGGTTGCTCTGCTAGGGCTTCTCAAAGGGAGGGTGTGTTTGGACTAAAACAACAAGGGAGAGGAGAGGATTTGAGACTTAGAAAGATTGCTCAATTTAGGATGAAATAACTCTTCAACAACGGGTATTTATAGGTCAAGGGATGGGCAACCAACGGCCAAGATTATGCCAGTGCAAGGCAAGTGTAGGTGAGGATTTAGGCAAGTGTCCTTGGCCAACTTGCACAAATATCCTACCAACTCCAAGACAAAATAAGCCAACCAATCGGCCCTATTGCAGTGTGACATCCCAATGAGAGGGTGACAGTGTGTCGCCTCTCGTTGGTCCAACGGTTGCGCCTCTCGGAAAAATCAGCAAAAAATAGAAATGACATAGCCGAATTTATCCTACGCTGAAGTCGGTAAAACGCTTCGTCAACGACTCTAAACGGGTGTTGTGCACAAAGTGGAATTCGTCCAAGCCAACTAGGGGGGGGGTGACACGTGTCGCCCTCCTACACGTCCAAAATATTTCATCTTCCGAAAATATCCACAATGGCCAAAATCTCGAAAACAAAGTGGGCCCCACAAAACCGTAAATTTTCTCCCGTGGGCCCCACGTGACCATTTCCGAAAATAAAATTCCATAATTCTCTAATATTCCAAGAAGTCCGAATACCAAATCTGGGAATCCAATTTCATTAACGGTAACCTTTTTCCTTCACAAAAACGAAACTTTTCCGTGGAAAAAATCGCTCCTCCTTTCCACTTCAATGTCGATTCTCGCACGCACGCCCTCGCATACATACCCCGAAACTACGGTATAACATTCTCCCTCTCCTTAGAAACATTCGTCTCCAATGTTCCTTCTAGGTATCAAACCACACCGGCGCCAGTATAGTCCTTACTGCTATACTTACGGAAACATCTATGCCACACCTGGCCACAACACACCAAACGCACCGACTTATCTCCAAGTCCACGAGGAATCACCTCTATCCACTAAAGCTCCTACCGAGGTCTAAAAGATACTCCTTCGCACCTACTCTTTACAATCGAAATGATCACACCTATGTAATACATGCTCGCTTCTTCCCATACCACTTTTGTCACTTTGCCTTGCTCGCCGCACTCTTCTCGCACACTCGAACTCTTCCTTATCACTTACCATGTTTCGCATCGCTTCCACCGACTCGAGCGCCAATAACCTCTTCTCGATAAGCTCCACCCTATCCACGCCCCGCGAACAAGTACGAACCAATCGCACTTTTGCTTACATCGAATCAATCGATCGGCAATCTTACACTGCTTATAAAAAGGCTCCAAACGGCGACACCAATACTGAAACGGTAGCTATAATATATACTCAACAAGAGGCAAGAGTCCTTACGCCTACTCAAATCCAACCACTTGCCCGAGGGTGAACGCGACATCGAGATTCACCGAGTTCCTAACCTTGCCTGTAACTCTTCCGGAAGAAACAGTGAACTTGGACTCCCCACACCATAAGGTGAAGGTAGGCACCCGCAGCCTTACAACCTTCTTTGAAATAATCATCTCGCAACTTACTACCGAGTACGGTTTGACTAAAAGATAAGACCAGGTGACCTCATCAGCCCGACTATCGACGAACGCATCCACGAACTCGCATAATGGTTAACTAAACTGGGCCTAACACCCTCGTGATCCACACAAAGCGGACCACCACAACCGACCTCATCACCAAACAGGCGTGGTCGACCGCAACACGGCCTCAACCCGACCCGGCAACGCGCCAAACACTAGCTCCCCGATCCGGAACCATCTCACCAATCACGTTACGAAAACCTAGCGGTCTTCTAAGCTCAACCATCCTCTTTCGTTTCACAACACTCAAAAAATATCTCATGTATACTATGCACTTCGATAAGGGTCAAACACAAAATAATTCTTTTACCAAAGATGGCCTCGCCTCTAAGGTCTTCTACGTAATATTCTAAGGCTCCCACTCTTTCTGTCCCCCAATCTTACCCGGTTAGTTAATCAACAATTCTAATCACACTAACACCATGCTAACCGAAAACAATACTTTAAGATATTCGCATCTTACTATACATATAAATCTCTAAAGGGTTAAGGATATACCTGTATTCACGCTGCACTTTCCTAGGTCGTCTAGTCAATCCTCAGCCGCTGGGCATAATCGGGAAGGTGATGAACTATCCACTGACCCCGAAGGCTGAGTCCCTACATCCCCGCCAACTCTGGTTGGACAATTTCTCGCAAATGGCCTGTTGTCGCAGAACAAAACAAGTTGTGCAGAAGCACGATACACTTCACGATGACATCGACCACAACGGCCATTGACCCGAGACCGAGTGGGGTGGCCTCGCTAACACCCCTCTCCTCTCGAACCATCGGCGATCCACAACTGATCTGAGTAGGCTTAGCCTTCCTACTCAGATCCTTCCTCATAGAACATTCCCTCGCCTATACGGCTCCCGATGGCCGTAGTATGATAAAAACAAGCACGATAAAAGATGTCACTCCACGATAGCGCCCGCCACAGCTGTGAACACCGAGGAAAACTCAACCCCGTGGGAGGACACTCTGCAGACGGCGGGCGTATATGTCTAAATACACTCGAACAGGCGATTCGCCTACGAGAGTTACCAAACGATCATGCCAAGCCGGGCCTCTCTTACTCGGCTGATCTTGTTTAACTGGCCGATCTCTACCTCCTCTCAGCCCGCTCGCACATAAACCCGAGACGAGCATGAGCACGCTCGCCCCTCGATCAAGAGCTACTCCTCACAACCCTTCTTCTTAGATAAGCATCAATATCCTTGGTATACAGGTACATAAAATACTCTTTGGCCGCCGTCCCTTGCTAGTATAACAAAAAGGGCGTCTCTTCCAATCCATATTTTTGCCGCTTCCAAGTCGTGGGCCCGAAGGTCCAGATGTCATGGCCAGCAGATGAACCGCCTGCCGCTGCAAGCCAAACTCGCTCTGTTGGCGACGTCTCGTAACTTCCTCGCATGCAAGCTATCACCCTGAGGTGATGATTGGGCTGTGCCCTTCTAAATCTGCACGTACTCAAGTAGCCTACTGCGGCAGCTTCCTTCGCCAGTTTGCCTTGCCATACGGGCTGCAAGGTTCGGGCGTGGAGGCATAAGCGGTAAAGGAAAGGAATACGTTAGAGGGGTCCAACTTATAACACAAATTTCTAAGCACGATCTCGTAGTGAGAAGAATGGAAAACAAATCCTAAATATCCTATAGCCTCGATTATTGGGCGTGAGTGCGCAACACAATCGATAATCAGGCTACTAGATGCGGTGCAGTAGACACTTTCCGAGAGATTAAGCGCTTCACGTGCCACTTTTGTCACGCACTCGTTCTGGGCTCGCGTAGTGGTGCCTTACGGCGGGCACCCAGTAGTCCTCGTCAATCAGTGGAATATAAAACAACGAAGATAAACGGTATAAATAAGCCACGGTTTAAGGAAAAATCGCCTTTATTACATATATAATTACCCAAAATGAGCAGTTTACATCCCGACATTACATGAATTAAGACCTCTACAGAGTTTAAAACAACGATGGCGGGACGGGGCCGCCATACCTGAATAAATATACTAGCGGCATGCAGGACCCTGCAAAATGCTATCCCTCGGGAGAAAAGCGGGCTTTTCAACCATTGAAGCGGTGATCCGACGAGGATGCTTGATGGGAGTACCTTTACTGCGGCATGAGCGCATTACACGGCGGAGGTCGATTACAACGAGAAATTAGTATGGCAAATGCGAAAATCATAAATGAAATCATAGTAGTCTATATAAGCGGGGGCCGTATGATAACCAAAACTCTGATTCCTGATAAGCGATCGTATCCAGTCGAGGACTCACGCCTCAAAGTAAATCATAAGCTAATGCGGGAGTAGAAGTGAAGGCATAGCCAGGCTACTAAAACCAGCGGTACAGCTAGTCGTAAAGCCCATCATGGTCTGTCTAGACCGTCACATGATCAAAGCGGCCACTGCGCGCCGATATCTAATGTGCGATATACAGCCGCAGAACTTCCGGTAGCTCGCGTAGAGCGATCCCGTAGGCGCGTGAGTATAACCCGCGTCGAGGTATTACTCCCCGGCGGCGTCACGGACTACTTGTCCGTGCTTGCGAGCCGCGTACAGGCGCATGCTGCTTTGGAACTCCGCGATTCCGCGCCAAACCATAGACCTGCATGGTATTCTCGAATCATAAGTCGGCAACCGCGATCTACCCGCGCCGGACGGCTTAACCCGGTCATAGGTGATATGATATCGTCGCAACGGCTTTGCTCGTTTATACTGCTTTAAGCCTGAGGAAAACCCGCTACCTGAACATACATAAGATACTAATTCACGTGGCATACCCCTACTTGACTTACTTATCAAGTCAACGAAAGTATTACAGACTATCACAAATCAGCTACAATCAAGTTACTCGGGGCTACTTTACACATTATGATAACAAGTTAGGGTTTTTAGCCCAATCGCATTATACCCGTCGGTATATGCGTGGGGGCGTCGTAGAAATTTGAACTTCTTTAGGCTTGGCCATTCTTTGTGCACGCTTACCAGTTAGAGTCGTTTTCAGCGAAGCGTTTTCAACCGTGCGGGAATTTATTATGTCGTTTTATAATTTTTGCAGTTTTAGAGAGGCGGCTATTTGGACCAGCAGCAGGGAGATGACAAGTGTCACCTCGCATTAGATGGAGTGGAGACGGCGAATTTGGACGATTGGTGAGTGGGGTTAGGGGTAGTATGAAACATAGTGATTCTACAAACCTGGTACAAACAAAATTAAATGGCTTGTATCATGAGATGCTGTCTAAGCGAGTCACATGATCAAAGCGCGCTCGCCGCGATATCTAATGTGCGTGCTCCCCAGCGCAGGCGATTTCGTGGCGCTCACGCGACGATCTGGAAGCACGGCGTGAGGTATAACCCGCGTCCGGTAGCTACTCCCGGCGGCGTCTGGACTGCCGTCGCACAGCCCTGGCCGCATGACCACAGGGCGTGCAACACGGAACTCGATTCGCGTAGGCCATATGAACTGCATGGAGCCATTCGAATCATGGTCAGCGGCCGCGATCACCAGCGTGAGGCGGCTTAACCGGTCATGGTGATATGATATCATCGCCAACGCTTTGCTCGTTTATACAACTTTAAGCGCAATGAGAGAAAACCCGCTACCGTGCAAACGTAACAGATACTAATTCACGCGTGGCATACTAACGAAACACTTATCAAGTCAACAAGAAAGTATTACGCAAGACTATCACTTAAATCAATACAACTGCCAAAGTTACTCACGCATGGTACTTTCTGCATTATGATAACAAGTTGGGTTTTAGCCCCAAGTACTGCCCATGTTATGCGTAGATTTCCGGAGGTATATGCGTGAGGGCGTGCGTAGAAATTTTAGACTTGAACTTTTAGGCTTGGCCGAATTCTTTTGTGCAATACAATCTGGCAGCCTTAGGTTAGAGTCGTTTCGGCCGAAGCGTTTTCTAAGACTTTCGTGAGGGAATTTCCGGCTATGTCGTTTATAATTTTTTGCGGATTTTTCCGAGAGGCGAAACATTTTGGACTAACGGAGGTGACAGTGTCACCCTCACATTGGATGGAGTGGACCCGGCAATTTAGACGAATTGGTGAGTGGGGTTAGGTAGGATATTTCGTGCAAGTTGTTGTGGTAGATGGATAAGGCAATTTGGCTTAAATCTAGCCCTACACTTGCACCATGACTTGTCTTCAATCTTGGCCGTTGGTTGGCGCTTCACTAATGACCTATAAATACTTCGCTTAGTTGATGAACTTCTTCATCCAAAAATTGTCTGAATCTTGAAAATCCTCCTGCTCCCTCAACCTTGTTCTCGCCCAAACACCACCCTCTCTACACTCTTGAGCCCTCACGGAGCCCCCACCCTACACACACAGTGGCTCAAGCGAGAGCAACCCCACACAGCCTAGTTGTGCTAGTCAAAATACTACCCAGCTGGTAGAAATGTATTCTCTGAAGTCGTTATAATGCCCAAAATACTTTAGCCAAATACCTTGTAGTACTTTCCAAAGTACCTTTTTGACGGAAAATACTATTATACTTTCCTTTAGCCACTAAACAAACCCCTAAGGAAAAATCTTCACCCGTAGAGTTGAAGTATTAAGTAGAAGTTGTGTGTATACAGCTTTAAGAGTTTCTTGGAGCGTTTTAGGCGCCAATTAGGAGCTAAACCTTGTTCAAAGAGCGACATATAAACTCCTCGGATAATTTTGGGCTTATCGAGGTAAACATTCTTGACCATACATTTGTAATTGAAATTACATGTTGTAGGAATATATAGTTGAAGTATACTATATATAGAACTGAGCATTATAATTATGCGGCAATGTCTTTTGATTTAAGCTGAATAATACTTACGCAATGTCTTGCGACTTAGCTAATTTAATAAGAATCAAGCTGTTTGTAATTACATGGGGCGTATTACGGTGAACTTGTGTAGCATTGCGTAAGTAAATTGTACACGCCCACGTCGGGCGTGTTAACTTCTTGGTTGGCTTCGTAGCAAGCCTCGATTGGAGAGAGAGATTTACGCTGGCATGCGGAGAGTCAATTTTCGTAGAATATTCTAAATGTCGGGATCTAAAGGTATTAATAGGCGCTTTATGGCCTCTATAGGTTGTAGTCTGCGTGTGGAGTGATCTGCTTGGCTGACGAGTGTCGTAGGCGGTTTTAGGTACTTGGAGCGTTTTGCTATTAGTCGATAATCGCTTCAGCGGTATGTGAACCTCTTCCTATCTCTTCTAGCATGATATGTGTGAACTATAGTAGTGGTAGAGCGTGCATGTGCTAAATGTATTTGATTGATGTAAAGCGTAAAGTGTTATAACGACTTTATGGCAAGTCAAGTTATAATAGCTTTATGTGGATAAGCACATACTTTGTAGTTTTTAAAAGGTAAATCTGATTTGAATAATAACTGCTTGATATGTGTTAATAAAGAACTTGAAGCATTTCAAAAGATTTATGAATCGTTTTGAAAGAACGAGTATTATCGGTTTTGAAAGCTTAAGAAAGTTATTAGACTTTATGGGAAGTTAGGTATAACGGCTTAAGAATGTTTCTGATTTTGAATCGAATGTGTATCATGAAACCACTGCGGCGTTAATAAAAGGAAAATGTATTGACTAAAGAAGTATTATTAAAACAGTAGAAACCTCAAATCTCGCGTGAAGCTAAGATGAGACAAAATGATATTACATTTCCTAGATCACGTCGCAGTAATAAGATTGATTATAACAAGAATAGCCTACTCACTTATAAGCATACAAAGTTTCTCAAAGCGTTTAAAAGGAGAATTATGTTTTAAAGGACTAAAACTATGAACTACTAAACCTTTTTCTAAAATGAGAAACTTGGCATTCAAATTAGGCAAACTGAGCGTTTGGAAAATAAGGACATATTTGATTTTACAAAGGAAAGCATTTTGGTTTCATTTAACAACGTTAGTCACTCTATTTTATACTACGGTATCGGGTGACCTTTGTAAAAGAAATGGATCTTAAAAGGAATTTAACGGACGTAGTACTTTTAAGGTTAAAAATCCGGACTTTGATATAAATGAAAGTACTGAGTCATGTGTAACTTGCATACTTGTTGTTATGAAACTTGACCATATTGCGTGTGATAGCCTTGTTGTGAAGTATTGTGTTCTACTCGAAATACGGTTCATCCGGAATGTATATCACTTGATCTACGTCATCCGAATGTATATCAACGATTGATTCGTAGGAATGTATTCACTTGACCGGTTAATCCAGGAATGTATGTTCACTTGAGACCGGATTCATCCAGAATGTATTTCACTGGCCGGTTCATCCGGAACGATTTCACTTGAGGACCGGGTTCATCAGGAATGTATTTCACTGACTACCTTGGATTCATCAGAATGTGTTCCATTCGACCTCTGGTTCATGGGATGAGCAAGGAGTGTATTCCACCTTTTCTATATTGGGTCCATAAGATGGGCGAGAGATCATTATAAGTATCACATGATTTGTACCTAAATGCCGGCAAGTAGGTGAGGAGGGCGAGTTCCATGGGCGTGAGGATGACTTTTGTAGGCGTCGGTTCGACTTGGCATGGCGCTTCCATATGTTGTGAATCAGAGTTTGGTTATCATACATGTCTCACACTTTTATATAGACTATTAAGTGATTTCATTTCTGATATTTTACTAGCTTTCATACTTGGTACACTGTTAGACCTCCGAGAATTTGCGTTCAATCGCCGTGAGTAAAGGTACACATCATTGCCGATCCCGCTTTAGGATCACGCTTTCAAATACATTCGGGAAAGCTCCGTTCCTTGGAGGCTTATCTTTTGTTATGTTACCAGCCCGAGCGTAGATGCTTATACATTCGGGGTATGGCCCCCTGGAATACCCCAATACAGTCATAGGTTATAAAATCTTAGAGTGCAGCAGCCAGCGTATTGTGGGCGGGGTTTGTAAAAAGGATAAATGTTAGGGTATTTATGTATATTTGATGAAACATTACGGCCTGCTATTTATCTTTCTCTTATTCATGTTCATGTTTTTATTTAAGCTGATTTTCTCGATGTTGTATCACTAGGGTGGGTAGGCACGATCCACGGGCCGTTCGGTCGTGACAAAAGTGGTATCGAGCGATTAGTCACCGGAAAGTGTCTCATGACGAGTGTCTAGTAGAGTCTTGATTACTCGGTGTGTTGTGCACCCATCTATAATCGGGGAAGGTCGCGAGGACATTTAGGATTGGTTTCCATCCTTCTCGTTACGAGAT
This sequence comes from Przewalskia tangutica, assembly GCA_029844215.1. NCBI lineage: Eukaryota > Viridiplantae > Streptophyta > Magnoliopsida > Solanales > Solanaceae > Przewalskia > Przewalskia tangutica. The sequence goes on along the minus strand of JAQGDG010000506.1, from coordinate 14,181 downwards.
CGTGCGAGGCTGTGTTGCGGATAAATTGGACTCTCGGCGTATTCCTTTGCTTTACGGCTATGCCTCCGCGTGAAGGCAACCTGTGCCCGGTGACGGCAAGGCAATCGAGAGCTGTTAGTGAGATCTGAGAGAAGTGCAGGCGCAGCCCCGATGCACGAGAGCGATTAACGACGAGCGGGTTTCGCGGCGCCGCGGCCAAGATTCAGCGAGAGTTTAGAGCGCAGCAGATGGGGCTTTGAGACTCTGATACACGAGCCTCCAGTCCCACCACACCGGAGCCCGATGAGACGGGTACAAAGAGATGGTCCCCGATTCTTGGCCGAAGGTATATCGTGGCAGATATGAGATAAAGTGGATGCGGCGATTAGCCGGCCCGATATAGCGTACCGTTAGCATACCGGCGAGCGCATGCATTTGAGGCTCGTGACTTACAGCGAGTTCTCCGTGCTGTTCTATGGATCGAGAAGGCGAGGACGACCTGGGGAGTTTATCAAACGCCTTCTGACCGGATCGTAAAGTGATCCGAGCCTCCGAGCAGAGCGCCGGTGGTATTGAGTTCGCGTCATTACCGCGTGATACTGGGCAGTTTGATTGGCTGCGATTTGATTCGTAGAGTTGTCCCCGGGAAACAGTACGCACTTCCAGATTTGGGACGCAGTTCTGAGGCATTTCTTGCACATTTCTTGCCTCACGAGATGAGAGGGTCGCAGAGCGGCTAAGATTTTTTGACGTTGAGGCGCGGGCGGACGGTTAGAAATGCAATGTGGAGTTCGACTCATTAGCTTCGGTATGTTCCTTGTAGTGCGCCGAGATATGGAGGAGCAGAGTACACCGCTACGTCAACGGGCCGACGATTACTTGGCGTAGAGGACTTGTGCTTCGTGTAGCTTTGCCGGGCATGGGATATTGCCCGCGTCTGGCTTCACGCACTAGGATGTGAGGCCTGAAAGTCGGCGGAATGGCAGAGATCGGCCCGAAGAGGCCGTAACAGCGGTCGCTTTGGTAACTTCGAGCGGACCGCTTTCGGCATTAGCCCGATCAATTATGTACCTCCACGATGCGAGAGTGGTCCCTCGCCGGTCTTGGAGGCGTTCGGGTATTGGGAGCTGGTGAGCTCGAGGCTTAGTTCACGGGTATACGTGAGTGCTAGCCAGGCCCGGAGATCTACATGTCCCCTCGGTCAGTACGATGGCAAACATCATCCTGGGAATGTCGATCTTTTCGTGCTTGTTTCACTGCGGCCGTACTACGTGGACGAGAGCCATGTGGCGAAGACTGTCGCTTATAGAGGAGAGGTACGGCAGAAGCGCTGACCTGCGGATCGATGGCTTGGGTTAATCGCCTGCGGTTTATGCGCACACACCGCAGGTGACTTATGATTATAGTGAGCGGTAGCGGTATATCCTAACCATCTAGAGGCTTGTATGTTTTGATGTTATGTTAATGTGTTAAGTGTTATGTTCGGATAGCTTTGTGCTAAAATGTGATTTAGGAACACGGTCAGAAAAGGGTAAGCTGAGGGTGAGAAAATGATGAACCTTAGAATATTACGGTTGAGACCTTAGATGTAAGTAAATGCTGAGTACAAGATTTTGCAGTGATCCTTGTCGAGTGCATTTTATGCTAGAAAATATTGTGTGATAAGTCTCTGGTTGGGTAAATGAAGTGGTATCTTTCATGATGTGATTTAGCGCGTTCGGATCGAAACAAGAGAGTTAGCGTGGCGGAGGGTCGGGTTGAGGCGTGTTGCGTGTCAACCGTGGCCAAAGAGGAATGAGGTGGGTCAGCTCGGGTGGTCCGCCGGTGGTAGGGTCACGGTGCTAGGCCCAAGTTTTGATGACCATCGTGTGAGTTCGTGGATACGTTCGACGGTAGATCGTGAAGGCGGAATAGCCTTAAGAAGATCGAGGCTAATAGGATGACCAAGTTGGGAGGTAGTGACTCCAAGTTTCGAAACTAAAGTGTGATGCGTATGCTAAAAGAGTTCAAGAGTTCGAGAAAGTCTGACGAGTAAGCGGTAGAAGCGAGCATGTGCGAGCACGATCTGATCATTTCTTGCAAAGGGAGAAGGTGCGAAGGATGTATATTTTAGACCTCGGGAATCGCATGCGATCCGGTACCGTTTGTTGGAGTCGGAGCGACACTAGAACCTCGTGACAAAGTGACAAAAGTTTGTGATGTTAGAGGTGTTTTCTCGTGGACTTGGATATAAGTATTTGCGTGCATATGTTGTTTAGTGGCGATTGTGGCGCTGGCTATTAGAAGAACTTTATCGTTATCCGTCTTGGAAGGAACATTCGACGAATGTTTCTAAGAGGAGAATGTTATACCCCGTATTTCCGAGTATGACGTGGGGGCGTCGAGAAATTTTCGAAATTCTTTCGGCTTGCCTAATTCTTTTTGTGCACAACACGGGGTTTGAGTCTTTTTTCGACGAAACGTTTCCAAAGTTTTCGTAGGGGATTTTCCGGCTATTTCATTTATAATTTTTTGGATTTTCGAGAGATTTAAACATTTTGATTCAACGGGAGGGTGACAAGTGTCACCCCACATTGATGGATGGGGACGGCAATTTGGGAATTGGTGAGTGGGGTTAGGTGATATTTTGTGCAAGTTGTTGTGGTAGATGGATAAGGTGCACTTGGCTTAAATCTGGCCACACTTGCACCACACTTGTCTTCATCTTGGCCATTGGTTGGCCTTCACTTGACCTATAAATACCCTTAGTTGATGAACTTTTCATCCAAAAATTGTCTAAGTCTTGAAAATCCCTCCTCTCCCTCAACCTTGTTCTCGCCCAAACACCACCCCTCTCCTCTCTTGAAGGCCCTCGAGCCCCCGCTAAGCCTGAGTGGCTCTGGCAGAGCAACCCCAGCCTGACAGTTGTGCTAGTCAAAATACTACCCCCTGGTAGAAATGTATTCTACAAGTATCGTTATAATGCCCAAAATACTTTAGCCAAATACCTTGTAGTACTTTCCAAAGTACCTTTTCTGGCCCTAAAATACTATTATACTTTCCTTTAGCTACTAAACGAACCCTAAGGAAAAATCTTCACCCGTAGTTGAAGTATTAAGTAGAAGTTGTGTAGACACTCAAGGGTTTCTGAGCGTTGGAGCGCATTTTGAGTAGGAGCTAAACCTTGTTCGGGAACCATATAGACTCGGATAATTTTGGGCTTATCGAGTAAACATTCTTGACCTTACTGTAATTGGAAATTACATGTTGTGAAATATATAGTTGAAGTATACTATATATAGAACTCAACATTATAATTATGCGGCAATGTCTTTTGACTTAAGCTGAATAATACTACGGCAATGTCTTGCGACTTAAGCTCAATTTAATAAGAGACTGACGTAATTACATAGGGTGTATTGGCGAGACTTGCAAGCATCGCTGTAGTAGAATTGTACACGCCGGTCGGGCGTGTTAACCCCGGTTGGCTTCGTAGCGGCCTCGATTGAGAGGAGATTTACGCTGTTGCGGGGAGGTCTTGCCAATTTTCGTAGAATATTCTACGGGATCTAAAGGTATTAATAGAGCGCTATGGCCTCTATAGGTCAGAGTAATGCGTGTGAGTGATCCGCTTGGAGAGTGTCGTGACGGTTTGAGGTACTTGGAGCGTTTGCTATTAGTCGATAATCGCCGCGAGGTATGTGAACCTCTTCCTATCTCTTCTAGCATGATATGTGTGAACTATAGTACGGTAGACGATTGTGCTAAATGTATTTGATTGATGTAAAACATAAAGTGTTATAACGACTTTATGGGAAGTTAGTTATAATAGCTTTACGTGGATAAGCACATACTTTGTGGTTTTTAAAAGGTAATCGATTTGAATAATAGCGGCTTGATATGTGTTAATAAAGAACTTGAAGCATTTCAAAACATTTATGAATCGCTTTGAAAGAATGAGTATTACTTAGGTTTTGAAAGCTTAAGAGTTATACTAGCTTTATGGGAAGTTAGTATAATTCGCTTAAGAATGTTTTACTGATTTCAAATCGTAATGTGTATCGACAAACCACTGCGGCGTTAATAAAAGGAAAATGTATTGACTAAAGAAGTATTATTAAAACCAAGAGAAACTCTGCGTAGAAGCTAAGATGAGACAAAATGATATTACATTTCTAGATCATGGTCGCTAATAAGATTGATTATAAACAAGAATAGCCTACTCACTTATAAGACATAGGTTTCTCAAAACGCTTTAAAGGAGAATTATGTTTTAAAGGACTAAAACTATGAACTACTAAACCTTTTTCTAAAATGAGAAACTTGAGCATTGAAATTAGGCAAACTTGAGCGTTTGGAAAATAAGGTTGTTACTTGATTTTACAAAGGAAAGCATTTTGATTTACTTAACAACGTTAGTCACTCTATTTTTATACTACGTATCGGGTGACCTTTGTAAAAGAAATGGATCTTAAAAGGAATTTAATCTGACGTAGTACTTTAAGGTTAAAAATCCGGACTTTGATATAAAATGAAAGTACCTTGAGTCGTGTGTAACTTGCTTATACTTGTTGTTATGAAACTTGACCATGTTGCGTGATAGCCTTGTTGTGTAAGTATTGTATTCTACTCACTACGGCTCATCCAGGAATGTATATCACTTGACTACGGGTCATCCGAATGTATATCAACGACACGGTTCATCCGGAATGTATTTCACTTGAGGACGTTCATCCGGAATGTATTTCACTTGAGGACCGGTTCATCCGGAATGTATTTCACTCGAGGACCGGTTCATCAGAATGTATTTCACTTGAGGACCGTTCATCCGAATGTATTTCACTGACTACCGCTCATGGGGAATGTGTTCAGCTTTGACACGGTTCATAGGATGAACAGGAATGTATTCCACCCTTTTCTATGGGTCCATAAGATGGCCGAGATCCGTATACGTATCACATGATTTGTACCTACAGCCGGATGAAGGAGTTCCACGGGCATGAGGATGACTTTTAGGCGTGAGTTCCCGACTTGGCATGGCTAACGCTTCTATGTTGTGAGGATCGTAGTTTGGTTATCATACATGTCTCCTGCTTTATATAGACTATTATGATTTCATTTACAGTATTTACAGTTTCACATACTTGGTACCTGTTGTATTGACCTCCTCGAGTGCGTTCATCTACGCGAGTAAAGGTACATCGGTTTACGATCCTCGCTTAGGATCACCTTTCAGCGTATTGGAAAGCCCGTTCCTTGGAGCTTATCTTTTGGTATGTTACCACGAGTCCATGTAGATGCTTATACATTCGGGGTATGGCGGGCCTGTCTGTCATAGAGGTTGTAAAATCTTGAGTGCTGCAAAGTTGTGGGCGAGGTTTGTAAAAGGATAACTGTTCGTATTTATGTATATTTGATGTAAGGCAAGCTGCAGTTAGCTTGTATTTATCTTTTCTCTTATTCATGTTCATGTTTTTATTTCCGCTGGTTTTCTCTGATGTTGTATCACTAGGGTGCCGGGTAAGGCACCATCCACTGCCCGGTTCGGGTCGTGATAAGATTTCATGTATTACTCTTTAAAAGATCCGCTTCTTTCACAAAAGTCATACAATACTAAGTATAGAAATAGAGTAATTTCCTTTTGAAGTAAATCAAAACACTTCTCTTTGTAAAATCAAGTAACAACATTCTTTTCCTAACGTTCAAGTTTGCTCTAGTTTCAATTACTCAAGTTTCTCATTTTCGAAAGGTTCCGTGAGTTCATAGTTTTAATCTTTTAAAACAATTTGAGAAACATATACCTTATGTGTGAGTAGGTTATTATTGTTCATAACGATCCGACATGCAGTGATCTAGGAAATGTAATATCATTTTGTCTCATCTTAGCTCCTATGCAGTATGGAAGTTTCTCGGTTTTAATAATACATTATTAGTCAAAACATTTCTTTTTATTAGTATGCGTGGTTTGTTCGACATTCATTACGATCGGAAAACATCATTCCTTTTGAAAACCAAAATACTATTTACTCACGAATGAGGTTTCACACTTTTCACGTTGGTATAATTAAGTCAAGTCTCTTATTTTCTTAAAACATTAAATCATTATTTTATCACTCTTAGCCGTTATACCTAACTTCCCATAAAACTAGTATAACTCTTAAGCTTTTAACACCAAGTGTTACTCTTCTTTCAAAAGGTTTCTTAATCTTTGAACTACTTGCATTCTTTTTATTGGGCTTAAGTCAAAAGACATTGTCGCATTTATTATTCAGCTTAAGTCCGAAGACATTGTCGTAATTATTATTCAGTTAACACACGTACGTCTACCGTACTATATATACTTTAAAATATCATGCTCAAGAGGATAGGAAGAATCACATACCTTCTCGGCGAAATCCACCTGCCAAGTTGAATATGTCACAGCGCGGAGAATCAGATTTATAATACCAACACGCCTATCAACGCCCGCATCAGCATGCGTAAAGCTCTCAGAGTAGGTTCGTTATTCTATGGACATTTGGGCAGCACTTCCCACCCGAGCTACTGAGTCTTGTGAAAACAGTTCCATGTAAGTACAGTTCTATTATTCATCTTTAAACCCTTCTGGTGATATGATTCAATTCTTTCTTTAATATCCTTCTAAGTATTTAATACTTACTCCTATACTCTACGGTATATATATTCTAATTACAAAAGGAGGATAAGGTTATTTACCTCGATAGCCCAATAATATCCTAGATAAAAGTCGCTGAGCAAGGTTTAGCTCTAAGTTGTACGCTCAGAGTAGCTCGAAAACCTTAGAAGTTCTTCAACTTCTACTAAGGACTATGATTTGGGCTGGGTAATTTTGGGCATTATAACAATACTAGAAGGCAACTTTTCTACCAAGGAGGGGGTAGTGTTCGGCTGAGCTAGCTTGGGGCTGCTTCGGCTAGGGCTTCAAAGGGAGGTGTGTTTGGACGGAAAACAACAAGAGGGAGAGGGGAGGATTTGAGACTTAGAAAGATTGCTCAATTTGGGATGAAATAACTCTTCAACAAGAAGTATTTATAGGTCGGACGTGCCAACCAATGGCCAAGATTATAAGTGCAAGTTGCAAGTGTAGGGTGAGGATTTAGGCAAGTTGTCCTTGGCCAACTTGCACACAAATATCCTACGAACTCGAAGACAAAATAAGCCAACCCAATCGGCCCATTGGTATGACATCCACCAACGAGGTGATGTTGTCGCCCTCGCTGTCCAACGTGTCGCGTCTCGGAAAAATCCAAAAATTAGAAATGACATAGCGGAATTTATCTACGAGTTGTGTAACGTCACGTTTAAAAACGACTAAACGGTGTTGTGTACAAAGTGGAATTCGTCCAAGCCAACTAGGGGGTGACACGTGTCGCTTCTCTACACGCCCAAAATATTTCATCTTCGAAAAATATCCTGATGGCCAAAATTCAAAACAAAGTGGGCTCTACAAACCGTAAATTTTCTCCCGTGGGCCCCACGTGACCATTTCCAAAATAAAATTCCATAATTCTCTAATATTCCAAGAAGTCCGAATACCAAATCGGGAATCCAATTCCATTAACTAACCTTTTTCCTTCACAAAACCGGAACTTTTCCGTGGAAAAATCACCTCGCTCCTCCTTTCCAATTTCAATGTCGTGATTTCGCAAATGACGTCCTCGTGATACATACCTCGAACTACGGGTATAACATCACGGTCCCTACGTGGTATCTACGCCTCCATCCCCGCATAAGCTCAGATACGGCAATATCGTGCCGGTGAAGAGCTACACGCAGCAAGCCTCCGCAGTAGTCATCGAGCCGTGGCGTGGTGGTGCACTCGTCCTCCATACTTGCCACTAACGCAGGGACATATCGAGCCAACGAGTCGAACTCCACGTTGTACTCCCGTCCGTCGCCTCTCGCTCGGCGTAAATCTGTCGCCTGCGTTTCTCATTCATGAGGCAAGAAATGGTGAGAAATGCCTCGAGAACTCATCCCAACATTTGAGGCGATGCTCCCGGACGGCTCCGCGAATAAAACGATCATTGATGCAGATTACGCGAACCTAAGACCACCGACTCGATCTCGAAGCCTTGATCACTCTCGTGATCCACAGAATCGCTTGATGAACTCCTGCGGATCATCCTCAGCCTCGACCGTAGGAACTTCGGTGGACTACACTCAAGAAGTCCCGAAGTCTCCAACTATCGGCTGCAGGGTACTTCACGGTACCACCGGCTCCGTCGATCCTCAAGTCTCGCCATAAACCTAACTAGTAATCGGGTCATCTCCGCGTAACCTATATCCTCTGCTCTGGCCGTGGACTTGAGGCTCGAGTATCGTGGGCCTCGTGCTTCACCGCTGCTCTAAACTCTGGGTGGCGGCGTCGTGGAATTCGCCGTCTGCGCAAAGACCACCTCGTAAGCGGAGTGCATGCCCGCGTAACCACATGTGCTCTACTCGCTGCTCCTTGCGCCACTTCTGGGCCTCGTTTCTTTGCGGAGACATAATCGGTACATGAGAATACGTCGGAGAGTCCAACTCATAACATGGATCTAAGGCACGATCTCGTAATGAGAAGAATGGAAATCAATCCTAAATATCCGTAGCCTCCACGATTATAGATGTGGTGCACAACACACCGATAATCAAGACTCATCGACACGGTGCGTAGACACTTTCCGAGGATTAATCGCTCGATACCACTTTTGTCACGACCGACCTGCCCGCAGTAGTGCCTTACCCGGGCACACAGTGATACAACATCGAGAAAATCAGCGGAAATAAAAACAAACATGAACAAGACATAAAATAAGCAATAGGCTAACAACGGTTACCTTCACGTATATAAATTAAAATTGAGCGATTAAATCCCTTACAAACCACCCACAACATGCTTTATACCCGTATTTCAGTATATATGAGGCGTACGTCAAAAGTTCAAAACTTAAGTTAAGGCACAGACGAAAATTTGTGCCTGACCCACTTAAAAGAATCGTTTTTCCGAAGCGTTTTCCAAAACTTGCGTAGGAAAATTACTACCGTCATTTATATTTTTGCGTATTTTCCGAGAGATGAAATATTTTGGACCAACGAGAGGGCGACACTTGTCACCCCAAGTTGGCGAACAGACGACGCGCGTTTTTGTGGCCTTGCTTTAGTCAAGGTTAGTAGGATATTTTGTGTAGTAGATAGATAAGGACACACGGGTGAATCCACACTTCCACTGCCTCCACATGCCTTAATCTGCCCTTGAAAGCCCCATAAATACCCCTGAGTTGAAGACTTCTTCATCCACAAATATTTTCCAAGTCTTGAAACTCCCTTCCCTCAGAGAGCTTTCGTCCAAGCCTCCCTTTCCACTCGAGGAGCTAAGTAGAAACACCCCTCTCCCTCCTTCCTAGTTGTCTCGTCTAAACCCCTCTTGGTAGAAAATACTCTCTAGTATTGTTACTATCCTCAAAATACCCTAGCAGATATCTAGTAGTATTCCAAAGTCACCTCCATACTTAGAGCCCGAAAAATACTACTATGCTTCCTTTAGTCACTAAACGAAAACCTCAGGAGAAACTTCATAGTTGGTTGAAGTAGTAGAGTTGTGTAGAAACTTCTGGGTTTCTTGGAGCGATTGGAGCGTGCAGTTAGGAGCTAAACTCGATCGGGATCGACTTATATCTTGGATAATTTTGGGCTTATCGAGGTAAATAATAATCTTATCCTTCTATTGTAATTGGAGAATACATACCGTAGAAGTATAGAAATAAGTATAAAATACATAGAAGGATATTAAAGAAGAGAATTGAACAGTAATCACATCAAGTATTAAAGAAGATTGAATGTACTTACATGTGTATTTGAAGAGCTTGTATAGTTTACGGGTGAGGAAGTCTTGCCCATTTTAAGTGAATAGAGAACCCTACGCTTAGATTATCCTGGCTGAGTAGTCTAGACGTTGATAGACGATTTGACTATTATAGGTTGATACTCTGCCGCGCGACATATTCGACTTGGCGGTGGATTTCACCGAGAAGGTATGTGATTCTTCCTATACTTTGAGCATGATATTTTAAAATATATATATAGTACGGTAGACGTCGTGTGTTAATCCGAACATGGTTTTACTTGACGCCTTTTTGACTTGAGTCTAAATAACAAGAATCTTGAAGTATTTCGAAAATTATGAATCATTTTTGAAAGAAGAGTAATACTTGGTTTTTAAACAAAGCTTAAGAGTTATACTAGCTTTATGGGAAGTTAGGTATAACGACTTAAGAAAGATAAAAGTGACGGTTTACTTATGTGTTTATAAAAGACTTGTAATATTTGGAAAGCATAAGAATATGGTTTGATGAGTAGACATATTGTGATGAATGTGTGTTAGTATCTTGTAACGTCAGGTAAAGAGGTTATTCTTATTTGTGCTTATGTTGTTTAACGATAAGCCGTTATGTTAATTACATCACTGCTCTCTCGAGATGATATCAGGGTTGCCCCTCCACGCAGGGTATACCTCGTGGCAGGACTATGATTCGAGAATACCTCATGCGGGTCCAGGGACCTATGCGAGCTCACGAGAGTTCCGTGTTAGTGTGCGGTCCATGTGGCCACGCGATGCATGTGGCCATGCGGACTACGAGTCCGAGGGCGATGCGGTGAGTAGCTACCCTCGATGCGGGGAATACCTCATGCGGGCCTAGGTGGCTTATGCGGACTACGGGAGTCCAGGATTAGGCATGCATAATGATACTATGGGCGATTGGCCTTGCTTCGATCATTCGCAGCCTAGAAAAGACCTATTACAGTTTACCTATTGTTGCTCTTTGTTTATGCATGCGCACTATATGCGGTTACCTCGTTGTTTCATACATATTTGTAAAATTGGTTTTGAAATGATATGATCTCATTTAAGTACTTTACAGTTTCACATACTTGGTACATGTTGTACTGACCTCCTTCTGGCCGCGTTCGCCGTAGGTAAGGAAAGTGCTTGATCCGCATCCTAGGATCTTTGCTTTGGTGTCGGAGCTCCATCTTCTTCCCGAGGCTCGACTTTCGTATGATCTCCTGCTGTTGTAGATAGTTTTGTACATTTGTGGTATGGCGGGGCCCGCCATAGTTGCTTATCTTCAGAGGTCGTAGTCTATTATGCAGTTGGGATGAATCGCGATTTTGATTATATATATACGCGAAAGCGCCACCTTTTCTCGAGATAAAGCGTGGTTCCATTTACAATTGTTTCATGTCTTGTTTTATATTCGATTACTGGATGTATGACTACTGGTGCCCGGTAAGGCACTATCCACGGGCCGTAACGGGTCGTGACAAGTACTACACTCTACAAATTTTATAACAACTATGATTTGGACGGGGCCATACCACAATGTACAAGAACCTACAAACTCAGGAATCATACCAAAAGATAAGCCTCGGAGAACGGAGCTTCCTAAAATCCGAATCGTGATCCTATGAGCAGGATCAACAATCGTCTACCTCTACACTGCAGATAACGCAGCCCCGAAGGAGGTCGATCTAACAGTACAAAGTATGTGGAATCAAAATATAAATGAAATCATAATAGTCTATATAAAGCGAGACATGTATGATAACCAAACTACTCCTGATATATATTAGTGATCATGTCAAATCGGTGACTCACGCGTAAAGTCATCACTCAAATATAACCTGAATTTAACCAGACAACTTCGCGTGCCCCACATCTTACCTCGGTATAAGTATGGCTATGGAACCATCTAATGGAAGCATACCCGTGGGCACCCATGGTCGGATGTCGAAGGAAATAACAAGATAACAATCATAATGGAAGATACCGTACCACCCATCGCGTCCGTGATGTCAAAGAAAATAATGAATAACACTAATGGAAGCATACCCGGGCACCATCGATGTCGGTATGTCCAAAAGGAAATAACAAGATAACAATCATAAGGAAGATACTCGTGAGCCACCCATCGTGTCGCATGTCCAAAGCAAATAATGTAATAACACTTAACGGAAGCATACCCGTGGCCACCCATCGTGTCGGTATGTCGAAAAGGAAATAACAAGATAACAATCATAAGGAAGCATACTCGTGGGCTACCCATCGTGTCGATTTCCAAAGCAAATAAGAATAACACTCCTAATGGAAGCATACGTGGGCCACCCATCGTGGCGGTATGTCCAAAGGATCGACATAGTGGAAGCATACCGGTGGGCCACCCATCGTGTCGGTATGTCCATCAATCAACGGATAGCCTACTCTCCAACGAGAGACGCCAGAAGACGTAAACACAACACTTGCATAACAAAAGCTATCACCACAAGCATAAAGTAAGTTCAACATACTTTTAGACATTCTTTTTATGAACACAAATCCGGGTTTTAACCCCAAGGTACTACGTATTTTAACTCTTTAAAAGATCCATTTCTTTCACAAAAGTCACACGATACGTGAGTATCAAAAATGAGTAACGCTTTTGTAAGTAAACCAAAACAATTTTCATACTTTCTTTTAAACCAAATCATTTCTCCTTTAAAGTCCGATTTACCATTTTAAATCCAATAATAAAACCATCATTTTGTTTTCATAAAGTCGTTATAACTAACTTCTCATAACGCTATTATAACACTTTATGTTTTAAACAATTTAAGACAAACCATGCCTTTCATTTAAAACAAAACACATCAAATTCCTCAGGTCTAATTTCTTTTAGAAAACAAGTTCCTTACTTTGTACTTTCACAAAAATCAATACTTGTTATTAATTATTGTATTAAAGCAGCCATGATTTAGGAAATGTAATACAATTTTGTCTGATCTTAGCTTCTATTCAGATGGAGGTTTCTACTGTTTTTAATATAATTAATTATTTGTCAATACTTTTTACTTTTTTTACGCTGCAGTGGTTTGTTCGATACTTTTTCTCATTTCCTAAATCAATATAACTTATTGCTTTTAAAACTCAATTACCCATTTATCATAAATGCGGTTTCACAACTTTTTAACACAAACCAAGTCCTTAATATTTCACATCAAGTCATTTATAAGTCAAGTCTCTTATCTTTTAAAAACCATGTACCATTTCTTTACCTACTAAAGTTGTTATAACAAACTTCCCATAAAGTCGTTATAATACTTTATGTTTTAAAATAATCAAATGTTTAGCAAACGTGACGTCTACCGCATTACATAGTTCACACAATCATGCTAGAAAAGATAGGAAGAGGTTCACATACCTCTCGCGACGATTATCGACAATTAGCAAAACGCTCCAGTACTATCACTCGCTAGCCTTTTCCACCCTTCCAAGTAGAATACACTACTCGTAGTACTTCCACCTATATAATGGCCATAAAATGTCTATCAACTTCTAGATCTCTTGAATATTCTAAATACAAGATTCCTTATTCTACGGAAAATTCGCGGCAAAGCACTCCCCCTCCTTTAACCACATAAATCTCCTCTATCAAGGCGCTACACAAGCCAACAACCCAGGGGTTACACGCCTAACCGGACGTGTACAACTTGCCCCACAATACTACAAGTCTCATAAATACGGTCAATGTAAATACTAATTCTTATCCATATTCATTCTACATGAGTATACTCAACTATACATTACTACAACATGTAATATCCGATTCTGATAGGGACAAAGATAATTACCTCGATGAGCCCAAAATTATCCAAGATTATAAGTCGATCTGAGCAACGTTTAGCTCTAAATCCTTACGCTCGAACCCGCTCCAAGCAACCCTTAGAAGTTTCTAAACAACTTCTCTTAACACTTCAATCCAAAAAGTAGAAGAACACTTAGGCTTTAAATGTTGCAAGTTTCGTGCCACAAGAGGTAGTTTTAGGGGCTAGGGGTGTGAAATATTTTCCAACTCTTGGTACCACAATATTCCCCTAACACTCTGGAAGAACATATAAGAAACTTTAAGAATTTTTTGGACAACTTCTTGAGAAGTCAAGAAATCTCAAGAAAGCCAAAGGAACTACAAAGAAACAAAGAGGAGTTGTTTGCCTGTGGAAAATCTAAGTGTGGTATGATATGAAGTCTTGAACTAGGGGTATTATTATGTGAGAATCAAGGAGTTAAGATCATAACAAGTGTGAGGTCTCGATTTATGGCCATGTGGCACAGTGTGGGTCCAACGGCTTATACTCATCTACTACACAAAAATATCTTGAAGACTTCTGACCAAATGTTTTATGGCCTTT
>JAQGDG010000505.1:0-125988 GCA_029844215.1 Przewalskia tangutica | reverse complement strand
TACTTCCCAAATCCAGATTCTATACTTCTATTCAATGTCAAGAAATCTTTGTCTACACTTATTAGAATAAACCATTCTTATAACTCTTCCTTAAGGACCGCGTGAGTTAATTCTCTAACTTCAACCCGACAGACATCCTTAAAGCAAGTCAAATATATCAAATGACTTGACCATTTAAATCACGTGCGTCTGCCGTACTAAGGGATTATAACTACTCTGCGTACCGAGAGATAAGAAAGTTTCCACATACCTCTTTTGTTTAATCCACTTGCCAAGTCAATATGTAGATAAAGTAGATGTCAACCTATATTGACCATAATACGTCTATTAGCTGAAAGCGTCAATGAGTATATTCTAATGAAAAATCCCTTGTTGCGGAAAAATTGGACGAAGCTTTGCTTTGTTTCTACGTACTTTTCCACCTTTTTCAAGGTTGAATTCAATAACCAAGCGCCACATTTAAGGCATGACAATTCAGCTAACGAAAAGAGGATTACGCCTTCCGGGACGCGTAAAATTCTGCGCGATAATACAATAATTCCAAGCCATATTACTATAATATCACAACAATTATCAATTTCCTTTCCATTTCCTTTTAACTGAACTCGTTATCCCAACATGTTATATAAATCATAACGATTATATATCCTCCTATTGTAACATACGGCGATTTAGCTAACAGCAATTGATTCTAATATGAGTGGCTAACATGCCGCTTTTCGGTTTTAATGAAACAGCAAGATCCAAATCTTTTCAAACTTTAATATAATGGCCTCAAGCTCATTTCTTAACTCTTTATAACTTGAAATCTTGATTACACGAAGGTGGAGATTTTTACCTCAAAAGCCCTCTTTAGAAATCTTAACTTCACTTTAAAATTATCCGCAGAACCCTCTACAAGCTTGCCCGACACTTTTCCTTCTTGAAGCCTTTCCAAAAAATCTTCGGGGTTAAACAATTTGAGAGAGAGAAGAGGAATTTTTCTTAGGGAAACCCTGCAAATGGCCAAATCTTGAAGGCTTGGCCTAAAATAAGACCCTCCTTTGGTCAAAAAGATGGGAGGACACTTGTCGCCCTCCCATAGGCCTTTTATCAAAATATCCCGTTTTCGCCCCACTACCAGCGTAAATCCCGCTTGGAGCAGTGGCCGTCACCAGCGCGGCCCAGCTGCAACCTCGAAGGACTTTCCGGAAATATCGGCGCGCGACCACATGCTGCCGCGTACTACGGCGATGCGACGCGGAAACTGTCCTCTGCGTCGGCCTTAGAACTTCTAATGCAGTAACTTCCCTACCCGATGTCGATCAATGAGTGGTTTGTTGCGTTCAAACTAGACTCAACAACCCCCATACTAGTCTTTTAAAACTCCTCAAAACTCCTAAGGGACTAGGAGATATACCGCTCAAAGTTGATTGAAAGTCTGCCACACCTTTTGCCAACCCAACTTTCCAAATTCAAATCTTATTTCCTTTAAATGCGTTCTTAACTTAACCTCTTGAATTCACGGTGTACATTCTTCCCCCTTAGAAACATCGTCCGAATGTTCTTTTGGAGTCAATCTAATATTCCTCGTACTTTACAATTAATGGAACTTTATTATGCCACTAATGACCTAAGATATCGCACTCGCATACCCGTCCATCATTGTCAACCAAGAAACAGATCCCAAGGGTGCACCAGCTATTACTCAATTCAAGGCCTAAAATGCTTCTCTTATCGTACTTTCCACCTACTTCTAGCATTCATACATAGTCTCAATATAATCCGTTCATGACACTTAAACATATAACAACTTTATCATGCATACAAGTCTCTAAAGGATCAAAAATATACCTGAAGTCGCATAGACGGGTAAAAGACGGCCAAAAGCGGAGCTGCTACGCGACCTCTGCCCGCGGCCTGGGTGCATGAACGTCTGCCTAGCCATTGAAGGCGAAGAACCAATGACCCGATAGATCATGCTACTCTCCGCGTGCACGCTGGTTGGGCGTCCTGCCAAATAGCCTGTTGGCGCAGCATAACAATTATTTATCGACTGGTCGACATTCCCCAAATGAGCTCTACCACAGTAACCACGAGGAAAGGTGGCCTCCAAGCTACATCCCGGACATCTGTGAACCAGCGGCCGGAGCCACGGACGCTCCAGAATATCCACGCTGAATGGTCGAACCAGCCGCCCGAGAAAGTAGAAGGAGCGCTTCTGCGTCGGTGAAATGCTCAATCTGCTTTAGTCACACAACACATTCTTGAAATTTTGTCGCCTCGAAAACTATCACGAAACTCTGCGATCTGTCCTGGCAGGCTTGGGGTGAATCTGGCGGCTTCCTCTCTCACTATTCTCAATCCTCTTGTGCATAAGCCTTCATCTCGACAATATCCATACATGAAGAGCACTCCGAACGTCGATAACCATATATCGGTCTAGTCCCATCACATAAGCGGTGAAATTTGTCCGCCATATACGCCACAATAGTGGGTGCATGCACCGCCAATGAGTCAAATTCGGTTGTACTCTCGATGGTTCTCCCATTCTGTCTTAACGCGAAGAACCTATCCAGCCGGGCTCTTACCGTCTCGGGAGGCAAAAAGTGATCGAGAAGGCTTAGTGAACTCATCCCAAATTTGGAGGAGCACCACACCTCTAGACAACACCCACGACTCAAACCAGTTCAGCGCAATATCAGCGTGGTAGAAGCTAACACAGCGGACTCGTCTCAGGGCCCTAAGCACCGTAGTCGCGCACTGCCGAATGAACTCCCGAGGTCCTCGCCGGACTCCGAACCATAGAACTCGGGTGGATTACAACTCAGAAAGTCCTGAATCCTCAAACTATCGGCTCTAGGTTAGGCTCGGCTCTGCCGGTCGCCGCCTGCCACAATGCTATCGATAATCGGATCTTCTCTCCGTAATCTCGATATTCAGCCCAGGTGTGGGCTGGGGGCTCAGTCTGGAACCTCTCGTGTTCTTCTTGCCGCTCTCGGCTCTCCATCTTTGCAGGCGTGGATGATCTCGTCGATCCCCATAACCTCGAGGCGTAGTGCGGGCTGATTCTAGAAATTCTCATGTGTACCACTAATAACTCTTCATTTGCCTTGCCGCCTTCTCGCCCCAGTGGAGGAGGCATAAGCCCGATACATAAGAATAGGTCGAGAGGATTCGGCTAGTAGGGCGGCTCTCTGCACGATCTCGGAGGGAGAAGAATGGAAACAAATCCTAAATGTCCTGTGACCTCACGATTATAGATGTGAGTGCGTGACATCAATAATCAAGACTCTAATTGACACGGTATGTAGACACTTACAGAGGACTAAATGCTCTGATACCACTTTTTGTCACTACCCAGCCAGGGCGAGGCTAGTGTCCTACCCTGGCACCACTATGGTATACATCGGATATAATCGTGAACATACATAAGCAACAATGAAATAAATAATAGGCTGGCCGATAAGGCTACCTCCGGATATAAACAAATCCAGCGATTACCTCGATTTTTTTATAAAGTGACCACAAGATATGACTACTGACCTCTAAGAATTTACATAATAATGTGGCGGGGACGGGGCCGCCATTACCTGAATGTACAAAAGTCGGCAACCAGAGGAACCATACCAAAGACAAAGCTTAGGAGGAAATGGAGCTTTCAAGAAGCTGACGCTGATCTAAGAGCGCGGATCGCTAAGTTATGTACCTCGACTGCGGCATGAGCGCACCGAAGAGTCGAGTACAAAATATGTACCAAGTATGCAAAATGAAAATCTTGTAATTTAAATCATAATAGTAAAAATACAGTGAAGACATATATGATAACCAAGTTTTACCTTATGCATTTGTCTCAACATATGAACAATAGTCACGCGGGGCTATGAACACCAACCTCGAATATCAGCGCGCGTGGGATTCCCGTCCGCTGCCAGGCCGTAGGTGTAAAATCTAACCACGTGTCGCGCTCGTGGTATCCCACCTCACTGTCGGTACCACGTATAACACGTATATACCTATATCCTGCGCGTGGAATCCCGTCACGCCGACGGCGTAAGAGTAAAATACAACCGTGTGGCGCGCGTGGCATCCCACCTCACCGTCGCGTACATACACAACACATACATATATATATATATCATGCCCGTGGAATCCTCATCTTGGGTACATGACTAGGTGTCCACTCGCGTCGTGGGTAGCAAATCCACGGAACGGTGGTATAACGATCTTGAGGATTTACCGCCGTTTAGTACTCTTACCAAGAAGGTGGTATAACTATCTTGGGGGTGTATCATTTATACTCTTACCCGCCAACTACTACGCCTCGGAATCCCTCATCGTAAGTATGTCCACGGTGCACCCGAGTGGAATCCCACATCAGCGTCGATGCGTCCAAGTAAAACACATACTAAGACCATGGAAGCATACGCGTGGAATCCCATCAACTGAGTGCGTCGGTAGACTCATGGGAGGCAATGGAAGCATACCCGTGGAATCTCCATCACCGATGGTACGTCCAAGTAAACTCCTAACCTTTCAGACAGCCATTAACATACAAAATGGATCTCATTTTATGACCTTAAGGCACTTCCCATATCACTTAACAAGTCCTGGGAATTTCAACCCAATCTTATGTATTTATTCTTTCCAATATCCCTTTTCCACATAAGACCCGAGATACTAACACAGTAGTATCAGGCTTATCATTTCAAACAAGTTACCATACTATTAGAAATATGCTTGCTTCTAAATCAAGTGACCTCATTTAAACTTTAAGAAAGTGATGCCTTTAAATCAAATTGCCTTTCTTAGTATCCGTTCTTTTATCTAGGCTACCTTATTAGAGAAAAACCATTTCTTTAAGCTTCCATAAAGTTATTATAACCAACTTCCCATAAAGCCGTTATACTAACTTTATGCTTTAGAAACCAGACATCCTTATCCTCATAAAGTCTGTATAACTAACTTCCCATAGCGTTATAACTCTTTTATGTCTTGGACCACTTTGCTCTCTCATAACGAAGAGGCATGTACTTGAATATCTTAACTTTAGAAAGCAAGTTTCTTAACTTAGGAATCAGTCTCTTATCTTTAGAATAGTTCGAGAATCAATACTTTCCAAATCGATTATTCTATACTTATTCATATCAAGAAATTCTTGTCTGCCTTATTAGAATAAACCATTCTTATAACTCTTCCTTAAGGACACGTGAGTTAATTCTCTAACTCAACCAACTAGACATCCTTAAAACAAGTCAAATATATCAAATGACTTCGCCATTAAATCACGAAATCTCGTCAGTACTAAGCGATTATAACTACTCATGCCGAGAGATAAGAAAGTTTCCACATACCGCTTTTGTTTAATCTACTTGCCAAGTCTAATATACGTCGTAGATGTCAACCTATAATGGCCATAATACGTCTATTAGCTTCAAAACGGCGTAGTATATTAATGAAAAATCCCTTGTTACGGAAAAATTGGGCACTTCCTTTGTTTCTACGTCTTTTCCACCTTTTTCGAGTTCGAATTCAATAACCAAGCGCCATATTTAAGGCACAACAATTCAGCTAACCAAAGGGGATTACACGCCTTCACGGGGCGCGTAAAATTCTGCCCAATAATACAATAATTGCGAAGCCATATTCGGCTATAATATCACAGCAATTATCAATTTCCTTTCCATTTCCTTTTAACCCAACTCGTTATCCCAACATGTTATATAAATTATAACCAATTATATATCCTCTTATTGTAACATGAAACGATTTAGCTAATTGAATTGATTCCAACGTAGCTAATATGCCCCTTTTCGGTTTTCAACAAGACAACAAGATCCAAATCTTTTCAAACTTTAATATAACAGCCTCGGGCTCGTTTCTTAACTACTATAACTTGAAATCTTGAATTACACAAGAAGGTGGGAATTTTTACCTCAAGAAGCCCTCTTTAGAAATCTTAACTGCACTTTAAAATTATCCACACGAACCCTACTGAAGCTTGCCAACACTTTTCCTTCTTGAAGACTTTCCAAAAATCTTCTGGGGTTATCAATTTGAGAGAGAGAAGAGGAATTTTCTTAGAAACCCTTGCAAATGGCCAAATCTTGAAGGCTTGGCTCAAATAAGACCTCCTTTGGTCAAAAGATGGGAGGACAACATGCACCCTCCCATAGGCCTTTATCAAAATATCCTGTTTTTCGCCCTCTGCAGCGTAAAAATCCGCCTTGGCGCGTGCCGGAGGCGGGCAGCGCTGCAACCTCAGAGCACTTACGGAATTATCGGCGCGCGGCCTGCGGCGTCGCAAGGATGCGATGCATCTTTGGGAAACTGTCCTCTGCGTCGGCCGCGAACTTCTAACGCTGTAACTTCCTACCCCGATGTCAATCGGCGAGTGGTTTGTTGCGTTGGAAACTAGACTCAACAACCTTCATACTAGTCTTTTAAAACTCCTCAAACTCCTAAGGAACTAGGAGATATACCGCTCCAAAGTTGGTGAAAATGCGCAGAACCTTTTGTCAACCCAACTTTCCAAATTCAAATCTTATTTCCTTTCGTACGTTCTTAACTTAACCTCTTGAATTTACGGGGTGTAACAACTATTCTCTGATGTATACCTGTAAGGTGCCAGTAGGAGCACGATCGTGAGCAGGGTCAGTCGTGACAAAAAGTGGTATCAGAGCAGTTAGTCCTCGGATAGTGTCTACAGACCGTGTCTAGTAGAGTCTTTATTATCGGTGTGTTGTGCACCACATCTATAATCAGGAGGCTACAGGACATTTAGGATTGGTTTCCATTCTTCTCACTCTGAGATCGTGCGATAGAGCTGTGTTGTTAGGGTCGTCTCTCCCTAACGAGTTATGTTGATTGCAGCTACGAGAAAGGCAGCAGTGACCCAGGAAGGACTATGTGGATTGTGTATCCAGGTTGGTAATGATTATAGTATAGTTGGTATTGTGACATACATCTATACGGAGTTATGTATGAAAGTCGGGTAGCGTGTTGCCTAGAATGATTTTAGATTACAGGAGTTGGTAAAGACTAACTAAATCTTTGGGAAGGTATGGAACAGTTAACGAATTCTTGCCAAGGTCTTATGTTTTATTTTGAGATAATTAGGAAAGGATGAGCTGTCTGATAGGGCAGTGAACCCTTAAGAAGTCATGTTAAGAAACTTAATGGAATACCATGTTAATAGATTAAGCTACGTGGTAGGCTTAAGAGAATTATGCGGATGAGGTGGTATAGAGTAAGTAATGGTTGTTGTGATCGAGGCGACACGATTATGGTATTATGAGAAGTTATTGTACCGTTCTGAGGGGATGTAAGGTAGGCTTGGGGCATGGATATTGCGAGCCTAAGAATATTGATAACCGCGAGACCTTAGGTATATATAAGGCCTTCTCGCGATAAGATTTTATCAGACTTTGGGTAGGAGTTAAAGCGCAACGCGGTGGGTCGGGTTGAGGACCTGTGCGGGTTGCCTCACGGTTTGAAATGGAGTGGGATCAGTTGGTAGTAGTCCCACTATGTGACAAGGTCACGGTGCGAGCCAAGTCTAGTTAATTGTTTACGGGTTCGTGGGCGCGTTCCAGGAACAGTCGGGAAGGCGAAAATGGCCTTATATTGTTTAAGAGTGACTCCAAGATTGGGGGCAGAATCGGTATGGGAGTTATGTATGTATGTAGTATGAGTTGAAAATGCGGAAAGAGTATGACCCGATAAGAAAGATAACAACCAAGTGTAAAGGAATAGAGCACGAATCAATAAGAACCTTTGAGGTAACTACAGCAGTGAGTGTTTGGGGTAGTAGATGGCGGGTATATGAGATTTGTTGGTGATGATCTGATCGTCGGACCCTAGTAGACCTAGTAGAGATGATTCTGACGACTTTGAGGTCATTATGAGTATGGACTAGTTGGCTTCGTGAGTGCCAAGGTTGACATCTTAGTATAAGTATTGTTATGTGGCCATGGGTGGCATATGTTGTTTAAAGGGTGTAGTAAAAGGAGACTATGTCGCTATCTAATTAGATTAGACGCCGAAAGAACATTCGGGGACGAATTTTTCTAAGGGGGGAAGAATGTTACACCCCGTAATTCAAGGACATGTTTAAGAGAATGTAAGTAAGGATCACAAGACTTGAAAAGGGTGGGAAAGGAAGAATTGTTTTTAAACGGAAAATCTTAGAAACGTCGGAAAGGAGAAATGTTCGTTGGTGAGAATTAGATTCTCAAAATCGTTAATTGAAAGTATGAAACTTATTATCATTATGGAAATTTATTTTTCTGGATTTGGTCACGTGGGGCCCACAGAAATTTTACATTTTGTGGGGCATGAGGTTATAAATTTTATGGGCGAATGGGAGGGAGACATGTGGCACCCAGCATTGGTCTTGGACGAAATTGAAGCAAGGGTAAAATGGTCATTGACCATCAAGGAAGATAAGTCTTCAAAGCTCGAGTTTATTGACTAGTCAAACTTGTCCACGGCGATTAATTAATTACTCTCATCCTAGCCACTCAGTGTTGCAATCTAAGCCATCCATTGTATTATATATACACAACTAGTGCAAGACTAGCTCTTTTAACACTTAGAAAAATTACACATTCTTGTTCTTCACTTGAGCTCTGCAGCGATTGTGCATTTCCAGCACAAAATTTTGTAATTTTGGTTCATAATTCACAAGACTTTAACTTGAGGTCCTAAGGGTATTGTAAGGATATCGCAATAGAAAGATTTGGAAAAGCAGCGTTTTCACGTTAGTGTTAAAATGAAAACCTAAGGCATTTTCATAGGTTTTGATTGGAAATGGAAGAGAAGTTGGTTGTGAGCTTAAAGGCTTGAAATAGCGGATTGGGCGTAAAGGAAATGAGCTAAGAATTGCTAAGGAAGCGACATTGAATCTTGGAAATTATAAGGGCTTGTAAAGGTAAAATTCTTGTCGTTTTAGTAATTAAGATTACTTATTATTGTAGCTATAGATATTAGCATGTATGAGATATATATTATGAAGTTGATAAGTGTTAGGGATATTGGGACCCTAATACGAAAACTAGTATGTTTAGCCTTAAGATTACAATTCAATTTGATTATTAGTATAAGTCGTCACATGTTTTTTAAAGAAGGAAATTGTAGTTGTTGAAGTTGTCTATGACTATACAACATGTTAGACCTAAGGACTTGGATTGAATAAAAAGAATTGGAAAGGACTTTGTGTTATTGAATAAGTTAGCCGAGAATGACCTTGATTAAGGACTTAGTTGGTATTAATTGAGGGCAGAATTTTACACGTATTGTAAGGCGTGTAATCCCCTTTGATTGGTTGTTGTATTGAGCCTTAAATGTGGCGTGTTTGGTTATTGAATTCGGCCTTGAAAAAGGTGGCAAAGTATGTAGAAACAAAGGAAGTGTTGTCCGATTTTTCGTAGAATTTAGTGACTTTGCACTTAGAATATTCTACGTTTGAAGCTAGAGGTTTAATGGACGTATTATGGCCATTATAGGTTAAAGTACTAAGTATAGCGTATTCTACTTGAAGGATGGAATAGCTATCAAGGTTGAAGTACTTCGGAGCATTTTGCTATTTGTCGATAATCGTCGCGAGGTATGTGAACCTCTTATTTCTTTTGACATGATTCTATGTATGGAATATACATGTGGTACTATTTCATGATTCCTTCTACTCTTAGAAGTTAAGAGTATGTATGTTGATTTACTGCGTAAAGGTTATGTCTAAGTTATCCTAAGTTCTTACCAAGTCTTATGGGGGATATTGGTAAGAGTCGTTAAGAGGTATTTGGAGCCAAGTTGACTTGGCTAAGTTACGACACAAATGAGAATAAGTATCGAACAAGCCACTGCAGCGTTAATAAAGGAAAATGTAATGACAATCAATTAAGTTAAAATGAGTAGAATTCTCCATCTGCATAGAAGCTAAGATAAGACAAAATTGTATTACATTTTCTAGATCATGGCTACTTGATTAAGATCGTTATAAATAAGTATAACTTATTCACAACGCACCAAAGTATATGTTACTTAATTTATAAGAATTTACGTATGAAGTTTTAAGACTATGAACCTCAATTCTTAAAAGGTTAAGAGACTTTTTTTTCAAGTTATGGGACTTGATTCTTAAAGGAAGAAATGAATTGATTTAAAAGTATAGAATACTTGATTTGGAAAGTATTGATTTCTTTCCATCCTAAAGTTAAGAAACTTGTTTTCTTAAAAGTTAAGAGACTTGAGGTATTTTGAAAGCTATGTGATTTGATTTGAAAGTATAAGTCTCTTGGTCATAAAAGGAATGAATTTGTCTAAGACATAAAGAGTTATAACGGCTTTATGGATTTTGGTTATAACAACTATATGGAAGATTAAAAGAATGGTTTTCTTCAGTAATGTAAGCAAAGAAATGACTTGAAATAAAGAAGGGCAGATTGTTTTAAAGGTACCAATTGCTTAAGGTTTTAAAGAAAGAAGTCACGTGATTTAGAAGCCTATAATTGTATTTCTAAAAGGTAATGTGACTTGTCTTGAAAAGTATATATGACTTGATACTACGGTTATTAGTATCTTGGAAGTTTTATTTGAAAAAGAGTCATTTTAAAGGAGTAGAGGTACGTAGTACGTTGGGTTAAATTCTCGGATTTTAGAATGACATGTTAGTGCCTTAAGTAAACTAAAATGAGAGTGTATTTGAACAAGCTAATAAGAAGTTAGGGGATTTATTAACTTGCTTATGTGATGTATGATAAGCCGATAGTGCTTATGTTATGTATGATAAGTCGGTAGTGCTTATGTTATGTATGATAAGCCGATAGTGCTTATGTTATGTATGATAGCCGGTTGAGCTAGGTTATGAGTATGATTGAGGGGTAAGAGTATAAATGCGGGGTAAACCCCCAAGACGTTATACCACCTTCTGAGTATGATTGAGGGGTAAGAGTATAAATGCGGGGTAAACCCCCAAGATGTTATACCACCTTCTGAGTATGATTGAGGGGTAAGAGTATAAATGTGGGGTAAACCCCCAAGACGTTATACCACCTTCTGAGTATGATTGCGGGGTAAGAGTATAAATGCGGGGAAAACCCCCAAGACGTTATACCACCGGCTGAGTATGATTGCGGGGTAAGAGTATAAATGTGGGGTAAACCCCCAAGACGTTATTCCACCTGCTGAGTATGATTGCGGGGTAAACCCCCAAGACATTATACCACTCCATGGATTTGCTACCCATGATGCGAGGAATACCTCATGCGGGTCCATACGGCCTTTGCGGGTGAAATAGTCCCAGAAGTAGGATTACTAAATGATACTATGGGCAGGTGACCCTAAGTTGATCATAAGCTTCCTATTTTTATGCAGTATACCTTTATGGGCAGACTTATGTGATTTTATCGCGTCCCAGATTGGGCCGGGCAGTATACATTTATGGGCAGACTTATGTGACTTTATCGCCTCCCAGATTGGGCCGACAGTATAGGCGTTCCTCCATAAAGGGGCGAAGTAGGTTATGCAAGATACGTAAGTTATATGTTTATGAACTTGATGATTTTTCTTAAGTATGTACGTAAGAATTTGACTATAACTTTTATTGAAAAAGATGGGGAAAGATAATAAGATACGATTAAGTTCACAAGATGGTAATGACACGGTAGGATCTGGTATTTACCTTTTTTATACTTGCCCCTGTCATTCTTTTATCTGATTATGATTTGTTTCTTTGCACCTTATTTTCCGTTCCATATTAAATTTTTGTTGTCTTGACCCTCTCGAAGCTGCGTTCATGTCCGAGTTTAGGTACTGATTGTGGATCCGCGAGCTTAAGATCCCGGTTCAGCAGTGTGAGATGGCTCCCATGTTCCGGAGTTGTCATGGTTATGTATATTCGAGAAGTGCGGCGAGGTCTTGTCGTCATAGTGTTTGTCCAAATCTTAGAGGTGCAGTAGTCATATCTTGTGGGTCGCTTTGTAAAAAAAAAAAAAAGCGCTTTTGGTTTTACATATTTATATGTATCTGGAAGGTAGCCTTATCGGCTAACCTATTATTTATTTCTTGTTAAGTTTATGTATGTATGTTCAAGCTTATTCTCTAATGTATACTGTAAGCGGTGCCAGGTAGGGCACGATGTGAGCAGTCGGTCGTGTGAGAGAAATGGAAGCGAGGATCATAATTGAGATTATATCCCGACTATTTTGGAAATATGAGACAGGCTTCCAAGTTATTGGAAGATAAGTTGACTACGACTACTGATTCTAACCCTCCTGAGGCCTGAGGGACTAGAGGGTTAGGTTATTATGGTAACACTTTGAGTGTTTTGTTGGGTTGTGTGCGGATGCAACACGATAAGGTAACAACCTGTATTTCCCTGCAGCTACGGGAGCATGCTAGTGGAGCTCGGATTCTAGGGGTTGCCAAGTCTCCCCTCGTTGAGGAAGTGAAGAGGCGACAGTATAAGGATCGGTTCTAGGCGAAATTAGGATACGTCTCTCCAAGAGGAGAATGACCTGTATGGGTAGCACCGGATATGGTGCTGTGATATGAGGATAGCTTGTGGGTGCCGACGCTGCAGGACTTATCAGCAGGTTTTAGGGGAGGCACGCAGTGCTTATTGCTCTATTTGTTCGGAGTCGACTAAGCTGTATCATGACCTCAGATATCTGTGTTGGTAAGATGGCACGAAGAGGGCGTGTGAGTTGTTGCTTAGTGTTTGAATTAGTAGCAGGTCATGGTTGAGCACCAGATACCCAGTGGGCTTTTACAGGCGATTTAGATCCTGACTTAGGAATGGGAGGTGATTGATATGAAGTTGTTCCAGGGATGCATCGTACTCAGAGGAAGTGCGACTCCCTGAGGGTCATAGTAAACAGCGGTGTGAAATCAGCCTGAGTTCTTCCGGTCGGACCACTTACTCGGCGAGGTTTATGCTAGATTATATAGCAAGGAGATTGTGAGACTTTACGGTGTTCCTACATTTATGATGTCGACGAGATGAGCTCGGTTCTGGCTAACCGAGGAGTTTTCGAAGGGTTAGGGACACAAGTGAGTCTCGATGTTGCATTTCACCTCGGGCCAAGCGGTCGGGAAGGGCATATTATCCGACACTTGAGGATAGGTTCTTTGGACTATGTTTTTATTTGAGGCATTTGGGAGGATCTTTGCCTCTCGTTAAATTTCAGATAATATCTACCATTCAAGTATTCGAGATGGCCTGTATGAGGCCTTGTATGAAAGAATGTGTAGATCGGCGGTTGGTTGGTTCGACGTGGCGAGTTGTATAATTGGCGGACTTGATTGGGGGTGTGGATAAGCGAAGCTTATCCAGAAAGATCTTTAGCAAGCTTCGAGTCGTGAAGCTTTACGCCGAGAATCGGCGTCGACACTTAGAGTTCGGATTGACAATGGAATCTTCTTAAAGGCACCACCCATGAAGGGTGTGATGAGGCTTGGGAAGAAAGAAGAACTAAGCCCAAGGTACATTGGGCCTTATCAGATTGTCCGTAGAGTAGGCAAGGTTGCCGATGAGTTAGGTAGGCATCCGCTTGGGAGACATGTACATCCGATCTTCCATGTTGTTATGTTATGGGAGTGCATCAGAGATCCATCCAGAGTTTCCCGGTTAGTAATGTCCAAGTGACAAGGGGGTTATCGTTGAGGAGAGTACCATAGCGATACTTGATCGCCAGGGCAGGCGACTACAGACTAAGGACGTGGCTTCCGTCAAAGTCTTGTGGCGGAATGAAATTGAAAGAGAAGATGGTTTGGGGAGCCAAGGAAGACATGAGGAAGAGTACCCTCACTTATTCCCTACACCTTGTGTAATTCATTCCCCTTACTTGTCAGTTTTAATTTAAGTATTTGTTTAAATGTTGTTATGTGGCCAAGTTGTGGCATAATTGGTATAGGGGATGTAAAAGGAAACTATGGTGCTACATGTTAGATTAACTCCGAAAGAACATTCGGGGACGAATGTTTCTAAGGGGGGAAGAATGTTACTCCCCGTAATTCCAATAGGATGAGATGAGAACGTACGAAAGGAAATAAGATTGGAATTTGGAAAAAGAAAAAAAAAAGGTTGGCAGAATATTTTTGGACAGTTTTTCAGTCAACTTGGGAACAGTATATCTCCTATTATAATGGGAGTTTTTAGGTGGTTCAAAAGCCTAGTATGAAGTTCATTGAGTCTAGTTTCCAACGCAACAAACCACTTGTCTATAGGACATCGGAGTAGAAAGTTATGGACGTTACCAGATCAGATGACAGAAGAGACAGGGTCAGGCGCCGGCTGCAGGGCCATGGCGCCGAAAAGGCTGAAATTGTCTGAAGTTGCAGCGCCGCGGCGCCGAGGCGGGATTTTTTTGCGAAAATGGGGCAAAATTAGAAGATATTTATGTAAAGGACCTATGGGAGGGTGACAAGTGTCCCTCCCAACTTGTAGAACAAGATAAAGGCTATATTATGACCAAGTCTTGCAAGACTTGGTCATTTGCAAGAATTCATCCATAGAAATTTTCCTTCTTTTTCTCTAAAAGTTTATGAAATCCTAAGCCTAAATGAGATTTTTGGAAAGGCAACAAGAAGGAAATATGTTGGCGAGCTTGTAGGGGGTTCGTAGAGATAATTTTAGCGGGAATAAGAATTTCGGAAAGAGGGCAACAGTGGGCGAGATTATTTGGACTATTTTGGGCTTATCAAGGTAACCACTTTGTCCTCTTATGATTGAAGATTTCTTATTGTTGTAGTTATACATTTTAACAACATGAGATATATGTATTGGAGATTAATAAGTGTTATGGATATTAGAAGCCTAAATCCGAAATGACCTTGTTAGCCATTTGAAATTGAAATACAAGTTGGTCGATAGTTAGAATTATCGCATGTTATCTAATTGAAGATTGTAGTTGTTATAATCGATTGTGGCTATATAACATGTTAGACTAAACAACTTGGATGGAAAAAGGAATTGGAAAAGACTTTACATTGTTGTTGCATTGTAGCCATTTGGCATTGAAATGTTGGACTATTTGGATATTAATTGTGGGGCAGAATTTTACACGTCCTGTTAAGGCATGTAATCCCCTTTGGTTAGCTAAATTGTTGAGCCTTAAATGTGGCGTTTGGTTATTGGTTTCGGGCCTTGAAAAAGGTGGAAAAGTATGTAGAAACAAAGGAAGTGTTGTCCAATTCTCCGTAGAATTAAGTGACTTTACACTTGGGATATTCTACGTTTGAAGTTAGAAGTTAATAGACGTGTTGTGGTCATTTTAGGTTGACATACGACATACGAAATATTGGAC
Source organism: Przewalskia tangutica (assembly GCA_029844215.1). NCBI lineage: Eukaryota > Viridiplantae > Streptophyta > Magnoliopsida > Solanales > Solanaceae > Przewalskia > Przewalskia tangutica. The sequence continues at coordinate 110,704 of JAQGDG010000505.1, read as the reverse complement.
TTAGCAAGTGGATTGAACCGAAGAGGTATGTGGAACTTTCTTATCTCTTGAGCATGAGTAGTTGTAAATGTATAGTACGGTAGACGTACGAGAGTTAAATGAATTTAGTTTCATTTGATATACTTGACTTGTTTTAAGGATGTCCAAGTTGGTTGAGTTAGAGAATTAACTCACTTGTTTTTAAAGGATAGAAATGCCTTGGTTTCAAAAGCATAAAGTTGGTTAATAACTTTATGAAAAGTAAAAAAGAATGGTTTATCCTAATAAGGTAAACAAAGATTTCTTGACTTGAAAATGTAGAGAATACTTGATTTGGAAAGTATTGATTCCTTGAGCTATTCTAAAGTTAAGAAACTTGAGTACTAAAGTTAAGAGACTTGAAGTGTTTTAAAAGTATATGATACTTGGTTTTTGTCACGACCCGACCTCGGGCCCGCGACTGGTGCCTTACCCCGGGCACCCTAGTGATACAACATCAGAGAAAATCAGCGGAAATAAAAACTTAAACAGGAAACAAGATACAACATAAGAAAACAGGCTAACCAAAACGGTCACCTTCATGTATATACATATAACCGAACAGTTACAATCCTTTACAAACCACACTTGATTACGGACCTTAAGAATGTAACAACAACTATGACGGGACAGGGCCCCGTCATACCCCTGAATGTACAAGTACCTACAATGACAGGGGACTATACCAAAAGATAAGCCTCCGGAGAAACGGAGCTTCCCAAACGCTGAACTGCGATCCTATGAGCGAGGATCAACAACTGGTGTACCTCTACCTGCGGCATGAACGCAGCCGGAGAGGTCGATAACATGTACCAAGTATGTGAAATCGAAAATATAATGAAATCATATTTCATCATTTTATAAAACCATTTCGCAATAAGTAGCGATTATTTCAAATGCACGGACGCATGTCCTCAAAACCATCACTCACACATAACTATGGGTCTCACGCCCACAATATCAATCATGCCCATGGAACTCCTTTCTCACTGCCGGTAGTACATGACGTAAAACAACACCCATATGTGTACCTGAACACTAGATCCTGCCTGCGTCATCAAACCGATCGGGCCAAGTAGAATAGCCAACTACCAGATCCGAAAGCTAGTCATAAAACTTCACGGGCCAAGTACGGAAGCCAACTACCAGATCCAAAAACTAGCCACGCAACTGGACGAGACAAGTATCTTAAGCTAACGTACCATAGCCTACCGTCTCACGAGATATGACCGAGGCAAGTATCTTAAGCTATCTACCAGAGCCTGCCGATACACGAGAAATGACCAGGTCAAGTATCTAAAGTGTGCCTGTAACCACATGTACAAATCAAGCCCGTGATCGCTCGTCACCGCGGCAAGCTTCATGGATTAGCGGTCCATGGACTAATAACATAACCCGGGAATTTAACCCTCACAATGACCGCATGCCCCGACATCTTACCTCGGTATAAGCATGGCCATGAAACCATCCTACTGGACGCATACCCGTGGACCATCCATCGTGTCAGTATGTCCAAAGGAAATAACAAGATAATACTCAAAGTGGACGCATACCCGTGGGCCACCCAACGTGTCAGTATGTCCAAAAGAAATAACAAGATAACACTCATAGTGGAAGCATACCCGTGGACCATCCAACGTGTCAGTATGTCCAACAATCAACCAAATAGCCGGCCCTCCACCGAGAGACACGGTAGCACAAAATCAAACACTTGCACAACAAAAGCTATCACAACAAGCATAGGCAAGTTCAACGTACTTTCATTTTATGTCAACAATCCGGGTTTCAACCCCAAAATACTACATACTTTCATTCTTTCAAAAAGACCTCTTTTTACGTAAAAGCCACACGATACTAATACTCGTAGTATCAAAAACACGTTTCCTTTTCAAACCAAATTACTTCACCTTCGTAAAAATCTTTACAAGACCTTTAAAATCAAGTACTCTATACTTTTTAAACCAAGTGCTTTTCTTTTAAAACAACATCAAGTATTCTATTAAAACCCAAATAACTTACTTTTTTCAAAACAAGTAACCTATACTTAAATCAAGTTACTTCTCCTTTTCCGAAATCAAGTCGTTTATAAGTCAAGTCTCTTATCTTTCTAGATCAAGTCTCTTAACTTTTAAAATCAAGTCGTTTAGCTTTCAAAATCAAATCTTTCTTTTATCTTCATAAAGTCGTTATAACTAACTTCCCATAAAGCCATTATAACACTTTATGTTTTAAACAACAAAATTCATTTCACACACGTACGTCTACCGTACTACATAGTTCACAACAATCATGCTCAAGAGTATAGGAAGAATCACATACCTCTTCGGCTTAATCCACAGCCAAGTCGAGTATGTCGCGCGTAGAAGATCCACCTATAATAACCACAATATATCTATCAACTACTAGTTCTCTTTATAGAATAATTCTAAGTACAAGGATCCATATCCTACGGAAAATTCGACACCTCCCCATGATCACATAAATAACCTCCTATACCAAGGCCTGCTACCAAGCCAACAACTCCAAGGGGATTACACGTCTAACCGGATGTGTACAATTCTGCCTCACAATAATACTACAAAAGTCTACTGTAAATACAGTCCAATGTAAATACAGTTCAATTCTTTTAAATCATCCTTCCATATATCTTATACTCAATTCTAAACTACTACAATATGTAATATCCAATTACAATAGGGGGACATAGATCATTACCTCGATAAGCCCAAAATTATCCAAGATTAATAAGTCGATCCTGAGCAAAGTTTAGATCCAACTCCTTACATTACAACCCGCTCCAAGCAACCCTTAGAAGCTCCTAACCAACTCCTCTTCAAGATCTAACTCCAAAAAGTGAAGAATACTAAGGCTCAACTATGGCAAGTTTCGGCCAAGGTGTAATTCTAAGGCTAGGGGTGTGAAATATTTTCCAACTCTTGGTACATAATCTTCCTAACACCCTAAGGAAGAACACTTATAAGTTTAAGGATTTTTGGACAACTTTTGCTCAAGAAAACAAGGCAAAGCCGAGAGCAACTAGGGAAGGGGAGGGAGTATTTTTGTCTTGGAAATTATCTCAAGTGTGGATGAAGAAGTCTTGCTATCAAGGGGGGTGGGGTATGTTATACCCCGTAGTTCCAGGGTATGTATGCGAGGACGTACGTACGAGAATACGACATTGAAATTGGAAAGGAAGAAAGAGGTGATTTTTCCACGGAAAAGTTTCCGGTTTTTGTGAAGGAGAAAGGTTCGTTAATGGGAATTGGATTCCCAGATTTGGTATTCGGACTTCTTGGAATATTAGAGAATTATGGAATTTTATTTTCGGAAATGGTCACGTGGGGCCCACGGGAGAAATTTACGGTTTTGTGGGGCCCACTTTGTTTTCGAGATTTTGGCCATTGTGGATATTTTCGGAAGATGAAATATTTTGGGCAGTAGGAGGCGACACGTGTCACCCCACATGTGGCTTGGCCGAATTTCACTTTGTGCACAACACCCGATTAGAGTCGTTTTTAGACGAAACGTTTTAAAAAACAAGCGTAAGGTAAATTCCGGCAATGTCAATTCTAATTTTTTCGGATTTTTACCAGAGAGGCGAACACTTTGGACCAATGAGAGGCGACACTTGTCACCCTCTCGTTGAGTGGACTTGTGGCGGAATTGAGGCGATTGGATGGCTTATTTTGTCAAGTAGTTGGTAGGATATTTTGTGTGCAAGTTGGCTAGGTACACTTGCCTAATCCTCACCCTACACTTGCCTTGCACTTGGCACCATCTTGGCCTTGGTTGGCCATCCTCGACCTATAAATACCCTCTTGTGATGAAGAGTTATTCATCCACAAACAAGCCTTCCAAGTCTTGAAATCCTCCTCTCCCTTAAGCCTTTTTCGTCCAACACACCCCCTTTGGTGAGTTTGGCCGAGGCCCCCAGCCTAGCCGAAACCTACCCCCCCTCCCTTGGTTGAAAAGTTGCCTTCTAGTATTGTTATAATGCCCAAAATACCTTAGCCCAAATCCCTTAGTCCTTTGTAGAAGTTGTGAAGAACTTCTAAGGTTTTCTTAGAGCTCTGGAGCGCCTGACTTAGGAGCTAAACCTTGCTCAAAGCGACTTTTATCTAGGATATTATTGGGCTTACCGAGGTAAATAACCTTATCCTCCTTTTGTAATTAGAAAATACATACTGTAGAAGTATAGGAATTAGTATAAGTACTTAGAATGATATTAAGAATAGAATTGAATTGAGATCACAGTAGAAGGGTTTAATAGAAGAATAATAGAACTGTACTTACATAGGACTGTTTTCACGATGAGACTTGAGTAGCTCACCGGGTAGGGAAGTCTGCCCAAATGTCCATAGAATAACGAACCCTCCGCTTAGAGCTTTATGCAGTCTGATCACAGACGTTGATAGACGTATTTGATTATAGGTCGATTCTCTGCGCCAACATATTCAACTTGGCGGTGGATTTCGAGAAGGTATGTGATTCTTCCTATCCTCTTGAGCATGATATTTTAAAGAATATGTATATAGTGCGGTGAGCGTCGTGTGTTAATCGAATAATAATTACGGCAATGTCTTGGACTTAAGCACGAATAATAATTACGGCAATGTCTTCGGACTTAAGCCTGAATAATAATTACGGCAATGTCTTCGGACTTAAGCCTGAATAATAATTACGGCAATGTCTTCTGACTTAAGCCTGAATAAAAAGGATCCAAAATAGTTCAATAGAATTAAGAAACCCTTTTTAAGAGTAACACTTGGTTTTAAAAGCTTAAGAGTTATACTAGCTTTATGGGAGGTTAGGTATAGCGGCTTAAGAGTGATAAAAAGAATGATTTATTGATTTAAGAAAATAAGAGACTTGACTTAATTATACTAATGTGAAAAAGTGTGAAACCTCATTCGTGAGTAAATAGTATTTTGGTTTTCAAAAGGAATGATGTTTTACCGATCAGAATGAATGTCGAACAAACCACAGCAGCGCTAATAAAGGGAAATGTTTTGACTAATAAAGTATTATTAAAACCAGTAGAAACTTCCATCTGCATAGGAGCTAAGATGAGACAAAATGATATTACATTTCCTAGATCATGGCTGCTGTAATAAGATTGTTATGAACAATAATAACCTACTCACACATAAGGTATATGTTTCTCAAATTGTTTTAAAGGATTAAAACTATGAACTACGAAACCTTTCGAAAATGAGAAACTTGAGTAATTGAAATTAGGCAAACTTGAGCGTTGGGAAAAGAATGTTGTTACTTGACTTTACAAAGAGAAGTGTTCTGATTTACTTCAAAAGATAATCACTCTATTTTTATACTACGGGTATTGTGTGACTTTTGTGAAAGAAATGGATCTTTTAAAAAGAGTAATACATGAAGTACTTTGGGGCTAAAAACCCGAACTTGTTAACATAATGTAGAAAGTACCTTGTGTGAATAACTTGATTGTATTGATTTGTGATAGTCTTGTAATACTTTCTTGTTGACTTGATAAGTAAACATGTTAGGATGCTACGTGAGTTAGTATCTTGTGATGTTTGTGTAGAGGGGTTTTCCCTTATTGTGCTTAGGTTGTTTAACAATAAACTGTCATGTTGATATTATATCGCTCATGATTCCGGGGGTTAAGCTGCCCTCCGATGCGGGGTAGACTTAGGCGGGTCTAGTGACCTATGATTCGAGAATACCTTATGCAGGTCTGTATGGCCTATCTTGGAACTACGGAGTTCGAGTTAGTATGCGGCCCTTGTGGTCATGCGGTCTTTGTGGCCATGCGGACGGCGAGTCCAGGACGCTGCCGGGGAGTAGCTACCCTCGATGCGGGGAATACCTCATGCGGGCCATTGGAGTGGCCCATGCGGAGCTACGGAAAGTTCCAGGGCTAGACGCGCACATTAGATACTGCGGGCGAGTGGCCAGCTTTGATCATGTGATGATGCAGATCTCGTAATCTGATTCTGACCTTGTTTGTACTGTGGGTTTTAGTAGTCGGCTATGCCTTCGTACTTACCCCGTACGGTTTTATGATGACTTTGAGGGCGTGAGTCCCTGACTTGACATGACTGCTTATTTATTGTGAACTGTAGTTTTGGTTATCATACATGTCTCCTGCTTTATATAGACTACTATGATTTCATTCTGATATTTTGATTTCACATACTTGGTACTGTTATCTTGACCTCCTTCGGGCTGCGTTCATCTGCAGTAAAGGTACTCCTATTGTTGATTCCGTTCTTAGGATCACCGTTTGGCGTTGGAAAGCTCGTTTCTCGAGTCTTAGCATTTTAGTATGGTCCCTGTCGTTATAGATATTTGCATTGAGGTATGGCGGGCCCCGTCCGCCATTGTTGTTTTAAACTCTTATAGGTGCATGAGACTGTTGTAAGGTTGGGATATAATTCATTTTGGGGTACTTATATACATATATGCGAAAGGCAACTTTTCCCAGCGTGTCTTATTTATTCTGTTTCATATCTTGGTTGTTTTTATTCCGATTTCTCGATGTATGACTACTTGGGTGCGGGTAAGACACGATCCACGGGCCGGGCGGGTCGTGACAAAGTGGTATCGTGAGCGATTAATCCTCGGAAAGTGTCTGAGACCGTATCTAGTAAGTCTTGATTATCGGTGTGTTGTGCACCACAATAATCGTGGAGGCTATAGGATATTTAGGATTGGTTTCCATTTTCTCACTCTGAGATCGTGCTTTAGAGTGTGTTATAAGTTGGACCTCTAACGTATTCCTTTCCTTTACGATTATGCCTCCACGCCAGAACTCGGGCCCGTAAGGCAAGACAATGAAGGAGTCGCGAGTGAAGTACAAAGATTTAGAAGGCACATGCCCAATCATCACTGAGGTGATGCTTCACGCGAGGAGTTACGAGACGCCGCCAGAAGCAGAGTTTGCACAGCGGCGATTCCCTCTGCGGCCATGACATCTGGACTTTCAGTTCCACGACTTGGAGCAGAAAATATGGATTGGAAGGAGACGACCCTGTTACTAGCAAGGGACTTGGCAGCCAGAGAGTATTTTATGTACCGGTATACCAAGGATATTGATGTTTATCTAAAGAAGGGTTGTGAGGAAGTAGCTCTTCAGTCAGGAACGAGCCAGGCTTGCGTTCAGGATTATGTGCAGCGTGCTGGGAGAGGTAGAGATCGGCGATTAAACAAGATCGCGAAGAGGCCCGATTGGTAGGATCATTTGGTAACTCTCGAGGCGAACGCCTCGGCAGCAGATTAACATGCGCCTCCGCGATGCAGTGTCCTCCACAGGGTTGATTTTCCTCGGTGTTCACAGTGTGGCGGCGCCATCGGGAAATGCGTCTTTTGCGGTGCTTGTTTTACTTGCGGCCGTCGAGGCCATATGGCGAGAATGTTCTATGAGGAAGGATGCAAGTAGGAAGACTCGGCCTACGGTCGATTGTGGATGCGATGGTTGGAGATGAGGTGTTAGCGGGAGGCCACCCCACGGTGTGGCGTTGTGGTCGATGTCATCATGGAGGTCGTGGCTTCTGCGTCGACTTGTTATGTTTGCGGCCAGCAGGCCATTTGCGAGAAATTGTCCAACGAGTTGGCGGGGATGTAGGACTCACGCTTCGGGATCGATGGATAGTTCATCACCTTCCCATGTCGCCCACAGCGGGATTGACTAGAACGACCTAGGGAAGTGCTGCGTAGAATCTGGTATATCCTTAACCCTTTAGAGATTTATATGTGTAGCGAATATCTTAAGTGTTATTTTCAGATAACATTGCGTTAACTGTGATTAGGAATCATGATTAGTTAACCGGGAAAGATTGGGGGATAGAAAAGTGTGAGCCTTAGAATATATACGTAGGGACCATAGAGGCGAGGCCATATTTGGTAAAAGAATTATTTCATGTTTGACCCTTATCGAGGTGCATAGTATACGTGAGATATTTTTGTGGGATGAATCCCTGAGTGATGTGAAATGAAAGAGGGTAGTTGAGCTTAGAAGACCGTTAGGTTTTCGTAACGTGATTGGTGAGATTGTTCCGGATCAGGGAGCTAGTGTTTTGCGCGTTGCCGGGTCGGGTTGAGGCCGTGTTGCGGTCGACCACGCCTTGTTTGGTGATGGGGTCAGTTTGTGGTGGTCGCTTTGTGTTAGGATCACGAGGGTGTTAGGCCAGTTTAGTTAACCATTATGCGAGTTCGTGGATGTGTTCGACCGATGAGTCGGGCGATGGGGTCAACCCGTCTTATCTTTTAGTCAAACCGTGTACTCGGTAGTAAGTTGCGAGATGATTATTTCGAAGGTTGTAAGGCTGCAGGGTGCCTACCTTCACCTTATGGTCGATGCGGAGTCCAGTTCACTGTTTCTTTTACGGAAGAGTTACGAGCAAGGTTAGGAACTCGGTGAATCTCGGTGTCGATTCACCTCGGGCGTTGTTTGGATTTGGGAGTAGGTAAGGACTCTTCGCCTCTTGTTGAGTATGTATTATATAGCTACCATTTCAGTATTCGTGTCGCCGTTTGGAGCCTTTTATAGCGCTAGTGTAAGATTGCCGATCGTGATTCGATGTAAGCAAGGTGCGAGATAGTTGGTTCGCACTTGTTCACGTGGCGTGGATAGGGTGGAGCTTATCCAGAAGAGGTCATTGGCAGCTCAGAGTCAGTGGGAAGCAGTACCAGAAACATGGTAAGTTATGAGAAAGAGTTCGAGTGTACGAGAAGGGTACGACGAGTAAGGGAAGAAGCGAACATGTATTCTGAGCATAGGTGTGATCATTTCGTTTGTAAAGAGTAGGTGCGAAGGAGTATCTTTTTAGACCTCGGTAGGAGCTTTGTGATTGAGGTGATTCTTCGTGGACTTGGAGATAAGTATGTGCGCTTGTTGTGTTGTGGCAGTGTGGCATGGTTGTTTCCGTAAGTATAGCGATAAGGACTATCTTTGGCGCTGCTTGTTTTAAGACCTAGAAGGAACATTCGACGAATGTTTCTAAGGAGGAGAATGTTATACCGTAGTTCCGTGGTATGTATGCGAGGACGTGCGTGCGAGAATACGACATTGAAAGTGGAAAGGAAGAAAGAGGTGATTTTTCCACGGAAAAGTTTCGGTTTTGTGAAGGAGAAAGGTTCGTTAATGGGAATTGGATTCCCGATTTGGTATTCGAAATTCTTGGAATATTAGAGAATTATGGAATTTTATTTTGGAAATGGTCACGTGGGGCCCAGGAGAAATTTACTGGTTTTGTAGGCCCACTTTGTTTTGAATTTTGGCCATTGTGGATATTTTGGAAGATGAAATATTTTGGACGAGTAGGAGGGCGACACGTGTCACCCCCAGGTGGCTTGGCGAATTTCGCTTTGTGCACAACACGATTAGAGTCGTTTTCGGCGAAACGTTTTACTAAACTCGCGTAGGATAAATTAGGCTATGTCATTTCAAATTTTTGCGGATTTTTCCGAGAGACGAACACTTTGGACCAACGAGAGGCTTACACTTGTCACCCTCTCATTGGTGGACTTGTGGCGGAATTGAGGCCGATTGGATGGCTTATTTTGTCAAGTAGTTGGTAGGATATTTTGTGTGCAAGTTGGCTAGGTACACTTGCCCTAATCCTCACCCTACACTTGCCTTGCACTTGGCACCATCTTGGCCCTTTGGCCATCCTTGACCTATAAATACCCCTCTTGTGAGGACGTGTTCTGCATCCACAAACCAGCCTTCCCAGTCTTGAAATCCGCTCCCCACCCTGCAGCCTTTTTCGTCCACCACACCCCCCCGCCTTGGGTGAGTTTGGCCGAGGCCCCACTAGCCTAGAAACCTACCCCTCCCTTGGTTGAAAAGTTGCCTTCTAGTATTGTTATAATGCCCAAAATACCTTAGCCCAAATCCCTTAGTCCTTTGTAGAAGTTGTGAAGAACTTCTAAGGTTTTCGAGCTCTGGGAGCGCACAACTTAGGAGCTAAACCTTGCTCAAAGGCGACTTTTATCTAGGATATTATTGGGCTTACCGAGGTAAATAACCTTATCCTCCTTTTGTAATTAGAAAATACATCTTTGTAGAAGTATAGGAATAAGTATAAGTACTTAGAAGGATATTAAGAATAGAATTGAATGACATCACAGTAGAAGGGTTTAAAGAAGAATAATAGAACTGTATTTACATGCGAATGTTTTCACAGTAGACTTGAGTAGCTCACCGGGTAGGGAAGTGCTGCCCAAATGTCCATAGAATAACGAACCCTCTGCTTAGAGCTTTGTACAGTACAGTCTAGACGTTGATAGACGTATTTGACTGTTATAGGTCGATTCTCTGTGCACAACATATTCAACTTGGCAGGTGGATTTCTCCGAGAAGGTATGTGATTCTTCCTATCCTCTTGAGCATGATATTTTAAAGAATATGTATATAGTACGGTAGACGTACGTGTGTTAACTGAATAATAATTACGGCAATGTCTTCGGACTTAAGCCTGAATAATAATTACGGCAATGTCTTCGGACTTAAGCCTGAATAATAATTACGGCAAGGAATTTGTGAAAAAGTGTGAAACCTCATTCGTGAGTAAATAGTATTTTTGGTTTTCAAAAGGAATGATGTTTTACCGATCAGAATGAATGTCGAACAAACCACAGCAGCGCTAATAAAGGGAAATGTTTTGACTAATAAAGTATTATTAAAACCAGTAGAAACTTCCATCTGCATAGGAGCTAAGATGAGACAAAATGATATTACATTTCCTAGATCATGGCTGCTGTAATAAGATTGTTATGAACAATAATAACCTACTCACACATAAGGTATATGTTTCTCAAATTGTTTTAAAGGATTAAAACTATGAACTACGAAACCTTTCGAAAATGAGAAACTTGAGTAATTGAAATTAGGCAAACTTGAGCGTTGGGAAAAGAATGTTGTTACTTGATTTTACAAAGAGAAGTGTTCTGATTTACTTCAAAAGATAATCACTCTATTTTTATACTACTGGTATTGTGTGACTTTTGTGAAAGAAAGCGGATCTTTTAAAAAGAGTAATACATGAAGTACTTTGGGGCTAAAAACCCGAACTTGTTAACATAATGTAGAAAGTACCTTGTGTGAATAACTTGATTGTATTGATTTGTGATAGTCTTGTAATACTTTCTTGTTGACTTGATAAGTAAACATGTTAGGATGCTACGTGAGTTAGTATCTTGTGATGTTTGTGTAAAGGGGTTTTCCCTTATTGTGCTTAGGTTGTTTAACGATAAACTGTCATGTTGATATTATATCGCCATGATTTGGGGTTAATTGCCCTCCACGCGGTGTAGACTCAGGCGGGTCTAGTGACCTATGATTCGAGAATACCTTATGCAGGTATGTATGGCCTATGCGGAACTACGGGAGTTCCAGGTTAGTATGCGGCCCTTGTGGTCATGCGGTCTTTGTGGCCATGCGGACGGCGAGTCCAGGACGCTGCCGGGGAGTAGCTACCTTCGATGCGGGGAATACCTCATGCGGGCCATTGGAGTGGCCCACGTGCGAGCTACGGAAGCTCCAGGCTGACGCGCACATTAGATCTGCGGCGAGTGGCCAACTTTGATCATGTGACGGCAGACAGATCTCATGATACGATTCTGACCTTGTTTATCTTGTAGGTTTTAGTAGTCGGCTATGCCTTCGCACTTACCCGTGCGGTTTTATGATGACTTTGAGGTGTGAGTCACGACTTGACATGATCGCTATTTATTGTGAATCGTAGTTTTGGTTATCATACATGTCTCGCTTTATATAGACTACTATGATTTCATTTACGATATTTTGATTTCACATACTTGGTACTGTTGATCGACCTCCTTCGGCCGCGTTCATGCGCAGTAAAGCGTACTCCTACCGTTGATCCCCGTTCTTAGGATCACCGTTTAGCGTTGGGAAAGCTCCGCTTCTCCGAGTCTTAGCATTTTGGTACGGTCCCCGTCGTTATAGATATTTGCATTCGTGGTATGGCGGGCCCGTCCCGTCATTGTTGTTTTAAACTCTTAGAGGTCCATGAGACATTTGTAAGGTTGGGATGTAACTGTTCATTTTGGGGTAATTATATACATATATGCCGAAAGGCAACTTTTTCCCAGAAACTGTGTCTTATTTATACTGTTTCATATCTTGGTTGTTTTATATTCCGCTGATTTCTCTGATGTATGACTACTTGGGTGCCCGGGTAAGGCACCAGTCACGGGCCCCGGAATGGGTCGTGATAGGGTATTTATAGAGAAATCAAGGGCCAAGATCAAGGCAAGTGTGTGGTGATATTGGGGGACAAGTGTGTGTGGGTCCTACCCTCCAAATGGCTACACAAAGAAGAAGACAAGTGGCTTGCCACTTGTAAGCCCATTTCGGCCAAGGGACAAGTGTCTAGCCACTTGTCCCACACATCTCGGCCAAGGTGGCCACATGGGGGTGACACGTGTCGGCCCCCTACTCGTCTAAAATATTTCATCTTCCGTAAATATCCAAAATACCGAAAATCTCGAAAACAAAGTGGGCCCCACGTGACCATTTCCGAAAATAAAATTCCATAATTCTAATATAATCCAAGAAGCCCAAATACCAAATCTGGGAATTCAATTCCCATCAACGAACCTTTTTCCTTCACAAAACCCGGAAACTTTTCCGTCTAAAATCACATCTTTCTTTCTTTCCAAAATTATCGTGATTCTCGCACGCACGCCCTCACATACATACCTCAAAACTACGGGTGTAACATTCTTCCCTCTTAGAAACATTCGTCCCGAATGTTCCTTCTAAGTCTCTAAACATACGTGTGCCGGTATAGTCTCCACTACTATACTTACATAACCAATTATGCCACACCTGACTATAATATAACCTATGCGCAAAACTCAAATCCAAGACAACGAGGAATCATTTCTAATATCACAAAGCTCCTACCCATGGTCTAAAGGATACTCCTTTCACATCATCACTTCACCAAAGAAATGATCACTTCCGTTCTCATAACACATGTTCGCTCATTTTCTTACTCGTCGTACCCTTCTCGTACACCTGAACTCTTTCTATTACACGTACCACACTTCAGTCATCGCTTCAGCTTCCCAAAACTTTGGAGTCACTACCTCCAGTCTTGGTCCTTTCACTAGCTTCAATTTCCTCTAAGGCCATTCCCGGCCTTCACGATCCGATTCTGGTCGAACGCATCCACGAACTCGTACGATGGTTACCTAAACTTGGGCCTAGCACCCTCGTGACCCTACCACCTAGCGGGACCACCTCTAACTGACCCCACCTTATTCCGGGCTACGGGTTGACCCGCAATATGGCCTCAACCCGACCCACCGTCGCGCCAAACTCTCTCGTTTCCCGATCCGGAACAATCTTACTAATTCACGTCATGAAAGCTACCACTTCCATCTCACACTACCCATGGAATTATCCCACAATGTATTTCACGCATACCAAGTGCTTCGACAAAGACAAACCGTAAAATCATCCACTCAAAACGGCCTTGCATCCAAGGTCCTAACTGTTATAAATTCTAAGGCTCACAATTGTCTCGTCCCCAGACTTACCCCTTTCAACTACCCATATTTTCTAAATCACACTTAACACAATGCTATCCGTACAGCACTCCACATGTGTTATACCCCGTATTTCCAGAGTATGTACGTAAGGGAATACGTACAAAAGTCTAGCCTTAAAGTTTAGGCACAAAACGTTTTTTTTGGGCACAACTCACAAAACGAATAGTTTTCCGACGAAACGTTTAAACAGCTTTCGTAGCGTCAATTCCGGCTATGCCATTTCTAATTTTTGCGGATTTTTCCGAGAGACGAAACATTTTGGACCAACGGGAGGGCGACACTTGGCACCCTCCAATTGGTGGACTTGAAATCGTCCATTGGACGAAATGGACTAGGAGTTGCACGTTTTTTGTGCCTTTGCACAAGTCAAGGATTAGGTAGGATATTTTGTGTGCAAGTTGGCCAAGGACACTTGCCCTAATCTTGACCTTACACTTGCCTAGCACTTGGCTAAATCTTGGCCATTGGTTGGCCATGTCTTGACCTATAAATACCCCTTTAGATGAAGAGTTCTTCATCCACAAATCAATTTCCAAGTCTTGAAAAATCCCTCCCTCTCTCTAAAGCTTTCGTCCAAAGCCTCCTACCCCCTCCCTTTTGAAGTTTGGCGAGGCCCCCGCCTAGCCGAAATCTACCCCCTCCCTTGGTAGAAAAGTTACCTTCTTGTATTGTTATAATGCCCAAAATACCCAGCCCAAATCCCTTAGTCCTTAGTAGAAGTTGTGAAGAACTTCAAGGTTTCTTGGATCTCTGAGCGCATAACTTAGGAGCTAAACCTTGCTCAGCGACTTTATCTAGGATATTATTGGGCTTACCGAGGTAACTAATCCTAACCCTCTTTGAATTAGAGATTACATCTGTAGTAGTATAAGAATAAGTATAAAATACTTAGAAGAATATCACGAATAGAATTGAACTATTATCACGAGAAGGGTTTAAAGAAGAATAATCAAATTGTACTTACATAGAATTTGTTTTCACTGATGAGACTTGAGTAGCTCACCGGTAGGAAGTACGCCCAATTTTCCGTAGGATATAGAACCCTCTGTTTAGAACTGTTTACAAAGTCGTCTGAACGGTGATAGACGTGTCTGACTATTATAGGCTGATTCTCTGCGCGCGACATATTCAACTTGGCGGTGGTTTTCACGAGAAGGTATGTGATTCTTCTAAAGCATGATATTTTACAATATATATGTAGTACGGTAGGCGTACATGTGTTAACGAATAATACTTACGGCAATGCCTCACGGCTTAAGCCTGAATAATAGTGACGGAAATGCCTCACGGCAAGCTGAATAATAAAGAATCAAAGCATTTCAAAAATCTGAATCATTTTTATGTAAGAGAACTAATTGGTTTTAAAGAAGCTTAAGAGTTATACTAGCTTTATGGGAAGTTAAGTATAACCACTTAAGATTGATAAAAAAACAGTTTGCCTATGTGTTTATAACAGACTTATATTGAATTGTGAAAAGAATAATAAGATGGTTTGATAAGTAGACATGATATGATGCTATGTGTGTTAGTGTCTTGTAACGTTCTTGTTGTGCTTATGTTGTTTAAAGATAAGTTGTTATGTTAGTGTACTATCACTCACCTCTTGACATATTACCGGGGGTTAAGGCGCCTCCGACGCGAGGTAGACTCAGCGATGCAGGACCATGATTCGAGAATACCTCATGCGGGTCCAGGGGACCTATGCGGAGCTACGGGAGTTCCAGGTTAGTGATGCGGGGTTATACCTCATGCGGTCTATGTGGCCATGCGGACTACGAGTCCAGGACGATGCCGAGGAGTAGCTACCCTCGATGCGGGGTTATGTACCCTATGCGGGCCTATGTGAGTGGCCTATGCGGACTACGGAGTCGAGATTAGGCTTGCATGGTGATACTACGCAATGGCCCGCTTCGATCATTCGCGACCTAGAAAAGACACATTACGGTTTACCTATCGTTGCTCTTGTTTATGATGTGGCATGTGCGGTCCCTCGTTGTTTCATACATACTGCAAAACCGATTTTAAAATGATATGTTTTCATTTAAGTATTTCTGATTTCATATACTTAGTACCGTTGTCGACCTCTTTGGGGCTGCGTTCATGCCGCAGTAAGGCAGCAGTGCTAGATCCACATTCTTAGGATCTCTACATTGGTGTCGGAGCTCCATCTTTCCTGAGGCTCTACTTTTGGGTATGATCTCACTGTTGTAGATAGTTTTGTACAATCAGGGTATGGCGAGCCTGTCCGCCATAGTTGTATATTTCCTTAGGTGCTGTAGTCATGTTATGCAGATATCGGATGTATCGCTAAACCATGTGTATATATATATCGAAAGCGATGTTTTCTCACATAAATCGTGTCTTATTTTATAAACTGTTTCATGTCTTGTTTTATATTTCCGATTACTCGATGTATAACTACTTGGGTGCCTGAGGCACGATCCACGAACCCGGGAATGGGTCGTGACAAAAGTGGTATCGAGCGATTAATCCTCGGAAAGTGTCTGACCGTATCTAGTAAGTCTTGATTATCGGTGTGTTGTGCACCACACCAATAATCGAGGCTATAGGATATTTAGGATTGGTTTCCATTCTTCTCACTCGAGATCGTGCTTTAGAGGCGTGTTAAAGTTGGACCCTCTAACGTATTCCTTTTACAATGATTATGCCTCACGTAAGGCAACCCGGCCGAGAAGGCAAGGCGTGAGGAGGCGCCATGGGACACCTAGAGTCACGAGGCTCGGGCGATCTATACGAGACGGCGAGTTCTACGACGCCGCCGACCAGCGAGACCACGGTACCCACACCTCCTCCCACGGCTGGGCGGAGGAGTTAGGGTCTGAGAGATGGCCCGGCATCGGCCGGGATCGTGGCGAACATGAGGACAGCGGATCTGGCGATTCAGTCCAGCCCGGTCGTACCGTGGTTCACCCGGCGAGAAGTTTGAGGCTACGAGACTTCCCGAGTTGTAGCCGCGAGTTTTACTGAGTCGAGGCCGGAGGATGATCCGCAGGAGTTCATCCGTCATTCTGAGAGGATTCCGAGAGTGATCGGGCGTCGGAGACGAGTCCGTGATCTTTGGTTCACATAGGGCTGCGTGATACGCGATCGATTGGTTTGATTCATGGGAGTTATCGGGGAGAGCACGAGTCCCGACTGCAGGATGAGTTCTCGAGGCTTTCCTCACTCACTTCTTAGCTCCACGGATGAGGAGGGTGCGGTGATAGATTTTTACTTGGCGAGAGGACGACCGTCGGGAGTACAATGTCGAGTTTGATTCATTGGCTCGATATGTCCAGCGTTGGTAGCAAATATGGAGGATAGGGTGCACCGCCACGTCACCGGCTAGATGACTATATGGCGAGTCATGTGCGGGTGTTTCTCTTGGTGGGTATGGACATTACCCGCACGCAGCTCATGCTCTTGGATGTGAGGCGTAGAGACCGCCGGGTTGACAGCAGAAGAAGACCGGGGCAGCGGGGTCTTTTGGTAGCTATCGTGGTGGCGACCTCGGCTAGCCGATCTAGATTTGCACCACAACCGGCTCGAGCACTCTGCGCGTCCTCGGCCTGGCCCAGATATTCGAGGCGAACCAGGGCGAGACTTGAGCGTCGAGCAGCGAAGTGCGGCGATCGGGACCACCCTCCGGTGTGGCGTCGGCGAGATCCCACCGGGAGTTGTGGTGCTACGGGAGCTTGTTTGATTGTGGCAGCAGGTCACTATGTGGAACTGTCAGGCGAGGCGATCGCGATGGTAGGGTCACTACGAGTTCTTTCACGGGTCTTCTTCATCCCACAGCGGCTACTCGCCACGGAGGGCAAGGTACTCATGGACCAGCAGTCGCGGCAGGTCGTGGCGGGTCTCCGATTCTAGCGGTCCTTAGAACGCATTTATGCTTTGTCCGGTAAGCGGGATCGTGAGGCCTCACCGATGTCGTCACGGGTACCTTATCGGTTCTGGTTTGATGTGTATGCTTTGATAGATCCGGGTTCTACTCATCCTATATATCTCCCCTTGTTGCTAGTAGGATAGGGATAGAGCACGAGTCCATAGACCGCTTTCGAGGTAGCTACGCCATGGGTGATTCGATGGTAGCTCGGCGGGTATATAGAGCTTGTCTGTGACTATTCTGATCGTCGGACCCTGGCGACTTGATAGAGTTGGAGATGATTGACTTCGACGTGATCATGGGGATGGATTGGCTAGATTCTTGCTACGCCAATGTAGGCTGAGAGAGAGAGTTATGCGGTTCCGGTTTCTGAGGCCGGTTGTTGAGTGGGAGGAGCACGATATCGCCGGGGTAGGTTTATTTCCTACCTCAAGGCTAGGAAGATGGTGCGAGAAGGGTATATCTACCATCTCGTTCGGGTGTTTGATCACGAGGCTGCGGTACCAGATTTTCCGTCGATTCGATGGTGAGAGAGTTCCCAGACGTGTTTCGGGCGACCTCAGGGTATCCTCACGAGAGGAGATTGAGTTTTGTATTGACATATTGCGGACACTCGGCCTATTTCCATTCCGCCATACGAATGGCACTGCCGAGTTGAGAGAGTTGAAGGATCGCTTAGGGATTTCTTTGGAGAAGGGCTTCATCGGGCCTAGTGTTTCTCCCAGGAAGCGCGGTATTGTTCGTGAAGAAGAAGGGCGGGGCCAGCTGCGCATGTGTTGATTCTGAGCGGTGAACAAGGTGACCATTAAGAACAGATAACCCCTTCCCAGCATTGATGATTTGTTCGACCGATTGCGAGCGCGAGTGTTTCTCGAAGATTGATCTACGGTCGGGCTATCATCAGTGCGAGTCGAGAGGTGGATGTCCCTAGATCGCATTCGGACGATGCACGGCATTATGAGTTGGTCATGTCTTTTGGGTTGACCAATGCTCGGCGGTATTCATGGATTTGATGAACCGAGTGTTCAAACCATTTTTGGACACGTTTGTGATAGTGTTCATTGATGATATCTTGGTTTATTCTCGCTCGAGCGAGGAGCATGCGAGCATTTGAGGCTATCTTGTGACGCTTCTCGAGACCAGTGATTATCGCCAAGTTTTCCAAATGTGAGTTTTGGTTGACTTGATGGCGTTTCTTGGGCATATTGCCGGGGTGATGGCATTCGAGTGGATACGCCAAGATCGAGGCGATCGAGGACTTGGCCTGAACCTACTACTCCGACAGAGGTTCGCGATTTTCTAGGCCTTGCAGGATATTGCTCGGTTCGTGGAGAAGTTTGCTTCTATCTGCACCATTGACTAGGTGACTCGAGCGGCCAAGTTTCATGGTGATGCTTGTGGCGGGGTTTCGATTCTTGAAAGAGAGACGACGACCGCCCGTTCTTACTCTTCCGGAGGGTCGGATGGTTATGTCATGTATTGTGATGCGTCGTGCATCGGGTTGGGATGTGTTTGATGCGGCATGGCGGGGTTATAGCATATGCATCCCGCGGTGAAGAAACATGAGAGGAACTACCCCCATGATTTGAGTTGGCGGTGTGATTCACGCTTTGAAGATCTGGAGGCACTATTTGTATGGGGTTCACGTGGATATATTTACAGACCACAATAGCCTCAGGTATATATTCAGGAGGAGTGAACTTACAGCAGAGGCGGTGGTTAGAGTTGCTTAAGGATTATGATGTTGATATCTGTACCACCCGGAAGGCCAATGTTGTGGTAGATGCCTTAGTCGTAGGTCGATGGGAGCCTATCGGATGTGCATCTAGAGAGGAGGACATGGTTCGTGATTTGCATCGATTAGCGAGCCTTGGTGTCCGTTTGATTGATTCCGATAGCGATGGGGTTAGAGTTCGTGAGGTTGCGAGTCTTCCATCGTCGAGAGGTGAAGAGCAGCGATTCAAGATCGGCTTTGATTCGATATCGTGTCTACTCTTCGTGAGGCAAGGGTCCTTTGAGGTAGCACGATGGGGTGCTAAGGTTTGAGGCGGTGTGTTCCGGATGTTTGAGGACTTGGCGGAGTTCTTGGTGAAGCACACAGCGCGCGTTACTCTATCCATCCGGGGTCGACCAAGATGTACCACGACCTTAGATCTGTGTATTGGTGGGATGGCTTGAAGAGGGACGTTGCAGAGTTCGTAGCTCAGTGCCCGTGTTGTCAGCAGGTGAAGGTAGAGCACCAGAGGCCTGGTGGTTTGTTGCAGGCGATAGAGATCCCGACCTGGAAGTGGGAGGTGATCAACATGGACTTCATCACAGGATTACCTCGCACTCGGAGGAGACATGATTCTATATGGGTTATAAATCGATGGTGTGAAATCAGCCCACTTTCTTCCGTCGGGACGACTTTTGGTGAGGATTATGCGGACTTTACATCCGAGAGATCGTCAGACTGCATGGAGTCCCTATTTCGATCATATCAGACAGATGAGCCCAGTTTAGGGCTAACTTCTGGAGGTCTTTCCAGAGAGGTTTAGGGACGCAGTGAGCTGATGCTGCATTCCATCCACGCAGAGCGACGGGCGGGCGGCGCACTATCCGCACTGCGAGGATATCTTTGCGAGTGTGTTATCGACTTCGAGGTAGTGGGAGGATCATTTGCCTCTAGTTGAGTTCGCGTACAATAATAGCTACCACTCCGGTATTGGATGGCGCCTTATGAGGCCTTGTATGGGAGAAGTGCGGTCGCCTATAGGTTGGTTCGATGTGGGCGAGTGCGGCTAGTGGGACGGTTGGTGCGGAGCGATGGATAAGGTGAAGCTTATCCGAGGCGGCTATTGGCGGCTCGAGTCGGCGAAGTCGTATCACAGATCATCGTCGTCGACATCCGAGTTCGCGATTGATGATTGGGTTTTCTGAAGGTGTCACCCATGAAGGTGTGATGAGATTCGGGAAGAAGAAACTCGGCCCAGTACATTGGGCGTTTGATTGTCGCGAGGTAGGCAAGGTTGCCTACGAGTTGAATCTGCCGTCCGTCCGGAGGCGGTGCATCCGTGTTTCACGTATCTATCTTTGAGGAGGTGTATCGGGGATCCATCTAGGGTACACCGATTGGCGATGTCGGTGGCCAGGGGTTATCGTATGAGAGATTCACATAGCGATAGTCGATCGTCGTTAGGCGTCTGCGGACCAGGATGTGGCTTAGTCAAAGTCTTGTGGCGGAACGAGCTTAGGGAGGAGATGACGTGGGAAGGCGAGGAGGACATGAGGCGGAGGTATCCTCACCTATTCCCACCTCGGGTAATTCACTTTTCCTACTTGTAAATCTTCATTATCGTTTATGCCTAAGTGTTGTTACGTGGCGTGTGTGGCATTTGCAACTGTTTAAGTTATGAATAATCTTATCGTTAACTGTCTTGGGAAGGAACATTCGGGACGAATGTTTCTAAGGAGGGGAGAATGTTATACCCCGTATTTCCAGAGTATGTACGTAAGGGAATACGTATAAAAGTCTAGCCTTAAAGTTTAGGCACAAAACATTTTTTTTGGGCACAACTCACAAGCGAATAGTTTTCCGGCGTAAACGTTTCCACACTTTCGTAGGGTAAATTCCGCTATGCCATTTCTAATTTTGCGGATTTTTCAGAGGCGAAACATTTTGGACCAGCGGGAGGCGACACTTGGCACCCTCCAATTGGTGGACTTGAAATCGTCCATTGGACGAAATGGACTAGAGTTGCACGTTTTTGTGCCTTTGCACAAGTCAAGGATTAGGTAGGATATTTTGTGTGCAAGTTGGCCAGGACACTTGCCTAATCTTGACCTTACACTTGCCTAGCACTTGGCTAAATCTTGGCCATTGGTTGGCCATGTCTTGACCTATAAATACCCCCTTTAGATGAAGAGTTCTTCATCCACAAATCAATTTCAAGTCTTGAAAATCCCTCCCCTCTCTCTAAAGCTTTTCGTCCAAAGCCTCCTACCCCCTCCCTTTTGAAGTTTGGCGAGGGCCCCCTAGCCTGGCGAAATCTACCCCCTCCCTTGGTAGAAAAGTTACCTTCTTGTATTGTTATAATGCCCAAAATACCTAGCCCAAATCCCTTAGTCCTTAGTAGAAGTTGTGAAGAACTTCTAAGGTTTCGAGACTCTGAGCGTACAACTTAGGAGCTAAACCTTGCTCGGTAGCGACTTTATCTAGGATATTATTGGGCTTACCGAGGTAACTAATCCTAACCTCTTTTGAATTAGATTACATAATGTAGTAGTATAAGAATAAGTATAAAATACTTAGAAGAATATCACAGAATATAATTGGTATTATCACAATGAAGGGTTTAAAGAAGAATAATCAAATTGTACTTACATAGAATTTGTTTTCACAGTAGACTTGAGTAGCTCAGGGTAGGAAATGCGCCCAATTTTTCGTAGGATATAGAACCCTCTGTTTAGAACTATTTACAAAGTAGTGCGAGCGTTGATAGGCGTGTCGACTATTATAAGTGATTCTCTGCGCACGACATATTCAACTTGGCGGTGGTTTTTTGAGAAGGTATGTGATTCTTCCTAAAGCATGATATTTTACAATATATATGTATGCGGTAGTGAGCGTACATGTGTTAAGCGAATAATACTTACTAAGAATGCCTCACGCTTAAGCTGAATAATACTACTATGAATGCCTGGCTTAAGCTTTGAATAATAAAGAACTGAAAGCATTTCAAAAGAATCACGAATCATTTTTATGAAGAGAACTAATTGGTTTTTAAGACAGAAGCTTAAGAGTTATACTAGCTTTATGGGAAGTTAAGTATAACCACTTAAGATTGATAAAAGAAACAGTTGCCTATGTGTTTATAACAGACTTATATTGAATTGTGAAAAGAATAATAAGATGGTTTGATAAGTAGACATGATATGATGCTATGTGTGTTAGTGTCTTGTAACGTTCTTGTTGTGCTTATGTTGTTTAAAGATAAGCTGTTATGTTAGTGTACTATCACTCACCTCTTGACATATTACCGGGGGTTAAGCTGCCCTCCGATGCGGGGTAGACTCAGGCGGTCTGGGACCATGATTCGAGAATACCTCATGCGGGTCCAGGGGACCTATGCGGAGCTACGGGAGTTCCAGGTTAGTGATGCGGGGTTATACCTCACGCGGTCTATGTGGCCATGCGGACTACGAGTCGGGGCGATGCAGAGAGTAGCTACCCTCGATGCGGGTTTATGTACTCTATGCGGGCCTATGTGAGTGGCCTATGCGGACTACGGAGTCGAGATTAGGCTTGCATGGTGATACTACGCAATTGGCCTGCCGATCATTCGCGGCCTAGAAAAGACACATTCTGCTTTACCTATCGTTGCTCTTGTTTATGATGTGGCACTATGTGCGGTCCCTGGTTGTTTCATACATACTTGCAAGCGATTTTAAAATGATATGTTTTCATTTAAGTATTTCTGATTTCATATACTTAGTACTGTTGTACTTGTCACGACCGGCGGGCGTGACGGTGCCTTACCCCGGGCACCTTAGTGATACAACATCAGAGTAATCAGCGGAACATAAAACGATACAAGACATATTATGAAATATGAAACAATAATATGAGAAGAACTTGTCTTTCGGCATATGTATAAATGACAACTTTTAACATGAACAGTTTAATCCTTTTTACAAACCCCGCCACAAAGATCTACTGCACCTCTAAGAATGATCGACAACCGTGGCGGGACGGGCCGCCAAACCCACGAATGTAAACACTTACTACGACGGGGACTATACCATCGATAAGCCTCGGAGCGGAGCTTCCCAAACGCTGGCGTGACCACGAGCTAGGATCAACGACTGGTGTACCTCAACCTGCGGCATGAACGCAGCCCCCCGAAGGAGTCGATTACACAGTGGAGTATGTGGCGAAAAATAAATCGTAAATGAAATCATAGTAGTCTATACAAAGCGGGAGACATGTATGATAACGAAGCTCTGATTTTACAATAACTAAGCGATCATATCAAGTCGTGGACTCACGCCTCAAGTCATCACAAAGAACATAACAGATGGGTCTCACGCCACAACATCAATCGTGCGTGGGACACATTCCTCACTTGGCGGTTTATGATATAAAAGCACCAAGGAACACACATGAACACGGGTCCCACGTGCCATAATAACACCGTGCGGTAAGTGCGAAGGCATAGCCGATTACTAACACCAGCAGTACCAACAAGGTCATGAATCGTATCATAAGATCTGTCTAGGCCGTCACATGATCAAAGGCCACTTGCCCGCGATATCTAATGTGCGCGTCTAGTCACCGAACTTCCGCGACTCCGCATAGGCCAATCTCTTGGCCGCGTGAGGCATTCCCATCGAGGGTAGCTACTCCGGCGTCGCCACGACTTCCGAGTCGCATGGCCCAGGACCGCATGCCCATAAAGGACGCACTAACACGGAACTCTCGTAGCTCGCGATAGGCCGGGACTGCGTGAGGTATTCTCGAATCATAGGTCCATCGACCGCTGAGTCTACCCGCGTCGGAGGCGACAACCGGAATCATCTCGAGATGAATGCCACAATACTATCATAACGACCGATAGTTAATAAGCACAATCAAGAAACCCCTTTACACAAACATCACAAGATACTAACACACGTAGCATCCTAACACGTTTACTTATCAAAGCAACAAGAAAGTATTATAAGGCTATCACAAACCAATACAATCAAGTTGTTCACACAAGGTACTTCCTACTATATGATTAACAAGATCGGGTTTTATCCCCAAAGTACTTCATACATTAACTCTTTAAAAGATACGTTACTTTCACAAAAGTCACACAATACCCGTAGTATATGAAAATAGAGTGATTATTTTCTTAAGTAAATCAATTACTCCTCTTTGTAAAATCAAGTAGCAACATTCTTTTCCAATGTTCAAGTTTGCCTAATTTCCAATGTTCAAGTTTCTCATTTTAGAAAGGTTTCGTAGTTCATAGTCTTATTCATTTAAGAATATAATTCTCCTTTAAACAATCTGAGAAACCTAAGCCTTATATGTGAGTAGGATATTCTTGTTTATTACAATCTTATTACAGCAGCCATGATCTAGGAAATATCATTTTGTCTCATCTTAGCTTCTATGCAGATGGAGGTTTCTACTGGTTTTAATAATACTTAGTTATTCAAAACATTTCCTTTTATTAACGCTGCAGTGGTTTGTCGATACACATTCTGATTTCCGAAATCAGTAAAACATTCTTAAGCCGTTATACCTAACTTCCCATAAAGCTAGTATAACTCTTAAGTTTTCAAAGACCAAGTATTTCTTCTTCTTTCAAAATGATTCAAAAATCTTTTGAAATACTTCAAGTTCTTTATTAACACATAACAAGCCAGTTATAGTTCAAATCAGTACCTTTTAAAAACCACATGCATTTTCTTACCCACATAAAGCTGTTATAATCAACTTCCCATAAAGTCGTTATAACACTTTATGTTTTAAACCAATCACATACATTTAGCACATGTACGTCTACCGTACTACATAGTTCACACATATCATGCTAGAAGAGATAGGAAGAGGTTCACATACCTCGCGACGATTATCGACTAATAGCAAAACGCTCCAAGTACCTCAAACCGCGGCTACTCCTAAGCCAAGTAGATCGCGCCACGCATAGTACTTCCACCTATAAGGCCACAAGTGCTTATTAACATAAGGTCTCTTCGTAGAACATTCTGAGAAAATTCGCAAAGACTCCCACATGGCAGCGTAAATCTCCTCCTCTATCGAGTAGGCTACCAAGCCAACCGGGGGTTATACATTTAACCTAACGGGTACAATTCTACTCCACGGTACTACTACACAAGTCTCGTAATACACCTATGTAATTCTGATTCGGTACTCTTCTTTAAATTCGGGCCTAAGTCGCAAGACATTGTGTAAGTATTATTCAGCTTAAGCGTGAGGCATTGCCGATAACTACGCTCGATTCTATATATAGTATACTTCAACTATATATTCTAACAATATGCAAATTCCAATTACAATAGAGGACAAGATATTTACCTCGATAAGCCCATAATTATCCGAGTTAAAGTCGATCCCGGGCAATCGTTTAGCTCGACTCAATGCGCTCCAACCCGCTCCAACTACCCTTAGAAGTTCTAACCAACTTCTACATACAACTCCAACTAACCATGGAGATTTTCCTAGGGTTTCGGTTTGGTATTGACAGTAAGTATAATAGTATTTACGGGCTTTTCAGATAGGTATAACCTTAGAATACAACAAG
The DNA here is from genome assembly GCA_029844215.1 of Przewalskia tangutica. Classification (NCBI taxonomy): domain Eukaryota; kingdom Viridiplantae; phylum Streptophyta; class Magnoliopsida; order Solanales; family Solanaceae; genus Przewalskia; species Przewalskia tangutica. The sequence goes on along the minus strand of JAQGDG010000505.1, from coordinate 84,940 downwards.
GTATATGGCTAAGGTAATTTGGGCATTATAACAATACTTTTGAGGTATTTCTATCAAGAGGGGGTATTATACGAAAACAACTAGGCTAGGGGTACCCACGCCACAAAGGGGAGGGGAGGCTCTCGGCCACAAGGCCTATCTAGGGAGGGGGCTCTTGGGCGAGAGTCAAACAAGAGGAGGAGGATTTCTAAGACTTAGAAAATTAAAGGATGAATAAGAATTCCAAAGGCGTGCCAATTTAAAGTCCTAGCAAATGACAACCAATCTCCAAGATCTTTCCAAGTTCAAGGAAAGTGTAGGGCGAATCTTGCCAAGTGCACCTTATCCATCTACCACAAAATATCCTACCAACCCCTTGACCAACAATGGCCAATTCGTCCACCTCTTTTCACCAACGTGCTCGATGTGAGGTGACAAGTGTCGCCCTCTCGTTGGCCAAAAATGTTTCGTCTCTCGGAAAAATCATAAAATTAAAAATGACATGGCGGAAATTCCCTACGAAAGGCGTGAAAACGTTTCGCCGAAAAACGAATCTAACAGGGTGTTATGCACAAATAAAATTCGGCCAAGCACTTTAAGGCACAAACTTTTCTACGTACGTCCCCGCGTACATACTCTGGAAATACGGGGTATAACATTCTCCCCTCCTTAGAAACATTCGTCGAATGTTCCTTCTAAGTCTCAAAACAAGCGCGCCAAGTATAGTCTTCACTACTATACTTACGAGAACAATCTCGCCACACCGCCACGAAACACCCACGCACACTTCTATCTAAGTCCACGAGGAAAACACCTCTAATCATCACCACAAAACACTTCACCGGGTCTAAAATATACTTCCTTCGCGACCTTCTCTTTACAAAAAGAAATGATCACATCTATGCCGCCATACATGCTCGCTTCTCTCTTTACTCGTCGTAGATACCACTTTGTCACTTTGCTCGAGGCATTAACCTTCTCAGCGACCCAACAAATGGTACCACTTTGTCACTTTGTCGCGAGCCTTGCTCGGCGACCAACAAATGGTGCCGGCTGCGTCGATCCTCGAGGATGTCGTATACTCGAACTCTTTCCACATTTACATCGCTTGATTTCCAAAACTCGCTACTATCTCTAACGTGGTCATCATTAAGTGGGAACACTCAGGATGGATCTCGATACTTTTCCGATCATAACAATACGAAAGGCCGGACGTCTGACCTCCTAAGTCGGACGGCAAAAGCTAACATATAAGCAACCCGGCCTATTCTTCACATGAACTCAAAGGGCCCAAAGTAACTCGGGCTAAGTTCCTCTGTATTCCAAACTCGTCACACCCAACCGGGGTGGTACCTTCAAGACCGACCGTCGGCACGAACTCTAAGCGTCGTCGCGATTATCCGCACAATTCCTCCAGGCTGCGAACTTCTTCTAGACAAGCCGCACTATCCACGATCTGCTGGAACAAGCTGAACTAACTAATCGAACCTTGCCAACATCGAACCAATCGACCGGCAATTTACACTTCCGCCCTACAAGGCTTTAAAGCGACATCGAACACCAAAGCGGTAGCTTAAACACTACCTCCACAGGAGACAACAATCCCACAACCATCGCGAAATCCAAACACCGGCGAGGCGAATGCGGTCTGAGACTCACGAGTTCTTAACACATGCTTGGCAAAACTTCCGAAACAAAAGCAGTAGTTCCACTGGCTCCATGCATCGTCATAAGGTGAAGGTAGGCACCTCGTGTAGCCTTACAACTTTTACGATATATCATCCCGCATAACCTCTCGCCGAGTAAGCGGTCTTTGCTAGAAGACAACACGGTGACCTCGCCGGCCCTCTTTGGTCGAACATTCATGAAATCGCACGTTGGTTAACTAAACTCGGGCCTAACACCCTCGTGACTTATCACAAGGCGGGACCACCACAACCGAATACCACCACAAACATGCCGCGGGTTGACCCGCGGCGTGGCCTCAACCCGACCCGGCATCGCGGCGCTAGCTCGCGAAGGAAAACTCTCGCTAATCACGTTACGAAAACCTAGCGGTCTTCTTAGCTCAACTATCCTCTTTCATGCCACACTACTCGTGGACTTATCCGTAACATAGCTCGCGTGCACTATGCACTCCTATAAGGGTAAACATAACACTACACCTTTACCCGAGATGGCCTTACCTCTAAGGTCTTTACGTAAAACATTCTAAGGCTCACACCTTCTCTATCCCCAAAATCTTACTCGGTTAACTAACCAAGATTTCTAATCACAACTAACACATCGCTATCGTAACATAGCACTTAAGGTATACTCACCTTATCACATAAACAAAACTCAGAGGTTAAAGATATATCTATATCTCTTGCTTCACTCCTTAGTCGTTCTAATCAAACCGCCTCGTAGGCGAGCTAAGGAGGTGACAAACTACCCACCGATCACAAGGCTAAGTCCTCCGCGAGGACACTCTTTCGACAACGGACCGACGGCGGTCGCAGTACAACGTACGCAACTAAAAGCGACATTCCACGGGATGGCGCGCACATGTGAACACCGAGAAAACTGAATCGGATGGTTTGGAACCTACGTGTAGGCGTGAACGGAAGCTCTGGAGCTCGACCAACTCCGCATACGAACGCCCCGAAATTCGTGGAGGACCTCGCGCTGGTGGATGTGCATAATCTATTCGCGTGAGGCGACTCGCCTCAAAAGTTACTAAAGGACCTTCTGCTGTCCTCTTACGGTGTCGCCGTTAACACCTGTCGATCTCTACGTCTCGGCTGCCGCGCATAAGCGCATACGAGGCCATGCTCAAGCCTGGCGAAGAATTACTGCACCTCTTTAGATAGTCTCAAGACTCGCGGTACATCGGTATACTCGGTAGCCAAATCTATAGCTAATGCGGTCGCCTCTTTGCAATCTAAATTCTCTGTTCCCGTGGGCTGAAGGTTCATATATCATGGCGCGAGCAGGACCGCTGCCGTGCCAAACTCTGGGGGCTAGCGACGTCGCAGAAATCCCGAATGAAGCACTACCCTAGGTAAAGATTGGGCTGTGCCCGCAACCCTCCGAACTCTACTCGCAGATCCCTGTTTGCCTTGCCCTCTGGGCGGGTTGCCTGCGGAGGCATAGCGGTAAGGAAAGAAATACGTTAGAGGTCCAACTTACAACACGGCTCTAAGGCACGATCTCAGTGAGAAGAATAGAAACCAATCCTAAAATATCCTATAGCCTCACGATTATTGGTGTGGTGCACAACACACCGATAATCAAGACTTCATCGATACGATGCGTAGACACTTTCCGAGGATTAATCGCTCGATACCACTTTTGTCACGACCAATCGGGCGTGATCGTGCCTTACCGGGCACCCTAGTGACACAACATCAGTAATAATGGAACATAATACGATACAAGACATATTATGAAATATGAAACAATAATATGAGAAGAACTTGTCTTTCGGCATATGTATAAATGACAACTTTTAACATGAACAGTTTAATCCTTTTTACAAACCCTGCCCACAACAAGATTACTACGGACCTAAGAATGATACGACAACCATGGCGGGGCCCCGCCAAACCCCGAATGTAAACACTTACTACGATAGGGACTATACCACTGATAAGCCTCGGAGAAACGGAGCTTCCCAAGCGCGTGACCACGAGAGCTAGGATCAACGGCGGTGTACCTCAACTGCGGCATGAACGCGGCCCCGAAGGAGTCGATCTAACAGTGCAGTATGTGAAACGAAAATAAATCGTAAATGAAATCATAGTAGTCTATACAAAGCGGGAGACATGTATGATAACCAGCTACGCTTTTACAATAACTAGCGATCATATCAAGTCAGGGACTCACGCCCTCAAGTCATCACAAAAGAACATAACAGTGGGTCTCACGCCCACAACATCAATCGTGCCCGTGGGACACATTCCTCACTGCCGGCAGTTTATGATATAAAAGCACCAAGGAACACACATGAACACCAGGTCCCACCTGTGCCATAATAACACCGTACGGGGTAAATACGAAGGCATAGCCGACTACTAACACCCACAGTACCAACAAGGTCATGAATCAGATTATAAGATCTGTCTGCAGCCGTCACATGATCAAAGGCGGCCACTTGCGCGAGATCTAATGCGCGTCTAGTCCTCGAACTTCCCGCTCCGCGATAGGCCAATCTCTTCGCGCATGAGGCATTCCCGCATCGAGGGTAGCTACTCCCGGCATCGCCCCGACTTCCGTCCGCACGGCCCTGAGCGACCGCATGCCCATAAAGGACGCACTAACACGGAACTCTCGTAGCTCGCGATAGGCCGGGACTGCGTGAGGTATTCTCGAATCATAGGTCCATCGACCACTTTGAGTCTACCCGCGTCGGAGGCGGCTTAACCGGAATCATCTCAAGAGATGAATGCCACAATACTATCATAACGATCGATAGTTAATAAGCACAATCAAGGAAACCCCTTTACACAAACATCACAAGATACTAACACACGTAGCATCCTAACACGTTTACTTATCAAAGCAACAAGAAAGTATTATAAGGCTATCACAAACCAATACAATCAAGTTGTTCACACAAGGTACTTCCTACTATATGATTAACAAGATCGGGTTTTTATCCCCAAAGTACTTCATACATTAACTCTTTAAAAGATCGTTACTTTCACAAAAGTCACACAATACGTAGTATATGAAAATAGAGTGATTATTTTCTTAAGTAAATCAATTACTCCTCTTTGTAAAATCAAGTAGCAACATTCTTTCCAATGTTCAAGTTTGCCTAATTTCCAATGTTCAAGTTTCTCATTTTAGAAAGGTTTCAGAGTTCATAGTCTTATTCATTTAAGAATATAGTTCTCCTTTAAACAATCTGAGAAACCTAAGCCTTATATGTGAGTAGGATATTCTTGTTTATTACAATCTTATTACAGCAGCCATGATCTAGGAAATATCATTTTGTATCATCTAGCTTCTATGCAGATGGAGGTTTCTACCGGTTTAATAATACTTAGTTATTCAAAACATTTCCTTTTATTAACGCTGCAGTGGTTTGTCGATACACATTCTGATTTCCGAAATCAGTAAAACATTCTTAAGCCGTTATACCTAACTTCCCATAAAGCTAGTATAACTCTTAAGTTTTCAAAGACCAAGTATTTCTTCTTCTTTCAAAATGATTCAAAAATCTTTTGAAATACTTCAAGTTCTTTATTAACACATAACAAGCCAGTTATAGTTCAAATCAGTACCTTTTAAAAACCACATGCATTTTCTTACCCACATAAAGCTGTTATAATCAACTTCCCATAAAGTCGTTATAACACTTTATGTTTTAAACCAATCACATACATTTAGCACATGTACGTCTACCGTACTACATAGTTCACACATATCATGCTAGAAGAGATAGGAAGAGGTTCACATACCTCGCGACGATTATCGACTAATAGCAAAACGCTCCAAGTACCTCAAACCGCCGGCTACTCCCTAAGCCAAGTAGATCGCGCCACGCATAGTACTTCCACCTATAAGGCCACAAGCGCTTATTAACATAAGGTCTCTTCGTAGAACATTCTCGTGAAAATTCTGACACCTCCCCGCATGAACGTAAATCTCCTCCTCTATCGAGGCGGCTACCAAGCCAACCGGGGTTTTACATTTAACCCTAACGGGTACAATTCTACTACACGGTACTGCGACACAATTCTACTGTAATACAGCCCTATGTAATTACTGATTCAAGATTCTTTAAATTCGTGCCTAAGTCGCAAGACATTGCCGTAAGTATTATTCAGCTTAAGCGTGAGGCATTGCCGATAACTACGCTTCGATTCTATATATAGTATACTTCAACTATATATTCTAACAATATGCAAATTCCAATTACAATAGAGGGACAAGATATTTACCTCGATAAGCCCATAATTATCCGAGTTAAAGTCGATCCTGGGCAATCGTTTAGCTCCAACTCCGTGCGCTCCAACCCGCTCCAAACTACCCTTCGAAGTTCTAACCAACTTCTACATACAACTCCAACTAACCATGGAGATTTTCCTAGGGTTTCGGTTTGGTATCGACGGTAAGTATAATAGTATTTCGGGCTTTCAGATAGGTATAACCTTAGAATACAACAAGGTATATGGCTAAGGTAATTTGGGCATTATAACAATACTTTTGAGGTATTTCTATCAAGAGGGTATTATACGAAAACAACTAGGCTAGGGGGTACCCCACGCCACACCACAAAGTGGGGAGGAGGCTCTCGCCAAGCGGCCTATCTAGGGAGGGCTCTTGGACGAGAGTCAAACAAGAGGGAGGAGGATTTCTAAGACTTAGAACATTTTAGGATGAATAAGTCTTCCAAAGGGGTGGGTATTTATAGGCCTAGCAAAGGCCAACCAATGGCCAAGATCTTGCCAAGTGCAAGGCAAGTGTAGGGCCAAGATCTTGCCAAGTGCACCTTATCCATCTACCACAAAATATCCTACCAACCCTTGACCAACAATGGCCAATTCGCCCACCTCTTTACCGCCAACGTGCTCCAATGTGAGGGTGACAAGTGTCGCCCTCGTTGGCCAAAATGTTTCGTCTCTCGGAAAAATCCAAAAATTAAAAATGACATAGCCGGAAATTCCCATGAAAGTGTGGAAAACGTTTAAAAACGACTCTAACCGTGTTATGCACAAATAAAATTCGCCAAGCACTTTAAGGCACAAACTTTTCTACGCACGTCCCACGCATACTCCGGAAATACGGGTATAACAAGATCGACCTCCGGGCCGCGTTCATGCCGCAGGTAAGCGGCAAGGTGCTAGATCCACATTCTAGGATCTCTACGTTGGTGTCGGAGCTCCATCTTTTCCGAGGCTCTACTTTGGGTATGATCTCCCGTTGTAGATAGTTTTGCATACAGGTATGGCGGGCCCCGCCCCGCCATAGTTGTATATTTCCTTAGAGGTCTGTGAGTCATGTTATGCGATGTCGGATGTAATCGCTAAACCATGTGTATATATATATGCCGAAAGCGATGTTTTCACATAAATCGTGTCTTATTTTATAAATCGTTTCATGTCTTGTTTTATATTTCCGCTGATTACTCTGATGTATAACTACTTGGGTGCCCCGGTAAGGCACCAGTCACGGGCCCCGGAATGGGTCGTGACAACATGTATCTACCATAACAATATAAACAAGTCTCTTAAGGGCTAAAGGTATCTCAGTAACTACTTTTACTTCCTCTTTGTCGCTTCTAATCATAATCACGCCTGCGCAGTAGCTATAGAAGGAGATGAACGCCACCGATCCCGGCGAGTCTCTACATCCGTGCTACCTGGCCTGACAACTCTCACCAAATGGCCGGGCCGCAAGCATAACAATCTCCCAAACTAGCATGACACTGCGATCATCCTCCGCTCTATCCATAGAACTCGCGATCGCAACTCAAGAAATCCCGAAGTCTCAGACTATCGGATCAAGGGTGAACCACTGGCACTGCCGGAACCACCGGCTCCCGTCCGTCTTCATATCTCGCCACGATCCTAGCTAGTAACTGGGCCATCTCTTTGTAACCCATATCCTCGGCTCCTAGCCGTGGAACTGGAGGCTCAGGTATCGTGGCCTCAGTAGAAACTGTTGCTGCTCTAAACTCTCCTGGGGCTAGCGGCGTCGCAGAACTCCCCATCTGAAGTACCACCTTAGGTAAAGACTGGGTCGGTGCCCTCGTAACCCTCTGTGTTCTACTCGTAGATCCCTCTGCTGCCTTGCCCCTCTGGGCCCTGGTTGCCTTGCGTAGAGGCATAACTAGAACATACGAATACGCCAGAGGGAGTCCAACTTATAACACAGCTCTAAAGCACGATCTCAGAGTGAGAAGAATGGAAACCAATCCTAAATATCCTGCAGCCTCCTGATTATAGGTGTGGTGCACAACACGCCGATAATCAAGACTCTACTAGATACGGTCTGTAGACACTTTCTGAGGATTAACTGCTCTGATACCACTTTTGTCACGACCCGACCTCGGGCCCGCGACTGGTGCCTTACCCCGGGCACCCTAGTGATACAACATCAGAGAAAATCAGCGGAAATAAAAACTTAAACAGGAAACAAGATACAACATAAGAAAATAGGCTAACCAAAACGGTCACCTTCATGTATATCCATATAACCGAACAATTACAATCCTTTACAAACCCTGCCCACAACAGTACTATAGACCTCTAAGAATGTAACAACAACTATGACGGGACAGGGCCCCGCCATACCCCTGAATGTACAAGTACCTACAATGACAGGGGACTATACCAAAAGATAAGCCTTCGGAGAAACGGAGCTTCCCAAACGCTGAACTGCGATCCTATGAGCGAGGATCAACAACTAGTGTACCTCTACCTGCGGCATGAACGCAACCCCCCGAAGGAGGTCAGTACAACAGGTACCAAGTATGTGAAACTGAAAATACTGTAATGAATCATATTTCATCATTTTATAAAACCATTTCGCAATAAGTAAACAGTTATGTCAAGTACGGGACGCATGTCCTCAAAACCATCACTAACACAGAACTATGGGTCTCACGCCCACAATATCAATCATGCCCGTGGAACTCCTTCCTCCCTGCCGGCAGTACATGACGTAAAACAACACCCATATGTGTACCTGAACACTAGATCATGTCTGCGTCATCAAACCGATCGGGCCAAGTAGAATAGCCAACTACCAGATCCGAAAGCTAGTCATAAAACTTCACGGGCCAAGTACGGAAGCCAACTACCAGATCCAAAAACTAGCCACGCAACTGGCCGAGGAAAGTATCTTAAGCTAACGTGATTGAGCTCATCATCTCACGAGATACGACCGAGGCAAGTATCTTAAGCTATCTACGAGCCTCGATACACGAAATGACCAGGTCAAGTATCTAAAGTGCGCAGTAACCACATGTACAAATCAAGCCCGTGATCGCCGTCATGCGCAAGAAGTTTCACGGATTAGCGGTCCATGGACTAATAACATAACCCGAATTTAACCTCACAACGATCGCATGCCAAGATCTTACCTCGATATAAGCATGGCCATAAAACCATCCTACTGGACGCATACCCGTGGACCATCCATCGTGTCAGTATGTCCAAAGGAAATAACAAGATAATACTCAAAGTGGACGCATACCCGTAGGCCACCCAACGTGTCAGTATGTCCAAAAGAAATAACAAGATAACACTCATAGTGGAAGCATACCCGTGGACCATCCAACGTGTCAGTATGTCCAACAATCAACCAAATAGTCGGTCCTCCACCGAGAGACACGGTAGCACAAAATCAAACACTTGCACAACAAAAGCTATCACAACAAGCATAGGCAAGTTCAACGTACTTTCATTTTATGTCAACGATTCGGGTTTCAACCCCAAAATACTACATACTTTCATTCTTTCAAAAAGACCTTTTTTTACGTAAAAACCACACGATACTAATACTCGTAGTATCAAAAACACGTTTCCTTTTCAAACCAAATTACTTCACCTTCGTAAAAATCTTTACAAGACCTTTAAAATCAAGTACTCTATACTTTTTAAACCAAGTGCTTTTCTTTTAAAACAACATCAAGTATTCTTTTAAAACCCAAATAACTTACTCTTTTCAAAACAAGTAACCTATACTTAAATCAAGTTACTTCTCCTTTTCCGAAATCAAGTCGTTTATAAGTAAAGTCTCTTATCTTTCTAGATCAAGTCTCTTAACTTTTAAAATCAAGTCGTTTAGCTTTCAAAATCAAATCTTTCTTTTATCTTCATAAATTCGTTATAACTAACTTCCCATAAAGCCATTATAACACTTTATGTTTTAAACAACAAAATTCATTTCACACACGTACGTCTACCGTACTACATAGTTCACAACAATCATGCTCAAGAGTATAGGAAGAATCACATACCTCTTCGGCTTAATCCACAGCCAAGTCGAGTATGCCGCGCGTAGAAGATCCACCTATAATAACCACAATACATCTATCAACTACTAGTTCTCTTTATATAATAATTCTAAGTACAAGGATCCTTATCCTACGGAAAATTGGCACCTCCCCCGAAATCACATAAATAACCTCCTATACCAAGGCCTGCTACCAAGCCAACAACTCCAAGGGGATTACACGTCTAATCGGACGTGTACAATTCTGCCTCACAATAATACTACACAAGTCTACTGTAAATACAGTCCAATGTAAATACAGTTCAATTATTTTAAATCATCCTTCCATATATCTTATACTCAATTCTAAACTACTACAATATATAATATCCAATTACAATAGGGGGACATAGATCATTACCTCGATAAGCCCAAAATTATCCAAGATTAATAAGTCGATCCTGAGCAACGTTTAGCTCCAACTCCTTACGTTACAACCCGCTCCAAGCAACCCTTAGAAGCTCCTAACCAACTCCTCTTCAAGATCTAACTCCAAAAAGTGAAGAATACTAAGGCTCAACTATGGCAAGTTTCGGCCAAGGTGTAATTCTAAGGCTAGGGGTGTGAAATCTTTTCCAACTCTTGGTACATAATCTTCCTAACACCCTAAGGAAGAACACTTATAAGTTTAAGGATTTTTGGACAACTTTTGCTCAAGAAAACAAGGCAAAGCCGAGAGCAACTAGGGAAGGAGAGGGTGTATTTTTGTCTTGGAAATTATCTCAAGTGTGGATGAAGAAGTCTTGCTATCAAGGGGGGGTATTTATAGAGAAATCAAGGGCCAAGATCAAGGCAAGTGTGTGGTGAGATTGGGGGACAAGTGTGTGTGGGTCCTACCCTCCAAATGGCTACACAAAGAAGAAGACAAGTGGCTTGCCACTTGTAAGCCCATTTCGGCTTGTCCCACACATCTCGGCCAAGGTGGCCACATGGGGGTGACACGTGTCACCCCCCTACTCGTCCAAAATATTTCATCTTCCGAAAATATCAAAAATACCGAAAATCTCGAAAACAAAGTGGGCCCCACAAAACCGTAAATTTCTCCCGTGGGTCCCACGTGACCATTTCCAAAAATAAAATTCCATAATTCTAATATAATCCAAGAAGCCCAAATACCAAATCTGGGAATTCAATTCCCATCAACGAACCTTTTTCCTTCACAAAACCCCGAAACTTTTCCGTCGAAAATCACATCTTTCTTTCTTTCCAAAATTACAGTCATATTCTCGTACGTACGTCCTCACATACATACCCTGAAACTACGGGGTGTAACAGTTTTGAAAGTATAAGTCTCTTGGTTATAAAAAGAATGGAAGTGTCTAAAGCATAAAGTTAGTATAACGACTTTATGGAAAGTTGGTTATAATAGCTTTATGGAAAGTTAAAAGGATGGTTTACTCTAGCAATGTAAATTAAGATCAAATGACTTGAAAGGAAGAATGGCAAATTGATTTGAAGGCATCAATTTCTTAAAGTTTTAAAGTAAAAAGTCACTTGATTTAGAAGTCTTTAAATGTAGTTTTAAAAGGTATTGCGACTTGTTTTGAAAAGTAGATATGACTTGATACTACGGTGATTAGTATCTTGGAAGTTTTATATGAAAAAGAGTCATTTTAATAGAATAGAAGTACGTAGTACTTTGGGTTAAATTCCTGGATTTTATAATGACATGTTAGTACCTTAAGTAAACTAAAATGAGAGTGTATATGAACAAAGCTAATAAGAAGTTAGGGGATTTCTTAACTTGCTTATGATAATTATGATAAGCCTGTGGTGCTTATGTTATGTATGATAAGCCGGTAGTGCTTATGCTATGTATGATAAATTGGTAGTGCTTATGTTATGTATGATAAGCTGGTAGTGCTTATGTTATGTATGATAGCTGGTTGTGCTAGTGATATATTGTTCATTACGGGGTCATTCCACGGGTTTGTGGCATTGCATATTCTGTGGATTTGCTACCCATTATGCGAGGAATACCTCGCGAGTCCGTAGGGCTCACGCGGGTGAAATAGTCCTACGCGGGCGGACCAATCCTATGCAAGAAGATTACCTCACGCGTCCATACGACCCATGCGCGACGGACATACCATGCGAGAAATTACCTCACGCGGTCCATACGCCTACGGGTGAAATAGTCTCATGAGTAGGATTGCGGAATGATACTATGGGCGGATGGCCCTAGGTTAATCATGTGTTTCCTGTTTTAAAACCGACAAAGTTTTTCTTGTTTACTCTCATTGTTAGTAAGGCACAATGTAATGTTAATGTGGTTATCATACATGTTCCCAGCTTTATTTTAGACTATTATGATTTCATTACGATCATTTCTGCCACATACTTGGTACACGTTGTATCGACCTCCTTGGGGATGCTCATGTCGCAGTAGAGTTATACAGGTTGATGATCCTCACTCTTAGGATCATTGTTCAGCTGTTGAGAAGCTCCATTACTCCGGAGGCTTATCCTTGGTTCAGATCCCTGGTATTGTCGGTTGTTGTACATTAAGGGGTATGACGGGCCCTGTCCAGTCACAGTTGTTATTCTTAGAGGTCTGTAGTCATATCTTGTGGATTGGGTTGTAAGAACAAAGATGTACTGTTTTATTTTTGGGTTATGTATATTTCACGGAATGTGGCCTTATCGGCTAGCCTGTTGATACTTTTACTGTCTAAGTGTTTTATGAGTTTATGTATGTTCCGCTGCTATTCTATGATGTATACCTGTAAGGGGTGCCCAGATAGGGCACCAGTCGTGGGCCCGGGGTCGGGTCGTGACAGATGAAATCTTAGCCACACATTTGTTTTAATCCACACCCTTGGTTACTTTATATATATCCATACTAGTAGCAAGACTTCTATTACACTTAGAGAAAAATTTCATGAACTTGTGTGCCTATTGGGAGGCTCTCGGCCAAAGCTCCTCTTTGAACAAAAAAAATTCTTCATTTGTTGTTGATAAATCCCCATATTCAAATCAAAGATCCCTAGTGGTATACTAAGCATAAACAACCCCTTAAACCCCAGAAATACTATGTTGTTCCGTTAGCCGCACCTTGAAAACATAAGGTGTTCTTGGACTTTTGTGTTGGAACTTAAAGAGAAGTTGGTTATGAACTTCGAAGGGTTGTATATTTTGGATTGGAACATAAAGAAAAGGAGCTAAACATGCTAAGGATCGACTTTAAACTTGGATTATTTTGGGCTATATTGAGGTAAGGATCATCTTTCTCTTAATGTAATTACATATTACATGTTGTGGATATATGTAGATGACCTTGTTCTAGAAAGAATGAATATTAGAAATGATTTGGACCACATTTGGATGATGAGGCCGGGAGTTGGTTGATATTGGCCATTGGAAATTGTTGACCATTTTGTTGTTAATGACACTTGTCGCATGTTATATAATCAAGGAAATATTGTTGTTGATAGTTAATATAACTTATATAACATGTTGGAACTTGATTTGGTGTTATACCCCGTATTTCTAGAGTATGTACGTAAGGACGTACGTAGAAAATTTGAACTTTTTAAATAAGGCTTGGCCGAATTATTTTGTGCACAACACCCGGTTAGAGTCGTTTTTAAACGCTTCCACGACTTTCGTAGGAAAATTCGCTATGTCATTTTTAATTTTTGCGGATTTTTCCGAGAGACGAAACATTTTGGACCAACAAGAGGCGACACTTGTCACCCTCTCATTGGCACGCCGTGGGCATGCAAGTGGGGACGAATTGGCCTTGTATGGTCAAGGGGTTGGTAGGATATTTTGTGGTAGATGGATAAGGTGCACTTGGCAAGATCTTGGCCCTACACTTGCCTTGCACTTTCCAAGATCTTGGCCATTGGTTGGCCTTGGCTTGTCTCGTATAAATACCCCCCCTCTTGGTAGAAATACTCTCAAAAGTATTGTTATAATGCCCAAATTACCTTAGCCGTATACCTTGTAGTATTCTAAGGTTATACCTATACGAAAAGCCCCGTTATACTATTATACTTCCCGTCAGTCACCAAACCGAAACCCTAAGAAAAATCTCCATGGTTAGTTGGAGTAGTATGTAGAAGTTGGTTAGAACTTCTAAGGGTAGTTTGGAGCGGGTTGGAGCGCACGGAGTTGGAGCTAAACGTTGCCCAGGATCGACTTTTTACTTGGATAATTATGGGCTTATCGAGGTAAATATCTTGTCCCTCTATTGTAATTGGAAATTACATAATTGTTAGACTGTATAGTTGAAGTATACTATATATAGAACTGAACGTTGTTATCGGCAATGTCTTTGGACTTAAGCCTGAATAATAAGAAACCTTTTCGAAAGAAGAGTGTTGAATCAGAATTACATAGGGTGTATCAGATGACTTGTGTAGCTTTTACGCGAGGTAGAATTGCACGCCCGGATTAGACGTATAACCCCACGGTTGGCTTGGTAGCCACCCGATAGAGGAGGAGATTTATTTGTTGTGGGGAGAGTCTTGCGAATTTTACGTAGAATGTTCTACGAAGAGATCTAAATGTTAATAAAGCCTTGTGGCCTTATAGGTGGAAGTACTACGCGTGGCGCGATCTACTTGGCTTAGGAGTAGCGGCGGTTTGAGGTACTGAGCGTTTTGCTATTAGTCGATAATCGCCGCGAGGTATGTGAACCTCTTCCTATCTCTTCTAACATGATATGTGTGTGTAACTATGTAGTACGGTGAGACGATACGTGTTAAATGTATTTGATTGGTCTAAAACATAAAGTGTTATAACGGCTTTATGGGAAGTTGGTTATAACAGCTTTATGTATGTAAGAAAATACTTGTGGTTTTTAAAAGGTAACTGATTCGAACTATAACTGGCTGGTTATGTGATAATAAAGAACTTGAAGTATTTCAAAAGATTTTTTTAATCATTTTGAAAGAAGAGTAATACTTGGTTTTTGAAAACTTAAGAGTTATACTAGCTTTATGGGAAGTTAGGTATAACGGCTTAAGAATGTTTTACTGATTTCGGAAATCAGAATGTGTATCGACAAACCACTGCAGCGTTAATAAAAGGAAATGTTTTTACAGATTAAGTATTATTAAAACCAGTAGAAACTTCCATCTGCATAGAAGCTAAGATGAGACAAAATGATATTTCCTAGATCATGGCTGCTGTAATAAGATTGTTATAAACAAGAATATCCTACTCACATATAAGGCTTATGTTTTCTCAGATGGTTTAAAAGAGAATTATATTCTTAAATGAATAAGACTATGAACTACGAAACCTTTCTAAAATAAGAACCGTGAACATTTGAAATTAGGCAAACTTGGACGTTTGGAAAATAATGTTGTTACTTGATTTTACAAAGGTAAGTGTTTTGATTTACTTCAAAAGATAATCACTCTATTTTCATATACTACGTATTGTGTGACTTTTGTAAACGTAACGTATCTTTTAAAAGATAATGTATGAAGTACTTTGGGAATAGATACGATCTTGTTAATCATATATTAGAATGTACCTTGTGTGTATAACATGATTGTGTTGGTTTGTGATAGCCTTGTAATACTTTCTTGTTGATTTGATAAGTAAACATGCTAGGATGCTACGTGTGTTAGTATCTTGTGATGTTTTGTGTAAAGGGGTTTTCCTCATCGCGCTTAAAGTTGTTTGACTCTCACCCGTTATGTTGGTATTGTACCACTCACCTTGACTTGTCTTGGAGGTTAAAGTCGCCTCCACGCGGGTAGACTCGGTGATGCAGGACCATGATTCGAGAATACCTCACGCGGGTCCAGGGGATCCATGCGGAACTACGGGAGTTCCAGGTTAGTGTGCGGCCTTCATGGTCATGCGGTCTATGTGGCCATGCGGACTGCGAGTCCAGGACGATGCCGGGGAGTAGCTACCCTCGATGCGAGGAATACCTCATGCGGGCCTATGAGGTTGGCCTATGCGGAGCTACGGAGAGTTCCAGGGCTAGACGCGCACATTTGATACTGCGGGCGAGTGACGGCTTTGATCATGTGTGATGCAGACAGATATCATGATACGATTTATGACCATGTATCGATCATGGGTGTTACTTATCGGTTATGCCTTCGCATTTACCCTCTTGTTTTATTAGGACACAGGTGGGACCTGGTGTTCATGTGTATTTCTTGGTGCTTTTATATCATAAACTGCCGGCAGTGAGGAAGGTATTCCACGGGCATGATTGATGTTATGGGCGTGAGACCCATAGTTATATTTGAGTGATGACTTTGAGGGCGTGAGTCCCTGACTTAACATGACTGCCTATTTATTGTGAACTGTAGTTTGGTTATCATACATGTCTCCTGCTTTATAGACTATTATGATTTCATTTACAGTATTTTCGATTCACATACTTGGTACTGTTATGCCGACCTCGCTCGGGCCGCGTTCATGCCGCAGGTTGAGGTACACCAGTCGTTGATCCTCGCTCTTAGGGTCACAGTTCAGCGTTTGGGAAAGCTCCGTTTCTCCGGAGGCTTATCTTGGTATAGTCCCCTGTTGTTGTAGGTGCTTACATTCAGGGGTATGACGGGGCCCTGTCCCGTCGTTGTTGTCATATCATTCGTAAGTGCAGTCTTGTTGTGGCGAGTTGTAATGGGATGTATCGTTGGTTTAAATTGATTTATATATATACGCCGTAAGGCAAGTTTCTCGAACTATTGTTTCATACTTCGTTATTTCATGTTATCGCCTTATGTTCGCTGATTACTGCGATGTTGTATCACCAGGGTGCCCGGTAGGCACCATCACGCCCGGTTCGGTCGTGACAAAAGTGGTATCGAGCGATTAATCCTCGGAAAGTGTCTCTGCACCGTATCCGATGAGTCTTGATTATCGGTGTGTTGTGCACACCAATAATCGTGAGGCTATAGGATATTTAGGATTGGTTTCTATTCTTCTCACTCGAGATCGTGCCTTAGAGTTGTGTTGTAAGTTAGACCTCTCACGTATTTCTTTCCACCGCTATGCCTCGCGTGGCAACCCGGCCCAGAGGGCAAAGCGGCGAGGAGGCTGCGAGTAAATCTGAGAGGGTTACGAGGCACAGCCCAACCATCACCGAGTTAGGTGCTTGATCGGGAGTTATGCTACGTCACGGCCCAGTGAGTTTAGCAGCAGCGGCCGATTCCTCTGCGGCCATGATATATGAACCTTGATCCGCGGCCAGAACAGAATATAGATTGCAAAGAGACAACCTGTTATTATCTATGGATTTGGCTACGAGTATACCGATGTACCGCGAGTCTTGATGAATATCTTAGAAAGGGTTGTGCGAGTAATTCTTGATTAGGCTTCGAGCATGGCTCGTACGGGCTTGGCGCGGCAGCCAAGAAACGTAGAGATCGACGGGTTAAGGGCGGCGAGAAGAGGCTGCGTGACGAAGGTCCTTTGGTAACTTTCAGTCGAGTCACCTCACGCCAGATTAGATTATGCACATCCACGGTGCAGAGTGGTCTTCCACGGATTTCGTGACGCTCGGTATACAGGAGTTGGTCGAACTCGTGGCTTCCGGTTCATTGTGATGCACGCCATCCCGGAATGTCGTCTTTTAGTTGGTACTTGTTGCACTACGACCGTGGTCCGATGTCGAAGGAGTGTCCTTGTAGGAGGACTTAGCCTTCAGGATCGGTGGGTAGTTCGTCATCTTCCCTAGCTATGCGCCCTCCGGGGCAGGTTTGACTAGAACGACTAAGGAGCGAAGCGGAGATATAGATATATCCTTAACCCTCTAGGGGTTAGTATGTGAGATAAGGTGAGTACACCTTAAGTGCTATGTTCTGATAGCAGTGTGTAAGTTGTGATTAGAAATCATGGTTAGTAACCGGGGAAGATTGGGGATAGAGAAAGTGTAGCCTTAGAGTGTTATACGTGAGACCTTAGAGGTAAGGCCATCTCGAGTAAAAGATGTATTGTTTATGGTTGACTTATAGGAGTGCATAGTGCACGTGAGTTATGTTTGTGGGATTAGTCCCTGAGTAGTGTGGAATGAAAGAGGGTAGTTGAGCTAAGAAGACCGCTGGGTTTTCGTAACGTGATTAGTGAGAGTTTTCCTTCAGGGAGCTAGCGTTTTGCGCGTTGCCGGGTCGGGTTGAGGCCACGTTGCGGGTCAACCCGCGGCATGTATGGTGGTGGGGTCAGTTTGTGGTGGTCCGCCTTGTGGTAGGTCACGAGGTGTTAGGCCCAAGTTTAGTTAACCAGTACAAATTCGTGGATCGATTCGACGATGGTCGGGCGAGGAGGTCACCGCCTTGTCTTCTAGCAAAGACCGCTTACTCGGCGGTGTTGATTTTATCGAGAAAGGTTGTAAGGTTGCATTCGGTGCCTACCTTCACCTTATGACAGCATGGAGCCTGTGCACTACTGTTTTGTTTGGAAGTTTTACCAAGCGTGGTTAAGGACTCAGGTGAGTCTCGACCGCATTCGCCTCGGGCGGTGTGTGGATTTGCGGGTAGTTGTGGGATTGTTGTCTCTGTGGAGGAGTGTTTGCTACCATTTCAGTGTTCGGATGTCGCCTTATGAAGCCTTGTAGGGGCGGATGTGTAAGTCGCCAGTCGATTGGTTCGATGTTGGCAAGATTCAGATAGTTGGTTCAGGCTTGTTCCAGCAGACTGTGGATAGGATAAAGCTTGTCTAGAAGAGGTTCTGGCAGCTCAGAGAAATCGTGCGGATAATCGGCGACGACGCTTAGAGTTCAGTTGTGGCCGGTCTTCTTGAAAGTACCACCGGGTTGGGTGTGACGAGTTTTGGAAAACAGAGGAACTTAGCCCGATTTACTATCGGGCCCTTTGAGTTCATGTGAAGAATAGGCGGGTTGCCTATATGTTAGCATTTGTCGTCCGACTTAGGAGGCAGACGTCCGGTCTTTTCGTATTGTTATGATCGGGAAAGTATCGAGATCCATCCAGTGTTCCCGCTAATGATGACCACGTTAGAGATAGTAACCGAGTTTTGGAAATCGGCGAAGATCGTAAATGTGGTAAGAGTTCGAGTGTACGACACCTCGTGGATCGCACGCAGCCGGTACTATTTGTTGGGTCGCCGGTGACACTAGAACCTCGCGGCAAAGTGACAAAAGTGGTATCACGACGAGTAAAGGGAGAAGCGAGCATGTATGGCGAGCATAGATGTGATCATTTCTTTTGGAAGGAGAAGGTGCGAAGGAAGTATATTTTAGACCCCGGAGAAAGGTGTTTGTGGTAATGTTAGAGGTGTTTCCTCGTGGACTTGGACGGAGGTATTTGCGCTGGTGTTTCGTGGCCATGTGTGGCGTGATTGTTCTCGTAAGTATAGTAGTGAAGACTACATCGTGCGCCGCTTGTTTTGAGACTTAGAAGGAACATTCTGACGAATGTTTCTGGAGGAGAGAATGTTATACCGTATTTCCAGTATGTACGTAAGGCGTGCGAGAAAATTTGAACTTTTAAATAAGGCTTGGCGAATTATTTTGTGCACAACACCGGTTAGAGTCGTTTTTTAAACGCTTCCACGACTTTCGTAGGGAAAATTCCGGCTATGTCATTTTTAATTTTTGCGGATTTTTCAGAGACGAAACATTTTGGACCAACAGAGGCGACACTTGTCACCTCTCATTGGAGCACGCTGTGGGCGGTACAAGTGGGACGAATTGGCCTTGTTTGGTCAAGGGTTGGTAGGATATTTTGTGGTAGATGGATAAGGTGCACTTGGCAAGATCTTGGCCCTACACTTGCCTTGCACTTGGCAAGATCTTGGCCATTGGTTGGCCTTGGCTTGTCTCGTATAAATACCCCCCCTCTTGGTAGAAATACTCTCAAAAGTATTGTTATAATGCCCAAATTACCTTAGTAGTATACCTTGTAGTATTCTAAGGTTATACCTACTCTAAAGCCCCTGCTATACTATTATACTTCCCGTCGTCACCAAACCGAAACCCTAAGAAAAATCTCCATGGTTAGTTGAGTAGTATGTAGAAGTTGGTTAGAACTTCTAAGGGTAGTTTGGAGCGGGTTGAGCGCGGAGTCGAGCTAAACGCTGCCTGTGATCGACTTTTTACTTGGATAATTACGGGCTTATCGAGGTAAATATCTTGTCCTCTATTGTAATTGGAAATTACATGATTGTTAGAATTGTATAGTTGAAGTATACTATATATAATCGACGCTGTTATCGGCAATGTCTTTGGACTTAAGCCCAATAATAAGAAACCTTTCGAAAGAAGAGTGTTGAATCAGAATTACATAGGACCGTATTCAGAGAGACTTGTGTAGCTTTTATGTGAGGTAGAATTGTGCGTCGGATTAGACGTATAACCCCCCCCTGGTTGGCTTGGTAGCCGACCCCGATTGAGGAGGAGATTTACGCTGTTGCGGGGGGGAGGTGCTGCCGAATTTTCTGTAGAATGTTCTACGAAGAGATCTAAATGTTAATAAGCGCCTTGTGGCCTTATAGGTGGAAGTACTATGCGTGGCGCGATCTACTTGGCTTAAGGAGTAGCCGGCGGTTTGAGGTACTTGGAGCGTTTTGCTATTAGTCGATAATCGTCGCGAGGTATGTGAACCTCTTCCTATCTCTTCTAGCATGATATGTGTGTAACTATGTAGTACGGTGAGCATACGTGTGTTAAATGTATTTGATTGTCTAAAACATAAAGTGTTATAACGGCTTTATGGGAAGTTGGTTATATGACTTTATGTATGTAAGAAAATACTTGTGGTTTTTAAAAGGTAATCGATTCAACTATAACTGGTTATGTGATAATAAAGAACTTGAAGTATTTCAAAAGATTTTTTTTTAATCATTTTGAAAGAAGAGTAATACTTGGTTTTTGAAAACTTAAGAGTTATACTAGCTTTATGGGAAGTTAGGTATAACGGCTTAAGAATGTTTTACTGATTTCGGAAATCAGAATGTGTATCGACAAACCACTGCAGCGTTAATAAAAGGAAATGTTTCTGATTAAGTATTATTAAACCAAAGAGAAACTTCCATCTGCATGAAGCTAAAATGAGACAAAATGATATTTCCTAGATCACGGTCTTTGTAATAAGATTGTTATAAACAAGAATATCCTACTCACATATAAGGCTTATGTTTTCTCAGATGGTTTAAAAGAGAATTATATTCTTAAATGAATAAGACTATGAACTACGAAACCTTTCTAAAATAAGAAGTGAACATTTGAAATTAGGCAAACTCGACGCTTGGAAAATAATGTTGTTACTTGATTTTACAAAGGTAAGTGTTTTGATTTACTTCAAAAGATAATCACTCTATTTTCATATACTACGTATTGTGTGACTTTTGTAAACGTAACGTATCTTTAAAAGATAATGTATGAAGTACTTTGGGAATAGATACCGATCTTGTTAATCATATATTAGAATGTACCTTGTGTATAACATGATTGTGTTGGTTTGTGATAGCCTTGTAATACTTTCTTGTTGATTTGATAAGTAAACATGCCAGGATGCTACGTGTGTTAGTATCTTGTGATGTTTTGTGTAAAGGGGTTTTCCTCGATCGCGCTTAAAGTTGTTTGACTCTCAGTTATGCTGGTATTGTACCACTCACCTTGACTTGTCTTGGAGGTTGTCGCCTCCGATGGGGTAGACTTCAGCGATGCGGGACCGTGATTCGAGAATACCTCACGCGGTCCGTGGATCCATGCGAACTACGGAGTTCCGTGTTAGTTTGCGGCCCTTGTGGTCATGCGGTCTTTGTGGCTACGCGATCGCGAGTCCAGGATGATGCGGGAGTAGCTACCCTCGAGCGAGAATACCTCACGCGGGCACATGAGGTTGGCCTATGCGGAGCTACGGAGAGTTCCAGGGCTAGACAAACACATTTGATACTGCGGGCGAGTGACCAGCTTTGATCATGTGACAGTCTAGACAGATATCATGATACAGTTTATGACCATGTCGATCGTGGGTGTTAGTAGTCGGTTATGCCTTCGTACTTACCTGCATCGTTTTATTAGGACACAGTGGGACACCGTGTTCATGTGTATTTCTTTGTGCTTTTATATCATAAGCTGGCGGTGAGAAAGGTATTCCACTGGCATGATTGATGTTATGGGCGTGAGACCCATAGTTATATTTGAGTGATGACTTTGAGGGCGTGAGTCCCTGACTTAACATGACTGCCTATTTATTGTGAACTGTAGTTTGGTTATCATACATGTCTCCTGCTTTATAGACTATTATGATTTCATTTACGATATTTTCGATTTCACATACTTGGTACCAGATCGACCTCCTTCGGGGATGCGTCATGCCGCAGTTGAGGTACACCGCCGTTGATCCTCGCCTTAGGGTCACAGTCGTTTGGGAAAGCTCCGCTTCTCGGAGGCTTATCTTGGTATAGTCACCGTTGTTGTAAGTGCTTACATTCAGGTACGACGGGGCCCCGCCCGCCGTTGTTGTCATATCATTCGTAAGTGCAGTAATCCGTTGTGGGCGAGTTGTAATGGGACGAATCGCTTCGGTTTTAAATTGATTTATATATATGTGTCGTAAAGGCAAGTTTTCTCGGACTATTGTTTCATACTTCTTGTTATTTCATGTTATCGTCTTATGTTCCGCTGATTACTCTGATGTTGTATCACTAGGGTGCCCGGGGTAAGGCACCAGTCACGTGCCCGGGTTCGGGTCGTGACATTTGGATTAAAAAGGAATTAAGGAAAATGGATTTGGATTTAAAGTATGTTGGCCTAGAATGGCCCTTAATGTTGGTAAATAATGGACTGTTTTAATATAGATTGTGGGGCAGAATTTTACACGTCCAGTTAGGCGTGTAATCCCCTTTGGCTAACTGTTGGTTGCTCCTTAAATGTTGCTTGTTGGTTGATGAATACGGGCCTTGGAAAAGGTGGAAAAGTACGTAGAAACAAAGGAAATGCTGCCTAATTTTCCGTAGAATTAGAGGGCCATTATTTGGTATAAGTCTTATACTATAAAGTATGATATTGATAGTAGCACTATCATCATTATAGGTTGAAGTACTACGTGTAGCATATTCTACTTGGAGGGTGGAATAGCCAATGAAGTGGAAGTACATTGGAGCGTATTGCTACTTGTCGTTTGGGTTAGTCGCCAACGAGGTATGTGAACTTCTTCCTTCTTTTGACATGATTATTTGGAAAGTCTATGTGACTTGATTTTGGTGAGTCTTTGTGACTTGATTTATTGAAGTAAGTAAATTGATTTTGAAAGTATATGAGTCTTGGTTATGAAATGTATAAGTTACTTGAATTACTTTAAAGTCATGAGATTTGATTTTAAAGTTAAGAGACTTGAATTATTTTGAAAGTTTGAGACTTTATTTTTCAAGTTATGGGACTTGATTTCTAAAGTTAAGAGACTTGATTTATTTGAAAGTAATGAGACTAGAGTTATTTGAAGGTCATGAGACTAGAATTATTTTAACAAGTATAGATTACTTGGTTTAAAGAGAATGCATGACTTGATTTTAAAAGATAGGAGTAACGTTATTTGAAAAGAATGAGTTACTTGAGTTAAAGAAATAATTGCCTTAATGTTGAAAGTAGAAGTTACTTGACTTAAAGCCTTTTTTTTTTAGGTAAATGCAAATATTATTACTAATAATGAAAAAGGAAGTGGCTACAATCAATCATTGAGGTATCTCAAGCCTCAACGTAATGCAAACAAGAAGAGATAGAGGGGAGGGGTGGTCACTCAAAAGGTGCCATTACAGGAGGGGATAAAATCATAGAGAACTCTATAAGATGTTGTTTTGATTCTTGCAATGACCTCTTCTGCCGGAAAGCTTGTGCCTTCAAAGAGCATTGTGTTTCTTGCCCTCCAAATCTCATAAACCATTATGCAAAAAGTGAGCAAAATAGCTTTGGCTCGAATGCTTGTCCCGCGGTGTTCTTTCTTAATCCATTTAAGGGAGCTTTCAACAGTTGTCATCTCTCTTCTAATATCCAACCAATCTTTTATGCTCTTCCAAATCATGTGTTTATATGTGCAGTCAAAGAAGAGGTGTTCCCTTGTTTCATTAGCTTGATTGCAGAACCCGCAAGATTTATCCTCCAAGTTGAGAAATGATAGAGTATCCTTTGTAGCTAACCGCTCGCAATTTAGCCACATAGTAAAAGAGAATTTGGGAGGAATGAAGCCTTTCCAAATTTGTGACATCCAAGGCTTTTTAGCTTGCTTAGTGCGCAAGATATCATACACGAGGCTTGAATCAAATATACCGTTGGCACAACATTTTGTAAAGCCACAATAGCATCACCATGGCTACCAAAGATAGAAAAGAATTTGTCGCGAATCCCACAAATCTTTTTGAATAAGGGGAGTCTCTAGACGTACTTCATAGTCCCAAATTGTAATACTTCAAATAGTGGCTATTTATCCATCGGACCCAAAGAGAATCACCTTCCGTGTGAGTTTGCCAAATTGTCTGGATAGCAAGGCATGATTCCATTCCTTGATGTTCATAAGACCTGCCACCTTCAGATTGAGGCAAGCAAATGATATCCCAAGCAACTCTTGGTGGTTTCTCCCATAAGAACTGAATACAAGCAGACCGAATCTTGTTGATAATAGTGGCCGGATAGGAAGAGCCCAAACCAAAAGCTCTCAACCCTCGACAACCGACTGATTAGTTCCAGCTTACCAAAGATAAGAAAGGTGCGATGCCCCATTTTTGAATGTAATTCGAAATAGCACTAATGAACGGGCAAATTGATCCACCGAGACTGAAATCGGGGACAAAGGAATCCCCAAGTATCGTACCGGAAAGCTTCCAATGGCGAAACCCACTCTGGACACTATCAAGTCGCGAACTGTAGAATGCATTCCTGCTAAGTAGACAGAGGATTTAACAGGGTTAAGAGTTAATCCTGAGGCAGCCTCCAACTCTTCCGCATAATTCATAAGAATCCCAATCAAGATATATCTCTTTGGCAAAGTACGAGGTCATCCGCGAATGCCATTTAGTAATGCCCAATTTCTTACACTTTGGAAAATATGAGAAAGCACTTGCCTCAAATTTCATTTTAAGCATCCTCGAGAGGTATTCCATGCACAAGATGAAGAGAGTAGGGATATGGGATCACCTTGTCTTAGGCCGCGCTTTCCTTTGAAGATCCATGTATCTCACCATCGATAGAAAGGAGAAGGAGGTTGAGCTAACACATTTCGTGATCCATCTTGTAAACTGTCTCGAAATTTTAGACTTCTTAGTACCAATTCGGCGAAGCTCCAAGAGATCAGATTGAATGCTTTACGAAGGTCCACCATAAGCATACATCTTGGCGACACTGCCTCTATTAAATCCTCTCACAAGCTCTTGTGCCACATATACGTTGTCCATCATGTTTCTTCCTTCACAAAAGCCCCTTGGGATTTGTCAATGAGAGAAGGAAGGATCAATGCCATTCTGTTAGCTAGAATCTTTGTGATGATCTTATAGATCACATTAGTCAATCTGATGGGCCTGAAATCATTTACCTTGGGATCATGATCAGTCTTTGCAGCAGGTAATGATGGTATGATTTACCCGCTTCAAAAGAACTCCGAGAGAAGAACTCGACACATCTTACAACATCATGGCCCACATCTTTCCATCTATTCTTGAAGAAGGCACCAGATAACCATCCGGTCCAGTGCCTTGTTATTGCCTATATCCGAGAGAGCTTCCCAAATCTCCTTTGGGGTGATGAAATGCAAAAGTTGTAATCTCTCTTCTTCACTCACTGGGCCATAGTTGAACACTTCAGGATCAAAGTTGGTAATGGGTCGGGAAGTACCTAATAGATCTTTGTAAAATTCAACAAGTAGCTTCCTAACTTCTTCTGGTGATGTAGTGATAGTACCATTAGCTTTAACAAGAAAGTTAATGGAGTTCCTGACATTACTCCTTTTGATCAAGCTATGAAAGTATTTGGAACATCTATCACTTCCAATCAAGTGTTTCTGTCTTGACTTCTGCCTTATGAAGTGTCTTTCAGCTTCCAGTAAGGTGTTTGCTCTAGCTCTTGAGGATTTAACCTTGGCTTTAAGCTCCTCATCAAAGGGATTTTCCATGTGTGCATTGATAGCCTCCTTGAACTCTATGTTTGCCCCTTTTGCTCTTTGTTCGATACCTCCAAAGTCATTTATGTTCAAAGCCCTTAGAGGTTGCTTCAAGGCTTTCAATTTGGAGGCAAGGACGAATTGAGCAGTTCCCAATATGTCTTGTCTCCAACATGAAGTCATAATGTTCTCAAAGGCTGGGTGAGAAAGCCACATATTCATGAACTTGAAAGGGCGTTTCCCAACATTATAAGATGCAATAATCGTGGCCATCACAGGACAGTGGTCCGAGACAGGTTCCATAGGCATGAAATTGGCCGTGCATTCTAGGGTCAAATCACTCCAATTTTGATTCATCAACACTCTATCAAGCTTAGACCAAATCGAACCATTCGTCCAAGTGTAGAAGGAACCGGAAGAAGGAGCGTCTTCTAGTCCATGAGAATTCCTGAAATCTCCAAGATCCCTAAGTGCATAAGGCGTGAGAGTGGACCCCACCTTATCATTAGGGCTGCAGTAAGTGTTGAAATCTCCCATAATCATCCAAGGCTTAGTGATGCCAACGCCTGCGAGAAAGGTGATGCCAAAGCATCCTTCTATCCGAGATGCTATAAACCGGTACACAAATGTGGTGCGAAGGACACTTGTGTTATATTGCAACTTGCTCGACATGGATATGCCGAGAGTCCATACCAAGCACTTCGCAACAAATCTCGGATGGATCCCAAAGTAATAGCATTCTACCGCTCCAATGAATTCCAAATTAGAGCAAAACTTCCACCCTTTGAATCTTTTAGTAGAGAAAGATTCTGTCCTCGCCGAGATAGCTTAGTTTCCAATAGACAAATCATAGCCGCCATGCCGCTTTGTGATACTACACACTATAGCTTATGTGGCAGCTCCTATCCCTTTGTCCGCAAAGACCACTGGACATTCCAACAAAGTATTTTCATTAGGAAACAAAGGAGGTTTTATTAGCACTCCGCGCTTTAGCCGCTTCGCTTCCCATCGCTGCCCATTCTTTTTGGACAAAACCTCTTGCCATCCATCATCCTTGTTGCTGGAAGCCATAACTTGTGTACCAGCCAAGCTTATGCTCCCCGCTCAAAGTTAACGTTACTAGACACAAGTCGAGCCTTATCCGTAGCACCGTTGTATGTAACTTCCTCCAATGAAGGTGGCGGTTCATAGGCATTTCGTAATCAGAATGTTTTGACTTACCCTCATCCTAACATGTTGTGAACCGCCATTGTGAGAATTAGGCACGAGGACTTGGCAAATGAATCCCGCAAAACACGATGGGCCCGAATGACCCAAAACCGAGGACCGCAGACGTGATACTTCACCCAAGCTTCCGCACTGCGAGGTGTAGTGTGCTCGCTTTGTTCAATGTCCATCAAGTTATCAGCATCTACGGATGTTGAGAAGTTGGTGGATGAGGGGAGGAGGTTGGTTCCACCTGCACATTTGTTGACCTTCAAACGAGTAGAATCATCCTTGTTGCAGTGGTACCTCAAGATTGCGTGTTTTGGAGCTTCTTCATTGTTGACATCATCCCTCAGCTTCCTACACTTCAAATGGTTGTGTCCGAAAGCCGCACAATGATAGCAAAAGTCCGGGTAATTCTCATAGTTTACCCTTTGAGTATACCTTCTGTTATCGGGGAGATTGACGACAAAGTCCATTATCGCCTCGCTAACATCCACTTCCACTAACTCTTGATAGTTCATTTTAGACCTTTCCTTAGTATATTGGTCGTTGTAAAGAGGTTTACCTACACGTGAAGCAATCTTACTGGTAGTCGTGGCACTCCAAATAGAAAGGGGAATGTCCGGGAAAGTGACCCAAATAGGAATGTCCATAAACAAATCATCCGTTATAAGAACTCCTTTATTGATAGCCTTAAGCATCATGGTTTTCCCGTAGACCATATAAGGGCCTCCGTGAAGTACATTAGTGCGCTCCTCCGTCATGAATTTGAACATCCAGCCTTTGCCATATGGTATAATACGGCATTTAACTCCCCATCCTTTCACAATCGTATTCAATGCTTCTCTTCCCGGGAAAGGACCCGTGAAGCATCCTATTAAGCAATAGCCCCAAGTTTCTATGAAAGGGACTTCATCCTCAGCTTCTATATCTACTTCTGCCCCATGTTGTTCAATAAATTGTAACTTCATGCCTTTAGCCTCAATCTCGTTCCCGCAAAGATTCCAAAGATAAGTCCTTTGGGATGAGTGTACCTTTGCCATGGTTTGGGGGAGGGTTGTTATGAGTTGTAGCCGTGGTAGGAATATGATGTGGTTTAGAAGATGCATTAGTGTGTAAATCATTGGTGGGTATTTCTGGAGGTATGGGCGTAGGGACGGGTATAAGGAAAGAGCTAGTGCCCGCGACAGAGGGATGATTCGCGTGCCATTTGGAAAGGAAGGGAATTTGTGTTTGGTTTCGGAGGAAAAGAAGGAAGAGTAGATAGAAGGGCAGAGTGTTTTGTTTTCCGTAAAGTAGTGAAGTGTTATTAGATGAGAGAGGGGTAAGTTAAAGACATTACTCGAACTGGGAGTATTAAAGACGAAAGGCTTATTTTGGTTCGAGATCGACTCCACTAAGCAAACTAGCTAAAGTAGGAAGGCTTCATTTGTGACATTAAAAGGAATCAGTGGTTGTTGTCTTAATACACGAGAGGACTCATTGGTTCCCGTGATCATTCAAGGCGTGCACTTCTGCTTGCATTATTAATGGCCATGTAGTTCCTAGGCTCCTCGAAATAGACTTAGCTTTGTTTCTCACAATAGACTTGGCTCCTTGTATAACGGAATATTCAATGTCCATTGGTTATGCCCGCCCGTCTTGGCAATCGCACCATCATAAAGTCCCGCACAGTGAGTGGATCATCGGTACCCGCAAAGATTAATGAGTGACGCCTCACTTCGCAATAACGTTAGAACTCTCAACCGGCTTGACTCTTTGTATAACAGAGTAGTTAATGTCCCTAGGTTATCCCCGTCCCGTCTTAGAAATCGTGCCATCATAAAGGCCCGTGGATGTGAGTGTATCCTTGGTACCCGCCACATTAATGTGTGACGCCGCACCTTCAATAATAACGTTAGAGTCCTTGGTGTAAAACCCTCGTATCCCACGCCCCGACCTAGATCCATGCATAGAGTTCATATTCCTAGTTTCATTGATAACCTCCTGACCCGCCTTGTCCATCTGACCCAAGCCCCAACCCGTAATAGGAGGAGACACATCGTTTCCCGGGGCATTAAAGTTCCTTTTCTTGACACCCGCGTTAAACTTCTTTGGTATAGGACTGCCTTCAATGCTCTCAACTGACTTTGAATCAAGCAAGACGTGATTACTCTTGGACCCATGAACACCTGCCCGACCCGCCATGAACTCCTGACCCACGTCCTGACCCGGTTTAGACCCAAGAATGCCATCATACCTTGCTCCTCCAACAGCAATGTCAGGCCCAGAATTAAGCCCTTTTCCGGCTAACCTGAGTGAATTTCCAGGTAGTGACGGGGTACTAATGCTAGAGTGACTGTCTTGTTCTTCCGAAATGATCCCATTACCAACTAAATGGCCCGTGGAATGGTCGACCACCATAGAAGCATTAGAGGCGTCAATGGCTATCGGAAAAAGACACTGCTTTAAGTTTTGCCTTCAAATTCACTAATGTCCAAGCTTTCAATTTCTATATTTTTGCCCCATTCATGTATCCTTTGTAGCATAGAATCATCAACTACATTTTCTAATGGAAATCGCGAGTCTGGCGTGACATGAACCAAGACAGACGGGTCCGAGATCGCTTGGGAATAAGATTTTCTCTGCAATTGTTGGATCGCTTCCACTCTTTTTTTCTTCCTTGTTCTAGTTTTAGCCGAACTGCCTGAACCTCCTGAATCATTGCTAGAACGTGTGTAGCGTTTAGACTTCTTCATATTGTGAACAATAACAATTAAACCATTGTGAAACAAACGAAAATCTAAGGGGAAGAAGAGGAAAAACCGAAGGAGCAACTAAGGGGAAACGTTGAGAGCGTTTTCTTAGTGAGAGAAACTTCTCTCTAACTCCTTCTCAATACCTATTCTTGATTTAAAGCCTTGAGTTAAAGTTAAAAGGGTGTAGTAACTTGATTTGAAAAGTATATGTTACTTGATTCAAAGAGAATAAGTAACTTGATTTGAAAAGTATATGTTACTTGATTCAAAGAGAATAAGTAACTTGATTTGAAAAGTATATGTTACTTAATTTAAAGAGTAGAAGTAACTTGATTTAAAGGTATAGGTTACTTGATTTTGAAAAAGGGAGTTTACTTGATTTAAAAGTAAGTTCCTTGAGTTTTGAAAGAAGAAGTGACTTGATTTAAAGGCATAAGTTACTTGATTTTAACAGTGTAAGTTACTTGAGTTTAAAAGGGTAAGTAACTTGGTTTTAAAAGTGAAAGTGCTTTTGGGTTCAACTCCCTAAATATTGCATGAAACGATTCTTTTATACAGAATAGACGTTTAGAGTACTTTGGGTTAAAATCACTTACATGCCATGATAGTGTCGTGGTTGTATTAAAAAGAAAAGAGGTGGTAGTGCTTCGATATCTAAAAATGAAAGTGTTATAACAGCTTTATGGGAAGTTTGTTATAACAAGGTTCGTGGAAAGTCAACAGAGGGTTTAAAAATGTTGTAAGGAAATCATGTGAGAATGTCTATGATTAAGTCCTTAATATAGTACTTGATATGTGGCACTTTGATTTTCAAAGATGTTTTAAAGTAATACGTGACGTCTATTGCCTTGATTTGCCAAAACATGTCTTAGAAAGATACTTGGTGTGATAAGTGTCTTGATGATGGTTTCAAAAAGATACATGTGTTGGATTCTACTTCCTAGTGATACATGTAGTACTTGAGCCTTTCAAAAAATGGAAATTTAGTTTATAAAGTGAATGTACAGCGGACGTACAATTGTTGTGATGAATCTTAATCCTTAATGAACTATGTGATAGTGCCTTGGTGTTATAAAATGGAAGACTTGTTAGTGTCTTGGTTTTTCAAAGAGAATGATAGTTCATTCTATTTGTATTAACGAGAGTCAAAAGGTGATTTAAAGTGTACATAGTTGCTTGTGATAACTTTATGTATACAATCCTTTATATTTACCCCGAGTCCCAGAATGGGCCGGGACATGTTGTACCTCGCATGACAGTATTGTTTGGGTTATTTTAGCAAGGAAGGCATGGTATTGTCTTGGAAATTCTAAAAAGCAAGAAATGATATTGCCTTGGTTTTTCTAAGGAGGAGAGTACCTCCTATTTGATCTAATGAGAGTTAAAGATTACTTAACTTGCATATGTTGTTCATGATAGCCATTGGTGCTAGTGTTATAAGTATAATTGCGGGGTAAACCCCCAAGACATACATCTCCTGAGTATAATTACGGGGTAAACCCCCAATACATTATATATTTCCGTGAATTTGCTCCCCACGATGCGAGTATGGCGTATATACTCATTGCGGGCCCACAGGGTCCATGCGGGTGAAATAGTCCTATGCGGGATAGTCCCATGAGTAGGATTGTATAATGATACTATGGGCGGGTGACCCTAGATTGATCATAAGCTTCCTATTTTAAAGCATGTAAAAAGTTTACTCTTATTACTCTACTGTTAAAAATGCACAGTGTACTCGTATTTGATTATTATACTTGTTACATGTCGATAGTGATGTTGGAATTCCACGGGCCTGCTTATCTGATGATGGTTGTATATTATACTTGTTACATGCTGACAGTGATGTTGTATTCCACGAAAATGCTTCTGTGATATTATATGTTGAGGGCAGGTGTCCCTGATTTTGACATGGCTTTCATATGTGAAAGTGGTACGGTGTTCTGAAAGAGTCTGATGATACAAGATTGGCTCTCGATTGTAATATGACACGGTAGGATCCGGTATTTGATTTTCATACTTGCCCCGTCATTCTTTTGTACTATGATCTTGCATCTTGTATTCCGTTCCATACTTAGTAAATGTTATCGACTTCTTCGGGGCTGCGTTCATGTCCGCAGGTCTAGGTACTCAGTTGTGGATCCGCGAGCTTAGGATCCTTGTTCAGCATTTTGGGATAGCTCCAATGTTCTGGAGCTTGTCATTATGGCTAGGTTAATTCAGGGGTACGGCGGGGCCTTGTCCCGTCATAGTTTACTGTCCAAAATCTTAGAGGTCTGTATTCATATATGGGCTGGACTGACTAGAGTTGTATTTACATTGTTGTACAGTGCAGACCCATTCGGGTGTGATATATTGTTACACCCCGTAATTCCAGGGCATGCTTATAAGAACGTACGTAAGAACTCAAAAATGTTAAGATTTGAGACTAGTAAAAATTTATCGGAATTATGAAATTGTCGGAAAATGAAATATTGTGACGAACGGGAGGGTGACACGTGTCACCCCCCCTTAGTTGGTCTTGGACGAAATGGACATGGGTTTTATGGTCATTTGACCAAGGTTAGGATGACCAAGTCTTGCTAAGTCTAAGAGCTTGATATTGTTGACTAAGTCCAAGGGCCACTTGGCTAGATTTTTAAGTGAATTGAATCCAAGCCACCTAATTGTTCTCCTCTTGACCCTCCATAGTGTTATATATGTATACTAGTAGCAAGACAAGGCACTTAACACTTAGAAAAATTTCAAGAAAACTTTGAAGACCTCATATTGTTGCTCTCGGGTTCTTAGGGTTCCAAGAGGGAAAAAAAATTGTTTGTTGTCCAATAATCTCCACACTTTAAACCAAGGTTACTAAGGGTATTGTAAGGTTATCTCAATAGAAAGATCCCGGAAAAGTGGCGTTTTCGTATTAGTCACAAGGTGAAAACCTAAGTCACTTTCATAGGTTTGGATTGGAAGTTAAAGGAAATTTGTTTGTGATCTTCTAAGGGCTTCAAGCGGCGGATTGGAGTGTCAAGGAGAGGCTCTAAGTTGCTAGGGAGCGACTTCGGATCTTGAAGTGGATTAAGGCTCGTTAAGGTAACAATCTTGTTCTCTTAAGTGTTATAAGATTACATACTGTTGTAGCCTTACATTTTAACTAGCATGAAATATATGTATTGAAGATTGATAAGTTATATGGATTGTAGAAGCCTAAATCCGAAATGACATTGTGAGCTATTTGAAATTGAAATACAATTTAGTCGTTAATTAGAATCGTCGCATGTTATCTACTTGAAGATTGTAGTTGTTATAATCGATTGCGGCTTTATAACATGTTATACTAAACTACTTGAATGGAAAAGGAATTGGAAAGGATGGTATGTTGTTACACCTTTTGGCCGAGAATGGCATTGCCCTTTTGACTAGTTTGATATAAATTGTGGGGCGGAATTTTACACGTCTTGTAGGCGTGCAATCCCCTATTGTTAACTACAATGTTGAGCCTTAAATATGGCGTGTTTGGTTATTGAATTCGGGTCTTGAAAAAGGTGGAAAAGTATGTAGAAACAAAGGAAGTGTTGTTCGATTTTCCGTAGAATTTAGTGACTTTGCACTTAGAATATTCTACGTTTGAAGTTAGAAGATAATAGACGTATTATGGTCATTATAGGTTGACATACTACGTACGGCATTGTTATGCCCCGTAGTTCCGGAGTATGTATGTGAGGACGTACGTACAATGTATACGCCCTAATTAGGGTAAGATTGATAGAATTGTTTTCCTACCTAAAATTATTCAACCTCATGAAGGAAATTTTACGTTTTCAATAATATTTTTACGATTATGGAATTGTTCCGAGAGATAAAATATTTTAGACCAATAGGAGGGCGACAAGTGTCACCCCTAGATTGGGCCATGTGGGACGAAATTGAGTGGACAAGTAGGCAAGACAAGTGGCCAAAAGTCTTGCATGGAAGGCATGGCTTGGACGATTTTTAGCTAGTAGTGGGCAAGTCTTGCATGGTCTTGCATGGCTTTAGTAAGACAAGTGTGGGAAGGAACCTTCACATATGATCTCTACCTTACACATGTGTTAATCTCAACCCTTGGTTGTGCTATATAAACCCCCTTAGTGGATGAAAATCAGCCACACTTAACATATTACAAGACTTGAAAAACATTTCCTCTCCCTCCTTCTCTATCTTGATTTCGTCCAACCCCCCCTCCCCTAACCAAATGTTGTCCAAAAATTCTTAAACTTATAAGTGTTCTTCCTTAATGTGTTAGGAAGATTATTAACCAAGAGTTAGACAAGATTTCACACCCCTAGCCTCAAAAACCTCCCCTTGGCCGACAGTAGGCAGATTTTCGAAACTGTTTTGGGCAGATTCTTAGTCAAGTTTGGAAGGGAATATCTCCTAGCATATAAGGAGTTTTTGGGTGTTTCAAAAGCCTAAAATGAAGTTCGTCGAGTCTAGTTTCCAACGCAACAAACCACTCATCTATAGGATACTGTAGTAGAGAGTTATCGACGTTGCAAGTGCAGCTGACGAAGCAGTAGCTAAAAATCTGGACAGTCACGTTTTTGGGCTATCTTGAGGTAATGAACCTTAACCTCCTTGTGAAGTTGATTTATTATGTATATATGGATATTATACATATATTGGAAGTATATTATGGACTATAAGATATAAAGAAAGATTTGGATCTTGCTAAGAAGTTAACAACAAAGAAACTAAACTTATAATAAGATTGGAATATAAGTTGAAGGACTAATGAAGTAATTGGATAAGTATTATTGTAAAAGTTGGCCAAGGACCCCAACTTAAGGACCGTATCTACTTTGGACTTTTTACTTTGGACTTCTTTACTTATTGTTATTATGAAGGGAGATAGTAAACCGCGTTACCGCTGGGTGTTATCCCCTTCTTTACTTATTGTTATTATGAAGGAGATAGTAAACCGCTACTACCATTTGGGCGTGTTATCCCTTCTTTACTTATTATTATTATGAAGGAGAGATTGTTAATCGCGTTCCGTTTGGGCGTGTTATCCCCTTCTTTAGTTATTATTGTTATGAAGGAGAGATTGTTAATCGCGTTCCGTTTGGGCGTGTTATCCCCTTCTTTAGATTTTAGTATTATTGCACCTTAATTATAATAGGTTAATCACGGTTATCGGGCCTTGGAAAAGGTGGGAAATTGAGTAGAAACGGGGGAAGTGCTACCGAATTTTCCGTAGGAAATGGAACCTTGATCTTAGAAATATCCTACGAAGAGATCTAGAGGTTAATAGACGTTTCATGGCCATTATAGGTGGAAGTACTACTAGTAGCGTATTCTACTTGAAGGGTGGAAAAGGGCTAGCAAAGTTATAGTACTTCGAAGCGTTTTGCTAATTGTCGATAATCGTCGCGAGGTATGTGAACCTCTTCCTATCTCTTCTAGCATGATATTTGCGAAATATATATATAGTACGGTAGACGTACGTGTGTAAAATGAATTTGGTTTATTTAAAACATAAAGTGTTATAATGGCTTTATGGGAAGTTAATTATAACAACTTTATGTAGGTAAAAGAATGGTTTATTGATTTTTAAAAAAAAGATAAGGGACTTGACTTATATTTGACTTGATTTGATATGTGAAGAACTTGAATTGTGTGGAAAGTTGTGAAACCTCATTCGTGAGTAATGAGTACTTGGTTTCGAATAATAATGTTATATCGATCATGGAAATGAGAATAAATATCAACACCCCAATCGCAGTTAATAAAGGAAAATATATTGACAAATAATTAATTATATTAAAACAAGTAGAAACCCTCCATCTGCATAGAAGCTAAGATAAGACAAAATTGTATTACATTCCCTAGATCACGGTTGCCTTACTAAAGTCATTAATAACAAGTATTGATTTTTCTTAAATTCCAAAGTAAGGAACTTATTTTCTAAAAGAACAGAGACTTGAGAATTTGAAGTATGTTGGTTTAAAGGAAAGGCATGTTTTTGTCTTAAGATGGTTTAAAAAGACGTATGGAATTTGTTTGGGTTTACTTAACAAGATAATTACTCTATTTTGATGCTACGGGTATCGTGTGATTGTTTGTGAAAGAAATGGATCTTTTTAAAGAGATTAAAGCATGTAAGACCTTGGGGTTAAAACCCGGACTTGTTGACATGAAGTAAAGGTACCTTGTGTGAGTAATTTGCTT
Source organism: Przewalskia tangutica (assembly GCA_029844215.1). Classification (NCBI taxonomy): domain Eukaryota; kingdom Viridiplantae; phylum Streptophyta; class Magnoliopsida; order Solanales; family Solanaceae; genus Przewalskia; species Przewalskia tangutica. Next base: position 48,801 of record JAQGDG010000505.1, on the reverse strand, counting down.
ATGTTTTGTGATAGTCTTGTAATACTTTCTTGTTGGCTTGATAAAGTGAACATGTTGTGATACTACGTGTGATAGTATCTTGTGACACTTGTGTAAGGAGGTTATTCTTGTTATGCTTATGTTATTTAACGATAAGCCGTTGTGTTCGATTCTTGTGATGTTTGTGTAAAGAGGTTATTCTTATTATGCTTATGTTGTTTAACGATAAGCCGTGGTGTACGATTATTGTGATGTTTGTGTAAGGAGGTTATTCTTGTTATGCTTATGTTGTTTAACGATAAGCCGTGTACGCATTATTGTGATGTTTGTGTAAGGAGGTTATTCTTGTTGTGCTTATGTTATTTAACGGTAAGCCGTGTGATAATATTATACCACTCACCTCTTGACATGATAATACCGGGGTTGCTGCCCCGACGCGAGGATACCTACGCGGTCCCGGACCTATGCGAGCTACGGAGTTCCAGATACAGCGAGGAATACCTCACGCATGTGGCGCTACGCGGACTACGGAGTCCGGGCGATGCCGAGGATTAGCTACCCTCGATGCGGAATACCTCACGCGGGCGGAGGCCTACGCGGACTACGGAGTCCGTGATTAGTACGCATAATGATACTACGGGAGATTGTCCTCGCTCGATCATTCGCGCCTAGAAAAGACCAGTTACATTATATCTATTATTGCTCTTGTTTATGATGTGGAACTACGCGTTAACTTGGTTGTTTCGCATAATTGTGAATTGGTTTTTAAAATATTACGGGTATATTTGAGTGATGACCTCGAGGCGCGAGTCCCCGACTTGACACGATCGCTATATTGCATATCGTATATTGGTTATCATATATGTCTCTGCTTTATATAGACTATTATGATTTCACTTACGATTTTCGCCACATACTCTGGTACTGTTGATCGACTTCTTCGGCCGCTCATGCCGCAGGTCGAGGTACGAGTTTGCCGATCCGCACTTTTAGATCACTGCTCGATTCTGGAAAGCTCCATTTCTCCGAGGCTTTGTCTTTGCATATAGTCCTGTCATTGAGGTACTGTATATCTGTGGTATGGCGGCCCCGTCTCCGCCATAGTTGTGGTTACATTCTTAGAGGTATGTAGTACTGCCAGGATGTGGTTCGTAAAGGAGGTAACTGTTCAAGTTTTTGTTTATATATACATGCCGAAAGGCGACATTTTCTTGGTTAGACTGTTCTTACTCTTTATTGTTTCATGTCTTGTTTTTATATTTCGCTGGTTACTCTGATGTATATCTACTTGGGTGCCCGGGTAAGGCACCAGTCACGGGCCCGGGATCGGGCCGTGACAAAAGTGGTATTAGAGCAGTTAATCCTCGGAAAGTGTCTACAGACAGCGTCTAGTAGAGTCTTGATTATCGGTGTGTTGTGCACCACATCTATAATCAGGAGGCTGCAGGACATTTAGGATTGGTTTCCATTCTTCTCAATCTGAGATCGTGCCTTAGAGCTGTGTTATAAGTTGAACCCCTCTGACGAGTCTCTTTCGTTACCAGTTATGCCTCTACGTAAGGCAACCCGGGCCCAGAAGGGCAAGGCAGCCGAGGGAGATGCGAGTAGAACACAGAGGAGTACGAGGGCACAAGCCCAACCTTTACCCGAGGTGATACCCCAGACGGCGAGTTCCACGACGTCGCCGGCCCCAGCAGAGTTTAGTACAGCACAGCTTCATCGCGGCCATGATATATGAGCCTTCGCCCACGATCGAACAGGGAATATGGATTACAAAGGGATGGCTCAGTTACTAGCTAGGATTTTAGCAAACAGAGAGTATATAGTGCGTCGATATATCACGGGCCTAGACGATTATCTAGTAAAAAGGTGTACAAGAGTAGCTCTTCAGTCAGGCATGGACATTGCCCGCATACAGGCTTATGCGCAGCAGACTGAGGAACGTAGAGATCGACGGATTAACCAATATCGAGAAGAGGCTGTGACAACAGTGGTCCTTTGGTGACTTTCGAGGCGGCCTCAAGAAGCTAGTTATGCCCTCCGCCAGCTCGAGTAGTCCTCCACGAGCTCGTGGACGTTCGAGTATGCAGGAGTCGGTCGTGGCTCGTGGTTTCCGGTTCACAGATTTACATAGGTTCTAGCCAGCCAGATTCAGTTTTCCTTCAGTGTTTACTATGTGGTAGGCGTCATCCCGGGAGATGTCGTCTTTTTACTAATGCTTGTTTTACCTGCGGTCGTCAGGGCCATGTGAGGAGAGAATGTCCTAGAAGGAGGGAAACCGGTGGGAGACTCAGCCAGTTGCGGATTCAGTGGTTCGGAGAGGAAGTGGTGTTAGCTGAGAGGCCACCCACCTCGGTGTGGCGTTGTGGTAGGTGTCATTGTGGGGAGTGTCACTACTGACAAATTGTTATGCTTGCATGGGACAGGCCATTTGCGAGAAATTGTCCAACCTGCAGGTAGCGTGGATGTAGGGACTCACTTTCGGGATCGGTGGCTGGTTCATCACCTTATATAGCTATGCGCCAGCAGAGCGGGATTTGGATTAGAGCGACAAAGGGAAAGTAAAGCAATAGTTATAGGTATACCCTTAACCCTCTAGAGACTAGTATGCGTGATATGATGATTTTATGTTAAAGTGTTATGTTCGGATATCTTGTGTTAAAGTGTGATTTAGAAGGCCTGGTTTGTGAAAAAGGTAAGTTTGGGGGCAGGGAAATTATGAGCCTTAGAATTTATAACAGTTGAGACCGAGACCTTAGATGTAAGGCCGTCTTGAGTAAAAGATTTTACGTTTTGATCCTTGTCGAGATACATTGTATACGTGGGGTGTATTCATGTGATAAATCCATGGGTAGTTTGAGATAGAAGTGGTAGCTTTCATGACGTGAATTAGTAAGATTGTTCTGGATCGGGGAACGAGAGAGTTTGGCGCGAAAATGGGTCGGGTTGAGGCCAGATTGCGGGTCAACCCGCAGCCCGGATTAAGGTGGGGTCAGTTTGAGGTAGTCCCTCTAGGTGATAGGATCACAAGGGTGTTAGGCCCAGGTTTAGGTAACCATCGTACGAGTTCGTGGATGCGTTCGACCAGTAGTCGGGCCGATGGGGTCAGCCCATCTTGTCTTTCAGTCAGGACTGTTTACTCGGCGGAGGGTTATGCGAGATGTTATATATCAGGAAGGTCGTAAGGCTGCACGGGGTTCCTACTTTTATTTTATGACAGGCAGTGGAGCCCAGTTTATGGCTATTTTCTTTTTTCTGGAGGTTTTACCTGGCAAGGTTAGGAACTCAGGTGAGTCTCAGTATTGCATTCACCCTCGGGCCGACGGACAAACATCACGTTTTATCCAGACATTTGAGGATAGGTTACGGGTCGGTGTTTTGATTTCGGGGGAGCGGTGAGGATTATTTGCCTCGTGTTGAGTGAGTATTATAATAGCTACCATTTCAGTGTTCGGATGACGCCTTATGAAGCCTTGTATGGGTGGAAGTATAGGTTGCCGGTCGATTGGTTCGATGTTGGCAAGGTTCAGATAGTTGGTCCATACTTGATTCAGCAGAATGAGGATAAGGCGAAGCTTATCCGAGAGGTTATTAGCGGCTGAGTCAACGTAAGTCTTGCAGATAATCGGCATCAACACTGAGTTCAGTCGACGGTGGGCCTTCAAGGTACCACCGGCGGTGTGACGAGATTTGGAAAGCAAGGGAAACTTAGCCCGAGGTACTTTGGGCCTTTTCAGATCGTTTGTAGAATAGGCCAGGTTGCCTATAAGTTAGCACTGCCGTCCGACTTAGGAGGAAGTACGTCCGGTCTTTCATGTTGTTACGATTCGGAAGAGTATCGGAAATTCATCCAGAGTGCTCCCAATTAATGACGACCAAGTTGAGGATAGTAACCCCGAGATGTTAAAAACTGAAGCAATGGCAGAAATGTGATACGTATATTAGGAACAGTTCGAGTATACGAGGAGAGTACGATGAGTAAGAAAGGAGGCGAAGATGTGTTAAGCAGATGGAAGTATTCTTTTTATAAGTAAGGATGTGAAGAAAGTATCCTTTGGACCAAGGGTGGAGCTAATAGTGTTGTATACGCTTTAGAGATGATTCTTCGTCGGCTCGGATATGAGTTTTTGCGCGTACGTTGTATTGTGTCCATGAGTGGCATAATTGGTTTCGTTAGTATAGAGGGAAGACTATACCGGCAGAGGTATGTTTTGAGACTTAGAAGGAACATTCGGGACGAATGTTTCTAAGGGGGGAGAATGTTATGCCCCGTAGTTCCGGAGTATGTATGTGAGGACGTACGTACAATGTATACGCCCTAATTAGGGTAAGATTGATAGAATTGTTTTCCGACGAAAATTATTCCGAACCTTGTGAAGGAAATTTTACGTTTTCAATAATATTTTTACGATTATGGAATTGTTCCGAGAGATAAATATTTTGGACCAATAGGAGGGCGACAAGTGTCACCCCTAGATTGGGCCATGTGGGACGAAATTGAGTGGACAAGTAGGCAAGACAAGTGGCCAAAAGTCTTGCATGGAAGGCATGGCTTGGACGATTTTTAGCTAGTAGTGGGCAAGTCTTGCATGGCTTTAGTAAGACAAGTGTGGGAAGGAACCTTCACATATGATCTCTACCTTACACATGTGTTAATCTCAACCCTTGGTTGTGCTATATAAACCCCCTTAGTGGATGGAAATCAGCCACACTTAACATATTACAAGACTTGAAAACATTTCCTCTCCCTCCTTCTCTATCTTGATTTCGTCCAACCCCCTCCCTAACCAAATGTTGTCCAAAAATTCTTAAACTTATAAGTGTTCTTCCTTAATGTGTTAGGTAGATTATTAACCAAGAGTTAGACAAGCTTTCTCACCCCTAGCCTCAAACACCTCCTTGGCCGGTAGAGGCAGATTTTCGAAACTGTTTTGGGCAGATTCTTAGTCAAGTTTGGAAGGGAATATCTCCTAGAATATAAGGAGTTTTTGGGTGTTTCAAAAGCTTAAAATGAAGTTCGTCGAGTATAGTTTCCAACGCAACAAACCACTCATCGATAGGATACTGTAGTAGAGAGTTATCGACGTTGGAAGTTCAGCTGACGAAGCAGTAGCTAAAAATCTGGACAGTCACGTTTTTGGGCTATCTTGAGGTAATGAACCTTAACCTCCTTGTGAAGTTGATTTATTATGTATATATGGATATTATACATATATTGGAAGTATATTATGGACTATAAGATATAAAGAAAGATTTGGATCTTGCTAAGAAGTTAACAACAAAGAAACTATAACTTATAATAAGATTGAAATATAAGTTGAAGGACTAATGAAGTAATTGGATAAGTATTATTGTAAAAGTTGGCCAAGGACCCCAACTTAAGGACCGTATCTACTTTGGACTTTTTACTTTGGACTTCTTTACTTATTGTTATTATGAAGGGAGATAGTAAACCGCGTTACCGTTTGGGCGTGTTATCCCCTTCTCTTTTACTTATTGTTATTATGAAGGAGATAGTAAACCGCTACTATTTGGGCGTGTTATCCCCTTCTTTAGTTATTATTGTTATGAAGGAGAGATTGTTAATCGCGTTCGCTTGGGCGTGTTATCCCATTCTTTAGATTTCAGATTATTGCACCTTAATTATAATAGGTTAATCACTACATTCGCCTTGGAAAAGGTGGGAAATTGAGTAGAACGGGGAAGTGTCGTCACTAATTTTTCAGTAGAAATGGAACCTTGATCTTAGAAATATCCTACGAAGAGATCTAGAGGTTAATAGACGTTTCATGGCCATTATAGGTAGAAGTACTACGAGTAGCGTATTCTACTTGAAGGGTGGAAAAGGGCTAGCAAAGTTATAGTACTTGAGCGCTTTTGCTAATTGTCGATAATCGTCGCGAGGTATGTGAACCTCTTCCTATCTCTTCTAGCATGATATTTGCGAAATATATATATAGTACGGTAGACGTACGTGTGTAAAATGAATTTAGTTTATTTAAAACATAAAGTGTTATAATGGCTTTACGGGAAGTTAATTATAACAACTTTATGTAGGTAAAAGAATGGTTTATTGATTTTTAAAAAATATAAGGACTTGACTTATATTTGACTTGATTTGATATGTGAAGAACTTGAATTGTGGAAAGTTGTGAAACCTCATTCGTGAGTAATGAGTACTTGGTTTCGAATAATAATGTTATATCGATCATGGAAATGAGAATAAATATCGAACACCCCACTGCAGAGTTAATAAAGGAAAATATATTGACAAATAATAAATGATATTAAAACAAGTATAAACACTCCATCAGCATAGAAGATAAGATAAGACAAAATTGTATTACATTCCCTAGATCACGGTTGCCTTACTAAAGTCATTAATAACAAGTATTGATTTTTCTTAAATTCCAAAGTAAGGAACTTATTTTCTAAAAGAACAGAGACTTGAGAATTTGAAGTATGTTGGTTTAAAGGAAAGACATGTTTTTGTCTTAAGATGGTTTAAAAAGACGTATGGAATTTGTTTGGGTTTACTTAACAAGATAATTACTCTATTTTGATGCTACGGGTATCGTGTGATTGTTTGTGAAAGAAATGGATCTTTTTAAAGAGATTAAAGCATGTAAGACCTTGGGGTTAAAACCCAGACTTGTTGACATGAAGTAAAGGTACCTTGTGTGAGTAATTTGCTTATGTTTTGTGATAGCCTTGTAATACTTTCTTGTTGGCTTGATAAAGTGAACATGTTGTGATACTACGTGTGATAGTATCTTGTGACGCTTGTGTAAGGAGGTTATTCTTGTTATGCTTATGTTGTTTAACGATAAGCCGTTGTGTTCGATTCTTGTGATGTTTGTGTAAAGAGGTTATTCTTGTTATGCTTATGTTGTTTAACGATAAGCCGTGGTGTACGATTATTGTGATGTTTGTGTAAGGAGGTTATTCTTGTTATGCTTATGTTGTTTAACGATAAGCCGTGGTGTACGATTATTGTGATGTTTGTGTAAGGAGGTTATTCTTGTTGTGCTTATGTTGTTTAACGGTAAGCCGTTGTGATAATATTATACCACTCACCTCTTGACATGATAATACCGGGGGTTAAGCGCCCCGTGCGAGGATACCTTACGCGGTCCCGGGACCTACGCGAGCTACGAGTTCCAGGATAGTGTGCGAGAATACCTCACGCGTCTACGCCATGCGCGACTACGGAGTCGGTGACGATGTCGAGGATTAGCTACCCTCGATGAGAGGAATACATCATCCGGGCCAGAGGTGGCCTATGCGGAATAGGGGCGTCCCGGATTAGGCACTCAAAATGATACTATGGGCGATTGGCCGGGGTTCGATCCTTGGCGGCCTCGAAAAGACCATTACATTATATCTATTATTGCTCTTGTTTATGATGTGGCACTATGCGCGTTAACTTGGTTGTTTCGCATATAATTGTGAATTGGTTTTTAAAATGTTATGGTTATATTTGAGTGATGACCTTGAGGTGCGAGTCACGACTTGACATGGCTATACATGTGCATATCGTATATTGGTTATCATATATGTCTCGTTTTATATAGACTATTATGATTTCACTTACGATTTTCGATTTCACATACTCGGTACTGTTATCGACTTTCGGGGCTGCGTTCATGACGCAGGTTGAGGTACGTAGCTTGCTAATCCGCACTCTTAGGATCACTGTTCAGTTCTTGGAAAGCTCCATTTCTCCGGAGCCTTTGTCTTTGGTATAATCCTCTGTCATTGTAGGTACTTGTACATTCAGGGGTATGGCGGGGCCCTGTCCCGTCATAGTTGTGGTTACATTCTAAGAGGTATGTAATCGCTGTGGCGTGGTTCGTAAAAGGAGGTAAATTCAAGTTTTGGTTTATATATACATGCCGAAAGCGACATTTTCGTTAGATCGTTTACTCTTTATTGTTTCATGTCTTGTTTTTATATTCATTGGTTACTCTGATGTATATCTACTTGGGTGCCCGGGTAAGGCACCAGTCACGGGCCCGGGATCGGGTCGTGACAGGCATATTGGACTTAACAAGTGGATTGAACCGAAGAGGTATGTGGAACTTTCCTATCTCTTGAGCATGAGTAGTTGTAAATATATAGTACGGTAGACGTACGAGATCTTGATGAATCTAATTTCATTTGATATCATTGACTTTTTTTAAGAATGTCCAAGTAGGTTGAGTTAGGGAATTAACTCACTTGTTAAAAAGATTAAGGATGTCTTAGTTTTTAAAGTTAAGGGACTTGAAGTATTTTTGAAAGTATATGATACTTGTCTTGTTGAAAGTATAAGTCCCTTGGATATAAGGAAGAATGTAATTGCCTAATGTATAAAGTTAATATAACGACTTTATGGGAACTTGGTTATAATAGCTTTATGGAAAGATAAAAGAGTGGTCTACTCTAAGTAATGTAAGTAATAATAAATGACTTGAAATAATGAAAGGAAAATTGATTTGAAGGCATTAATTGTTAAGGTTTTAAAAGAAAGAAGTCACTTGATTTAGAGGCCTATAAATGTATTTCTAAAAAGTATTGTGACTTGTCTTAAAAAGTAGATATGACTTGATACTACGGTTATTAGTATCTTGGAAGTTTTATATGAAAAAGAGTCATTTTAAAAGAATAGAAGTACGTAGTACTTTGGGTTAAATTCCCGGATTTTTAAAATGACCTGTTAGTGCCTTAAGTAAACTAAAATGAGAAGGTGTATAAATAAGGTTAATAAGAAGTTAGGAGATTTTCTTAACTTGCTTATGTTATGATAAGCCGGTAGCGCTTATGTTATGTATGATAAGCCGGTAGTGCTTATGTTATGTATGATAGCCGGTTGAGCTAGTTTATGTTATTCTTACGGGGCAAAGCCCCGGGTTACTACTAATTCCATGGATTTGCTACCCATGATGCGAGTGCGGCATTTGTACTCATTGCGGGCCCACCGAGACTAAGCGGGTGACATAGTCCTGTGCGGGTGAAATAGTCCCATGCGGAGCGCATCGCTCCATTGCGGGTCCGCAGGACCTATGCGGGTGAAATAGTCTCATGCGGAGCACATCGCTCCATTGCGGGTCCGCAGGACCTATGCAGGTGAAATAGTCCCAGGAGTAGGATTGCTTAATGATACTACGGGCGGGTGACCCTACTTTGATCATGATCCCCTATTTTTATGCAGTAAAGTATATACTTGGTTACTCTCATTGTTAGTAAGGCACAGTAATCGTAATTTGATTATCATACATGTCTCGGCTTTTATTTTAGACTTATGATGTAAATTGCGGATTTTTCCGCTTTACATACTTGGTACATCTCAGAAGATCGACCCCTTTTACTCGGGAGGCGTCACGCCACAGTAGTAAGTGCAGGTGGTGGATCCTCATTCTTAGGATCATTGATCAGGTGTCAGAAGCTCCATTTCTTCGGAGGCTTGTCTTTTGGTACGGTTTCCCTGATGTTGTAGATTTATGTACATTCAGGGGTATGGCAGGCCCCTGTCCCATCACAGTTGTTATTCTTAGAGGTCTGTAGTCATATTTGTGGATTGGGTTTTAAGAACAGAGATGTACTGACTTATTTTTGGATTATGTATGTTTTACGGAAGGTGGCCTTATCGGCTAGCCTGTTGTTGTTTATTGTCTAAGTATTTTTATGTGTTGTGTATGTTCCGCTGCTATTCTCTGATGTATACCTAAAAGGGGTGCCCAGGTAGGGCACCAGTCGCGGGCCCGGGGTCGGTTCGTGACAAAAGTGGTATTAGAGCAGTTAGTCCTCGGAAAGTTTCTACAGACCGTATCTAGTAGAGTCTTGATTATCGGTGTGTTGTGCACCACATCTATAATCAGGAGGCTGCAGGACATTTAGGATTGGTTTCCATTCCTCTCGCTCTGAGATCGTGCAGTAGAGTTGTTTTGTTAGGTTGAATCCTCTCTGACCTATTCTTATGTATTAGTTATGCCTCCACGGAAGGCGACCAGGGCCCATAAAGGCAAGGCAGCAGAGTCATGCAAGGTTACGCAGAGTGACTCGTGCCCACTATGACTGAGAATGTGGGCGGGTCGGCGAGTTCAGCCACGCCGGCAGTGTTAGAGGAGCCGAGAGCGGCCGTAACTCCAGAGGTTTCGATACCTGAGCCTCCAGTTCCGCAGCCAGGGGCTGAGTATAGAGATTACGGAGAGCAGATCAGGTTATTGACAAGCATAGTAGCAGGCGGCCGACAGTGAGCAGTAGCTAACCACAGAGCCGATGCTATGCGATTCGGGATTTTCTGGTTGCCATCCACCCGAAGTTCTATGAAATCGAGCCGGTGAGGATCCTCAGGAGTTTATTCAAGAAGCATTCAGACTATGCAGGTGCTTAGGGCCTCGGAGACAGAGTCGGTTGTTTTAGCCTCTTACCGATTACGTGATATTGTGTTGAACCGTTTGAGTCATGGAGCCGCCTAGAGCGGAGGTGCTCTTCCAGCTGTTTGGGATGAGTTCACAGAGGCCTTCCTGGATCACTTTTTGCCTCCTGAGATGATGAGAGCCCGCGTGGATAGATTCTTGACATTGAGACAGAATGGAAGGACTATCAGAGAGTACAACCTGGAGTTTGACTCACGGTATCGCCACCATCGCGGTGACATGGCAGCAGTTCATCGCTATACGACGGGCTAGACCGTCACATGATCGTGATGCTCAGCCGCCCTTCACCGTATGGATATTGCCAGGATGCAGACTTATGCACGTGGATCGAGGCGAGAGAGAGAGGATCGGCGACTCGTGCCGTACTCAAGAGGCAGACAACAGGTTTAGGTGATTTTCGAGGCGACCTTCGAAGAGCCAGTCCACATTTCACCAAGCAGTGATCCTTCTCGATTTTCCGCGAGGAGGTTTGATCGCTCGTGTTATTCAGGCGTGTCAGGCTTCGGGTTCCCGAGGAACCGCTCAGCCGATGAGGCCCCCTATACCTCGGTGTGGTCGCGTGGTGATCGCCATCGCGGGTGTCATGTTCCTCCAGGAGCTTGTTACTCTTGTGGCCAACATGGCCATTTGAAGAGAGATTGTCCGACCAGAGGCAGCATGGGTGGTATGGTTCAGCCGACAGGATCAGTTGCTGGGTCTTCTTCAGAGTTATGCGCCCGGAGCGTGGTGTTCACGGACCGGCAGGCCGCGACAGAGGTCGTGGTGGAGGTCCTAGTTCTAGCAGTCCACGAAACCGCATATATTCCTTAGCCAGCCGGCAAGATCAGGAGGCTTCCCCGGACGTCGTCACAGGTACATTATTGATTTCCTGCTATGATGTTTATGTTTTGATAGATCAAGGTTCTACCTTGTCCTATGTGTCCCCCTCTTATTTCTGGTAGAATCGGGATAGAGTCGGTGTCGATAGAGCCTTTTGAGGTAGCTAAGCCAGTGGGTGATTCGGTGTTAGCTGAGCGGGTATACAAAGATTGTCCGGTGTTTATATACAGTCGTCAGACCCTAGCAGACTTGATAGAGTTGGAGATGACATATTTTGACGTCATTATGGGTATGGACTGGTTGGCTTCTTGTTATGCCAACGTTGACTGTAGAGACAGGTTGGTCCGATTCCAGTTTCCTGGTGAGCCAGTTATCGAGTGGAAGGGAAACACAGCGTCGCCGAGGGGTAGGTTTATTTCTTACCTCAAGGCCAGGAAGATGGTGCAGAAAGGGTACATCTATCATCTGGTTCGGGTATTCGATACAGAGGCTGAGGTGCCGCCTCTTCACCAAGACGTGGTTAGAGAGTTTCCAGATGTGTTCCCAGACGATCTCCCGGGTATCCCTCCTGAGAGGGAGATTGAGTTTTGTATTGATATGTTGTCAGACACTCGGCCTATATCTATTCCGCCATACAGGATGGAACCTGCTGAGTTGAGGGAGTTGAAGGACCAGCTGAAAAATTTGCTGGAAAAGGTTTTATCAGGACAAGTGTTTCTCCCAGGGGAGCGCCGATTTTGTTTGTAAAGAAGAAGGATGGGACTCTGCGTATGTGTGTTGACTACAGGCAGTTGAATAAGGTAACCATCAAGAACAGATACCCCCTCCCCAAGATTGATGATTTGTTTGACCAGTTACAGGGTGCGAGGTGTTTCTCCAAGATAGACATGTGTTCTGGTTATCATCAGGTACGAGTTAGAGAGGCAGATATCCCAAAGACTACATTCAGGACCCGGTATGGGCACTATGAGTTTAGGGTGATATCTTTCGGTTTGACCAACGCTCCAGCGGTATTTATGGATTTGATGAACCGGGTGTTCAAGCCATTTTTGGATACATTTGTTATAGTATTCATAGATGACATCCTGGTTTATTCACGCACAGAGCAGGAGCATGCAGATCACTTGAGGACGGTACTTGGGGTCCTCCGGAGCCGGCAGTTGTTCGCCAAGTTCTCCAAGTGTGAGTTTTGGTTGGCCTCAGTGGCATTCTTGGGGCACATTATCGGAGCTGATGGTGTTCAGGTTGATACGACAAAGATTGAGGCGGTCAAGTCTTGGCCGAGACCTACTACTCCGACGGAGGTGCGCAGTTTCTTAGGGCTGGCAGGTTATTATCGTAGGTTTGTGGAGCAGTTTGCTTCGATATCAAAGATTGACTAGGTCGACCGTAAATCAGCTAAGTTCCGCCGACGTGTTGTGAGAAGCGGCTTCCGCCATCAAGGAAAAGTTGACGACGGCTCCAGATTCTTACTCTTCCCGGGTTAGGCTACGTGATTTATTGTGATGCCTCGGGTATCGGTCTAGGGTGCGTATTGATGCAGCACGACAAGGTAATAGCCTATGCTTCCCGACAGCTATGGAAGCATGAGAGGAATTACCCTACTCACGACTTAGAGTTGGCCGCAGTTATTCATGCCTTGAATATTTGGAGACATTATTTATATGGGGTTCATGTGGATATTTATACAGACCACAAGAACCTCCAGTACATCTTCATGCAGAAGGAGTTGAACTTGCGGCAGAGACGGTGGTTAGAGTTGTTGAAGGATTATGATGTTGACATCCTATACCATCCGGGAAAAGCCAACGTGGTTGCAGATGCTTTGAGTCGTAGATCGATGGGGAGTCTGTCAGAGGTATATCCAGAGAGACAGGACATGGTCCGTCAGATCCATCAGCTAGCGAGCCTTGGGGTTCGATTGGTCGATACCGATGATAGTGGGGTACGAGTTTGTGAGATTATCGAGTCTTCCATCGTTGACGAGGTAAAGAGGCGACAGTATGAGGACCCAATTATGATACGGTATCGAGATACGACTCTTCGAGAGGAGAAGATTCTGTTTGAGGTAGCGCCTGATGGGGTGCTAAGATTTGAGGGCAGATTGTGTGTTTCCGATGTTGCAGGACTTCGACAGCAGATTCTGGGGGAGGCACACAGTGCCCGTTATTCTGTTCATCCGGGGTCGACTAAGATGTACCATGACCTCAGATGTATGTATTTGTGGGATAGCCTGAAGAGGGACGTGGCAGGTTTTGTTGCTCAGTTTCCTAATTGTCAGCAGGTCAATGTTGAGCACCAGAAGCCCGGTGGGCTATTGATATTCCGACATGGAAGTGGGAGGTGATCAACATGGACTTTGTTACAGGGTTACCTCATACTCAGAGGAAGTATGATTCCATCTGGGTTATTGTAGACAGGCTGACGAAATCAACCCACTTTCTTCCAGTCAGGAGTACGTATTCGGCTGAGGATTATGCCAGATTGTATATCAGGGAGATTATGAGACTGCACGGAGTCCCTATATCGATTATATCAGATAGAGGAGCCCAGTTTACGGCTAACTTCTGGAGGTCTTTCCAGAAGGGGTTAGGGACACAGGTGAGTCTCGATCGCGCTTTCTTCCTCAGATCGACGGACAGCAGAGCGCATTATCCGCATACAACGAGGATATACTGTGAGCCTGTGTTATCGATTTCAGGGGTAGCTGGGAGGATCATTTGCCTCTTTTGGAGTTTGCTTATAACAATAGCTACCATTCTAGCATTCAGATGGCACCATATGAGGCTTTGTATGAGCGGAAATATAGGTCGCCAATTGGTTGGTTTGACGTGGGCGAGGTTCAGTTGGTTGGCCCAGACTTGATTCAGCAGGTTGTGGATAAGGTGAAGCTTATCCAGGCATCGTTAGCGACAGAGTCGGCGAAGTCTTATGCAGATAATCGGCGGCGACATTTGGAGTTTCGTGAGCGATTGGGTCTTGAAGGTATCACCCATGAAGGGTGTGATGAGGTTCGGAAAGAAGGGGAACTTAGCCCAAGGTACATTGGGACTTACCAGATGATCCGTAGAGTAGACAATGTTGCCTATGAGTTGGATCTGTCATCAGATTTAGAGGTGGTACATCCGGTCTTTCATATTTCTATGTTGCGGAAGTGTAACGGGGATCCATCGAGAGTTTTCCCAGCTAGCGAGGTCCAGGTGACAGAGGGGTTATCGTCTGAGGAGAGTCCCATAGCGATACTCGATCGCCAGGTCAGGCGACTGCGGACTAAGGATGTGGCTTCCGTCAAAGTCTTGTGGCGGAATGATAATAGGGAGGACATGACTTGAGAAGCGGAGGAGGACATGTTGAGGAAGTATCCTCACTTATTCCCTACACCTTCAGGTAATTCATTTCCCTTACTTGTCAAGTTTTAATTGAAGTATTTTGCTTAAGTGCTATTATGTGGCCACGTGTGACATTATTAGTATGTAGGGGTTGTAAAAGGAGAATATGTCGCTATCTATAAGTTTGACTCCGAAAAAACATTCGGGGACGAATGTTTCTAAGGGGGGAAGAATGTTACACCCCGTAATTCCAGGGCATGTTTATAAGAACGTACGTAAGAACTCAAAAATGTTAAGATTTGAGACTAGTAAAAATTTATCGAAATTATGAAATTGTCGGAAAATGAAATATTGCGACGAACGGGAGGGTGAAAGGTGTAACCCCCCCCCCCCCCTTAGTTGGTCTTGGACGAAATGGACATGGGTTTTATGGTCATTTGACCAAGGTTAGGATGACCAAGTCTTGCTAATTCTAAGAGCTTGATATTGTTGACTAAGTCCAAGGGCCACTTAGCTAGATTTTTAAGTGAATTGAATCCAAGCCATCCAATTGTTCTCATCTTGACCCTCCATAGTGTTATATATGTATACTAGTAGCAAGACAAGACACTTAACACTTAGAAAAATTTCAAGAAAACTTTGAAGACCTCATATTGTTGCTCTCGGGTTCTTAGGGTTTCAAGAGGGAAAAATTTTTGTTTGTTGTCCAATAATATCCACACTTTAAACCAAGGTTACTAAGGGTATTGTAAGGTTATCTCAATAGAAAGATCCCAAAAAAGTGGTGTTTTCGTATTAGTCGCAAGGTGAAAACCTAAGTCACTTTCATAGGTTTGGATTGGAAGTTAAAGGAAAGTTGTTTGTGATCTTCTAAGGGCTTCAAGCGGCGGATTAGAGTGTCAAGGAGAGGCTCTAAGTTGCTAGGGAGCGACTTCGGGTCTTGAAGTGGATTAAGGCTCGTTAAGGTAACAATCTTGTTCTCTTAAGTGTTATAAGATTACATATTGTTGTAGCCTTACATTTTAACTAGCATGAAGTATATGTATTAAAGATTGATAAGTGATATGGATTGTAGAAGCCTAAATTCGAAATGACATTGTGAGCCATTTGAAATTGAAATACAATTTGGTCGTTAATTAGAATCGTCGCATGTTATCTACTTGAAGATTGTAGTTGTTATAATCGTTTGCGACTTTATAACATGGTATACTAAAAAACTTGAATGGAAAAGGAATTGGAAAGGATGGTATGTTGTTACACCTTTTGGCCGAGAATGGCATTGCCTTTTTGACTAGTTTGATATAAATTGTGGGGCGGAATTTTACAGGTCTTGTAGGCGTGTAATCCCCTATTGTTAACTACAATGTTGAGCCTTAAATGTGGCGTGTTTGGTTATTGAATTCAGGCCTTGAAAAAGGTGGAAAAGTATGTAGAAACAAATGAAGTGCTGTCCGATTTTCCGTAGAATTTAGTGACTTTGCACTTAGAATATTCTACGTTTGAAGTTAGAAGTTAATAGATGTATTATGGTCATTATAGGTTGACATACTACGTACGACATATTGGACTTAGCAAGTGGATTGAACCGAAGAGGTATGTGGAACTTTCCTATCTCTTGAGCATGAGTAGTTGTAAATATATAGTACGGTAGACGTACGAGATCTTGATGAATCTAATTTCATTTGATATCCTTGACTTGTTTTAAGAATGTCCAAGTTGGTTGTGTTAGTGTCACGACCCGACCTCGGGCCCGCGACTGGTGCCTTACCCCGGGCACCCTAGTGATACAACATCAGAGAAAATCAGCGGAAATCAAAACTTAAACAGGAAACAAGATACAACATAAGAAAACAGGCTAACCAAAGCGGTCACCTTCATGTATATACATAAAACCGAACAGTTACAATCCTTTACAAACCCTGCCCACAACAGTACTACAGACCTCTAAGAATGTAACAACAACTATGACGGGACAGGGCCCCGCCATACCCCTGAATGTACAAGTACCTACAATGACAGTGGGACTATACCAAAAGATAAGCCACCAGAGAAACGGAGCTTCCCAAATGCTGAACTGCGATCCTATGAGCGAGGATCAACAACTGGTGTACCTCTACCGCAGATGAACGCAGCTCGGGCGAGGTCGATAACAGGTACCAAGTATGTGAAACTGAAAATACTGTAATGAAATCACATTTCATCATTTTATAAAACCATTTCGCAATAAGTAAACAGTTATGTCAAGTAAGGGGACGCATATCCTCAAAATAATCACTCACACATAACTATGGGTCTCACGCCCATAATATCAATCATGCCGTGGAACTCATTCCTCACTGCCAGCAGTACATGATGTAAAACAACACCCATATGTGAACCTGAACACTAGACTCGTCAAGGCTATCAAACCGATCGGGCCAAGTAGAATAGCCAACTACCACCCAAAAGCTAGTCATAAACTTCACGCCAAGTACGGCCAACTACTGATCCAAAACTAGCCACGCAATCGCCGAGGCAAGTATCTTAAGTTAACGTGCGAGCCTACCGTCTCACGAGATATGGCCGAGGCAAGTATCTTAAGCTATCTACCGCAGCCTTCCGTCTCACGAGATATGACCGAGGCAAGTATCTAAAGTGCCTATAACCACATGTACAAATCAAGCCTACGATCGCCGTCATCGCATGCTTCATGGATTAGCGGTCCATGTACTAATAACAAAATTGTCACGACCTGCCTGTGGTTCGTGGATCGTGCCATCGGCACCCAAGTAGTCATACATCATAGTAATCAGCGAAATATAGCAAGACATGAAACAGCTTTATAAAATAGACACGCTTTAAGTGAGAAAACATCGCTTTCTGCATATATATAAAAACATGGTTTAGCGCTACATCCGACATCGTACAACAGACTACGCACTTAAGGAAATATACAACTATGGCGGACAGGCCCGCCATACCCCGATCAGATAAAACTATCTACAACAGTGAGATCATACCCAAAAGTAGAGCTCCGGAAAGGATGGAGCTCCCGACACCAACGTAGAGATCCTAGGAATGTGGATCTAGCACTGCTTGCCTTACCGCGGCATGAACGCACTCAAGGAGGTCAAGACAACAGTACTAAGTATGCGAAATCAGAAAGTACTTAAATGAAAACATATCCTTTTAAAACCACTTTACAAATATGCGTGAAACAACCAAGGAAAACGCACGTAGAGCCACATCACAAACACAAGCCACAATAGGTAACTGTAATAGGTCTTGTCTAGGCTGCGAATGAACGAAACCGGCCACTCGCCATATCATCATTCCCGCAAGCCTAACTCGACTCCCGAGTCCGCATAGGCCACTCACACGGGCCCGCATGAGGTATAACCCCGCATCGAGGGTAGCTACTCGCATCGCCCCGACTCGTTGTCCGCACGGCCACATAGACCGCATGAGGCATAACCCGCATACTAACTGAACTCTCGTAGCTCGCATAGGCCCCTCGGACCCGCATGAGGTATTCTCGAATCATGGTCCTGCATCGCCGAGTCTACCCTACATCGGAGGCGCTTAACCTCCAGATCATCTCAAGAGGTGAGTGATAGTACACTAACATAACGACTTATCTTTAAACAACATAAGCACAACAAGGATACTCTCTTATACAAACGTTACAAGATACTAACACACATAGCATCATATCATGTCTACTTATCAAACCATCTTATTATTCTTTTTCACAATTCAACATAAGTCTGTTATACACACATAGTCAAACTTGTTTCTTTTATCAATCTTAAGTGGTTATACTCAACTTCACATAAAGCTAGTATAACTCTTAAGCTTCTGTTTTAAAACCGCTTAGTTCTCTTCATAAAAATGATTCAAGATTCTTATGAAATGTTTTGATTTTTATTATTCAAAGGCTTAAGCATTGCCGTAAGTTATTCAGTTGTCGCAGGCATTGCCGTAAGTATTATTCAGGCTTAAGCCGTGAGGCATTGCCGTAAGTATTATTCAGGCTTAAGTCAAAGACATTGCCGTAGTTATATTTAAGTTAACACATGTACGTCTACCGTACTATATATATTGTAAAATATCATGCTTTAGGAAGAATCACATACCTTCTCAAATAAAACCACGCCAAGTTGAATATGTCGCGCGCAGAGAGTCACCATAATAGTCACAGATATCTATCAAAGACTACTCAAGGTCATTCTAAACAGAGGGTTCACAATTACGGAAAGTGGGCAAAGACTTCCCTACCCTGTGAGCTATATAAGTTCATCAGGAAAACAAATCCTATGTAAGTACAGCTTTGATTATTCTTCTTTAAACCCTTCTACAGTGGTAAGCTCAATTCTATTCTGCAATATTCTTCTAAGTATTTAATACTTATTCTTATACTACTACAAAGATGCATTTTCAAATTCAAAAGAGGGTTAGGATTAGTTACTCCGGTAAGCCCAATAATATCCTAGAAAAAGTCGCGCCTGAGCAAGGTTTTGCTCCTAAGTTGTATGCTCCAAGGAAACCTTAGAAGTTCTTCACAACTTCTACTAAGTACTAAGGTATTTGGGCTAGGGTATTTAGGGCATTATAACAATACAAGAAGGCAACTTTTCTACCAAGGGAGGGGGGTAGATTTTGGCTAGGCTAGTGGGCCTCGCCAAACTACTAGGCTAGATGGGGGTATTCGGCCAAGGCCTTCACAAGGGAGGGGAGGAGTGTTGGATGAAAAGAGCTACAAAGGGAGAGGAGAGGATTTTCAAGACTTGGAAAGCTTTGTGGATGAAGAACACTTCATCTTAAGGGGTATTTATAGGTCGAAGTGGTCAACCAATGGCCAAGATTTAGACAAGTGCAAGGCAAGTGTAGGGTGAGGATTAACTATACACAAATATCCTACCAACTCTCTTTGTGCACAAGGCACAAAAACGTGCCATTGTTAGCCAATTCGTCCAAATGGACGATTTGAAGTCCACCAATTGGAGGGTGCGAAGTGTCGCCCTCCCGTTGGTCCAAAATGTTTCGTCTCTCGGAAAAATCCGCAAAAATTAGAAATGGCATAGCCGAATTTACCCTACGAAGTCGTGGAAACGCTTCATGGAAAACTATTCGCTTTGTGAGTTGTGCCCAAAAAAATCGTCCAAGTCTAAACTTTAAGGCTAAACTTTTGCACGTATTCCTCACGCATATACCGAAATACGGTATAACATTCTCCTCCCTAGAAACATTCGTCAGAATGTTCCTTCCCAAGACAGCTTAACGATAAGATTCTTCATAACTTAAATTGCAAATGCCACACGCGCCACAAACAACACTTAGGCATAAACGATAATGAAAATTTACAAGTAGGAAAGTGAATTACCTGGAGGTGTGGGGAATAGGTGAGGATACTTCTGCCTCATGTCCTCCTCGGCCTCCCACGTCATCTCCTCCCTGAGCTCGTTCCGCCACAAGACTTTGTGAAGCCACGCCCTGGTCCGTAGACGCCTAACTCGACGATCGACTATCGCTATGGAATCTCTCACGATAACCCCTGGCCACTGACATCGTCAATCGGGTGTACCTAGATGGATCCGATACATCTCCTCAAAGATAGATACGTGAAAAACCGGATGCACCGCTTCCGGATCGGACGGCAGATTCAACTCATAGGCAACCTAGCCTACACTGCCGACAATCTGAAACCGCACAATGTACCTAGGGCTGAGTTTCCCCTTCTTCCCGAATCTCATCACACCCTTCATGGGTGACACCTTTAGGAAAACCCAATCATGAACCTCGAACTCAAGATGCCGACGACGATGATCTGCATATGACTTCTGTCGACTCTGAGCTGTCAATAGCCTCTCTCGGATAAGCTTCACCTTATCCACTGCCTGCTGTACCAAATCTGGTCCCACTAGCTGCACCTCGCCCACATCGAACCAACCTATAGGCGATCTGCACTTCCTCCCATACAAGGCCTCATAAGGCGCCATCCGAATCTTGGAGTGGTAGCTATTATTATACGCGAACTCAACTAGAGGCAAATGATCCTCCCAACTACCATCGAGTCAATAACACAGCTCGCAGATATCCTCAAGAGTCCGGATAGTGCGCTCTGCCGTCTGCTCTGCGGATGAAATGCAGATTTCGTGCTCACTGCGCCCCTAAACCCTCTCGAAGGACTCCGTGGTTAGCCGAACCAGGCTCCCGTCTGATATGATCGAAGTAGGGACTCACGCACCGACGATCTCTGATGTAAAGTCCGCATAATCCTCACCAAAAGTCGCCTGACGGAAGAAAGTGGGCTGATTTCACACCGTCGACGATAACCCATATAGAATCATGTCTCCTCCGAGTGCGAGGTAATCCCGTGATGAAGTCCATGTTGATTACCTCCCACTTCCGTGTCGGGATCTCAATCGTCAGAACAAACCACCGTGCCTCCGTGCTCTACCTTCACTGCGACAACACGCACCTTTGAGCTACGAACTCGCAACGCCTCTCTTCAATCCATCCCACCAATACACAGATCTAAGGTCGTGGTACATCTTGAGTCGAATTTGACGGATGGAGAGTAACGCGCGTTGTGTGCTTCCCCAAGAACCTGCCAAGTCTCAAACATCCGGAACACACGATGCCTCAAACCTTAGCACTCCATCGTGCTACCTCAAAAGGACCGCGCCCTCACGAAGAGTCAGATCACGATATCGAATCAAAGTCGATCTCTCGAAATGTTGCCTCTTCACCTCCTCGACGATGGAAGACTCGGCAACCTCACGAACTCTAACCCCACGCTATCGTAATCAATCAAACGGACACCAAGGCTCGCTAATCGATGCAAATCACGAACCATGTCCCTCCTCTACTGCACATCCGATAGGCTCCCATCGACCTACGACTAAGAGCATCCGCCACAACATTGGCCTTCCCTGGTACAGATATCAACATCGTAATCCTTAAGCAACTCTAACCACCGCCTCACCGTGAAGTTCAGCTCCCTCTGGCTGAAGATATACTTGAGGCTCTTGTGGTCTGTATAAATATCCACGTGAACACCATACAAATAGTGCCTCCAGATCTTGGCGTGAATCACGCCGCTAACTCCAAATCATGGTGGTAGTTCCTCGTGTTTCTTCACTGTCGGGATGCATATGCTATAACCCCGCCATGCCGCATCAACACACATCCCAACCCGATGCCCGACGCATCACAATACACGACATAACCATCCGACCCTCGGAAGAGTAAGAAGCGGGCGTCACTTCTTTTCAAAGAATCGAAACCCCGCCACAAGCATCACCATCGAACTTGGCGCTTTCCGAGTCACTTAGTCAATGGTGCAGAGATAGAAGCAAACTTCTACGAACCGCCGATAATATCCGCAAGGCCTAAATCGCGAACCTGCGGAGTAGTAGTTCAGGCCAAGTCTCGATCGCTTCTTCGCCAGACAACTCGAATGCCATCCGCCCGGCAATATGCCCAAGAAACGCCATCAAGTCAACCAAAACTCACATTTGGAAAACTTGGCGCATAACCTGGTCTCGAGAATCACAAGATAGCCTCAAATGCTCGCATGCTCCTCGCTCAGCGAGAATAAACCAAGATATCATCAATGAACACTATCACAAACGCGTGTCAAAATGGTTTGAACACTGGTTCATCAAATCCATGAATACCCGGAGCATTGGTCAACCCAAAAGACATGACCAACTCATAATGTTCGCATCGTCCGAATGCGATCTAGGGACATCCACCTCTCGACACGAACTCGATGATAGCCCGAACGCAGATCAATCTTGAGAAACATCTCGCGCCCGCAATCGGGTCGAACAAATCATCAATCGGAAGCGGGTATTCGTTTAATGGTCACCTTGTTCACCGTCAGAATCAACACATGCGCAGCTGCCCGCCCTTCTTCTTCACGAACAATACCGCGCTTCCAGGGAGAAACACTAGGCTGATGAAGCTCTTCTCCAAAGAAATCTCTGCTGATCCTTCAACTCTCTCAACTCGGGGGTGCCATTACGTATGGCGGAATGGAAATAGGCCGAGTGTCTGGCACTATGTCAATACAAAACTCAATCTCCTCTCGGGAGGATACCGGAGGTCATCCGAAACACGCCTCAAGCCCTGGCCCCGGTCCGCCTCAAAACTCGGGCCGTGGCCGAGGACGCGCAGAGTGCTCGAGCCGGCCGTGGTGCGACCCAGATCGCCGCCGAGGCCGCCACCACGATAACCACCAAGACCCTCCCGCCCCGCCTTCTTCTCGCTGTCGCCCACTCGCCGACCGCGCCTCGCATCCAAGGGCGTGAGCTCGCACGCGGTAATGTCCATACCGGCCGAGAGAAACACCCGCACATGACTCGCCATATAGTAGTTCAGCGGTGACATAGCGGTGCACCCTATCCTCCATATCTGCTACCAATGCTGGGACATATCGAGCCAATGAATCAAACTCGACATTGTACTCCCTGACAATGCGTCCTCTCTGCCTCAGTAGTAAAAATCTATCAGCCCGCGCCCTCCTCATCTGTGGAGGCAAGAAGTGAGTGAGGAAAGCCTCTGAGAACTCATCCTGCAGCTGGGACGCTGCTCTCCCGGATAACTCCCATGAATCAAACCAATCGATCGCGGTATCACGCACTGACGCGAACCAAGGTCACAGACTCGCCTCCGAGGCCTTGATCACCCTCATGATCCTTCTGTTGACGGATGAACTCGCGATCATCCTCCGCCTCGACCAAAAACTCGGGCTACAACTCAAGAAATCTCAGCCTCAAACTATTCGCCTCGGGTGTACCACGGTGCGGCCGCGCTGAGCCGGAACCGAACCGCCAGATCCAATCTCTCTCAGACGGGCCACAACTTTAGCCAATAGTCACATCTCTTTGTACTTCCTAACTCTCCGCCCAGCCGTGGGATGCGAGGCTGGTACTGTGGTCCGTGGCTGGCCGGGCGGCGCCATAGAACTCGCTGCCTCGATATAGACTGGCTCGAGCCTCGTGACTGGGTGTCTCGCTAGCAGCTCCCGCTGCTTGCTCTTCTCAGGCCGGGTTGCCTTACGTGAGGCATAATCAGCACAGAAAGGAATACGTTAGAGGGTCCAACCTATAACACGCCTCTAAAGCACGATCTCGTAATGAGAAGAATGGAAACCAATCCTAAATATCTTATAGCCTCCGATTATTGGTGTGGTGCACAACACACCGATAATCAAGACTTACTAGATACGGCTCGTAGACACTTTCCGAGGATTAATCGCTCGATACCACTTTTGTCACGAATTCGCCTGGGCTCGTGGATCGTGCTCACGGCACCCAAGTAGTCATACATCGAGTAATCGGAAATATAAAGCAAGACATGAAACAGTTTATAAAATAGGACACGCTTTAAGTGAGAAACATCGCTTTCTAAGGCATATATATAAAAACATGGTTTAGCAGCTTACATCCGAGCATCGCATAACATGACTACGCACTCTAAGGAAATATACAACTATGGCGACAGTTCGCCATACCCCGATCTGCATAAAACTATATACAACAGGAGATCATACCCAAAAGTAGAGCCTCGGAAAGGATGGAGCTCCCGACACCAACGTAGAGATCCTAGGAATGTGGATCTAGCACTGCTTGCCCTTACCGCGGCATGAACGCACTTCAAGGAGGTCAAGACAATGTACTAAGTATGCGAAATCAGAAGTACTTAAATGAAAACATATCATTTTTAAAACCGGCTTACAAATATGTGTGAAACAACCAAGGAAAGCACATAGTGCCACATCACAAACAAGAGCAACAATAGTAATCAGAATAGGTCTTGTCTAGGCTGCGAATGATCAAACAGGCCACTCGCCATATCATCATTCCGCAAGCCTAATCCCGACTCCCGAGTCCGCATAGGCCACTCACACGGGCCCGCATGAGGTATAACCCCGCATCGAGGGTAGCTACTCGCATCGCCCCGACTCGTTGTCCGCATGGCCACATAGACCGCATGAGGCATAACCCCGCATACTAACTGGAACTCTCGTAGCTCGCATAGGCCCTCGACCCGCATTTAGGTATTCTCGAATCACGGTCCTGCATCACCGAGTCTACCCCGTCGGAGGGCAGCTTAACCTCCAGATCATCTCAAGAGGTGAGTGATAGTACACTAACATAACTTTATCTTTAAACAACATAAGCACAACAAGGATACTCTTATACAAACGTTACAAGATACTAACACACATAGAATCATATCACGTCTACTTATCAAACCATCTTATTATTCTTTTTCACAATTCAACATAAGTCCGTTATACACACATAGTCAAACTTGTTTCTTTTATCAATCTTAAGTGGTTATACTCAACTTCCCATAAAGCTAGTATAACTCTTAAGCTTCGCTTTAAAACCAGCTTAGTTCTCTTCATAAAAATGATTCAAGATTCTTACGAGATGTTTTCAGATTTTTATTATTCAAAGCTTAAGCGAGGCATTGCCGTAAGTGTTATTCAGCTTGAGCAAGCGTAGCATTAGCATTATTCAAAGCTTAAAGCGAGGCATTGCCGTAAGTATTATTCAGCTTAAGTCAAAGACATTGCCGTAGTTATATTTAAGTTAACATACGTACGCTTCACCGCACTATATATATTGTAAAATATCATGCTTTAGGAAGAATCACATACCTTCTCAGCTAAAACCACCAGACAAGTTGAATATGTCGCTCTCAGACATTCAGCCTATAATAGACACAGATATCTATCAAATACTAATCTGAAGTTAATTCTAAACAGAGGGGTCACAATTCTACGGAAAGTCGGGCAGACTTCCTACCGGTGAGCTATATAAGTTCATCAGGAAAACAAATCCTATGTAAGTACTGCTTTGATTATTCTTCTTTAAACCCTTCTACTGTGGTAATAGTTCAATTCTATTCTGCAATATTCTTCTAAGTATTTAATACTTATTCTTATACTACTACGATGCATTTTCTAATTCAAAAGAGGGTTAGGATTAGTTACCTTCTGAAGCCCCAATAATATCCTAGAAAAGTCGCTACCGAGCAAGGTTTTGCTCCTAAGTTGTATGCTCCAAGGAAACCTTAGAAGTTCTTCACAACTTCTACTAAGTACTAAGGTATTTGGGCTAGGTATTTAGGCATTATAACAATACAAGAAGGCAACTTTTCTACTGGGGAGTGGGGTAGATTTTGGCTAGGCTAGGGGGCCTCGCCAAACTACTAGGCTAGAGGGGTATTCGCCAAGGGCCTTCACAAGGGAGTGAGGAGTGTTGGACTAAAAGAGCTACAAAGGGAGAGGAGAGGATTTTCAAGACTGAAAGCTTTGTGGATGAAGAACTCTTCATCTTAAGGGGGTATTTATAGGTCAAGAAGTGGCCAACCAATGGCCAAGATTTAGACAAGTGCAAGGCAAGTGTAGGGTGAGGATTAACTATACACAAATATCCTACCAACTCGACTTGTGCACAAGGCACAAAACGTGCATTATTAGCCAATTCGTCCAAATGGACGATTTGAAGTCCACCAATCGAGGGTGCCAAGTGTCGCCTCCCGTTGGTCCAAAATGTTTCGCCTCTGAAAAATCCGCAAAATTAGAAATGGCATAGCCGAATTTACCCTACGAAAGTCGTGGAAACGCTTTCGCCGAAAACTATTTGTTTTGTGAGTTGTGCCCAAAAAATCGCCCAAGCCTAAACTTTGCTAAACCAGACGTATTCTCACGCATACCGGAAATACGGTATAACAAAATCCTCACAATGACCGCATGCCCCGACATCTTACCTCAGATAAGCATGGCCATGAAACCATCCCATCGACGATACCCGCGACCATCCATCGTGTCAGTATGTCCAAAGGAAATAACAAGATAATACTCAAAGTGAAGCATACCCGTGGACCATCCATCGTGTCAGTATGTCCAAAAGAAATAACAAGATAATACTCAAAGTGGACGCATACCCATGGACCATCCAACGTGTCGATGTCCAAGCAATCAATCGAGAGCCGACCTCCACGAGAGGCACCTGTGAGAACGAATTAAAACACTTGCACAACAAAGGCTATCACAACAAGATAGGCAAGTTCAACGACTTTCATTTTATGTCAACAATCCGGTTTCAACCCCAAAATACTACATACTTTCATTCTTTCAAAAGACCTCTTTACGTAAAAGCCACACGATACTAATACTGTAGTATCAAAACACATTTTCTTTTCAAACCAAATTACTTCACCTTCAGAAAATCTTTACAAGACTTTAAAATCAAGTACTTTTCTTTAAAACAACATCAAGTATACTCTTTAAAACCCAAATAACTTACTCTTTCAAAACAAGTAACCTATACTTAAATCAAGTTACTTCTCCTTTTCCGAAATCAAGTCGTTTAGCTTTCAAAATCAAATCTTTCTTTTATCTTCATAAAGTCGTTATAACTAACTTCCCATAAAGCCATTATAAACTTTATGTTTTAAACAAACAAAATTCATTTCACACACGTACGTCTACCGTACTATATAGTTTACAACAATCATGCTCAAGAGTATAGGAAGAATCACATACCTCTTCGGCTTAATCCACAAGCCAAGTTGAGTATGCCGCGCGTAGAAGATCCACATATAATATTCACAATACATCTATCAACTTCTAGTTCTCTTTATAGAATAATTCTAAGTACAAGGATCCTTATCCTATGGAAAATTCGGCAGCACCTCCCCCTCCGCAATCACAATAATAACCTCCCCCTAACAAGGCCTGCTACCAAGCCAACAACTCCAAGGGGATTACACGTATAACCGGACGTGTACAATTCTGCCTCACAATAATACAACACAAGTCCATCAGAATACGGTCAATGTAAATACAGTTCAACTTTATAATCATCCTTCCAATATATCTTATACTCAATTCTAAACTACTACAATATGTAATATCCAATTACAATAGGGACATGATCATTACCTCGATAAGCCCAAAATTATCCAAGATTATAAGTCGATCCTGAGCAACGTTTAGCTCCAAATCCTGACGCTCCAACCCGCTCCAAGCAACCCTTAGAAGTTTCTAAACAACTTCTCTTAACACTTCATCTAAGCCATGAAGATTTTTCTAGGGTTTTATTTTGTGACTATTGGAAAAAATAGTATTTCCGGGCTCTTATATTGGGATTTCTTTAGAATACTACTAGGGATACTAGGCTAAGGTATTTGGGATTATACTACAATATTTGAAGTATTTCTACACAAAGTGGGGGGGGACGAGAGCAAGCTAAATGGAGGGAGTATTTACCTTGGAAAATCTTTAAGTGTGGGATGATAATAAGTCTTGAACTAAGGGGGTATTTATAGAGAAATCAAGGGTCAAGATCATAGCAAGTGTGTGGTCAATATTGGGCCATGTGTGTGTGGGTCCCACCACACCACATGGCCAACGAAAATGAGAGCCAAGTGTGATGGCCATTTCTGCCAAGGGACAAGTGACTAGACACTTGTCCCTCCAATTCGGCCCACATGGCCACCTAAGGGGGGGTGACACGTGTCGCCCCCTTACTCGTCCAAAATATTTCGTCTTCCGAAAATATCCAAAATACCGAAAATCTCGAAACAAGGCCCAAACAGTAAATTTCTCCCGTGGGCCCCACGTGACCATTTCCGAAAATAAAATCCCAAAATTCTAATATAATCCAAGAAGTCCAAATACCAAATCTGGGAATCCAATTCCCATTAACGAACCTTTTTCCTTCCCAAAATCCGGAAACTTTTCCGTCGAAAAATCACATCTTTCTTTCTTTCCAATATTACTGTCGTATTCTCGTACGTGCGTCCTCACATACATACCCTGGAACTACGGGGTGTAATAGTTAGGGAATTAACTCACTTGTTAAAAAGATTAAGGATGTCTTAGTTTTTAAAGTTAAGGGACTTGAAGTATTTTTTAAAGTATATGATACTTGTCTTGTTGAAAGTATAAGTCCCTTGGATATAAGGAAGAATGTAATTGCCTAATGTATAAAGTTAATATAACGACTTTATGGGAAGTTGGTTATAATAGCTTTATGGAAAGATAAAAGAGTGGTGTACTCTAAGTAATGTAAGTAATAATAAACGACTTGAAATAATGAAAGACAAATTGATTTGAAGGCATCAATTGCTTAAGGTTTTAAAAGAAAGAAGTCACTTGATTTAGAGGCCTATAAATGTATTTCTAAAAAGTATTGTGACTTGTCTTTAAAAGTAGATATGACTTTGTTATACCCCGTAGTTGCAGGGTATGTATGTGAGGACGTACGTACGAGTGTACGGCAGAAATTTTGAAAGGAAAGAAAGATGTGAGTTTTCGACGGAAAAGTTTCCGGTTATTTGTGAAGAAAAAGGTTCGTTAATGGGAATTGGATTCCCAGATTTGGTATTTGGACTTCATAGATTATATTAGAATTTTGAGATTTTATTTTCTAAATGGTCACTGGGCCCACGAGAAATTTACTGCTTGTGGGCCCACTTTGTTTTCGTAGATTTTGGCCATTGTGGTTATTTTTTCGAAAGACGCTGAGGGCCAATGAGGGTGACACGTGTCACCCCGCCTGCGTGGCTCGCCAAAGTTACATTTGGGCACGTGCCGACTAGAGTCGCTTCCGACGAAACGCTTCACGCCTTCGTAGGGAAAATTCCGGCTATGTCGCTTTGTATTTTTATGGATTTTTCCGAGAGACGAAACATGTTGATCAACGGAGGTGACATGTGTCACCCTCACATCGAAGCAGTGGGCGCCAGTGAACGAACGGTTCACGCTTTTGGCTTGATCTTTGGCTCACGCTTTGTGCCTATTGGTTCCTTGTTTTGCGCCTTGTTTTGGCCTTGTTTTGTGGCTTGTTTGGTGCAATGTTTTGTGAGTAGGGTTAGGTGCACTTGGCTTGATCAAGGCCTTACACTTGCCTTGCACATGGCTTGATCTTGGCCATTGGTTGGCATGTGGGTTTGCTATAAATACCCCCTTTGTGAAGACTTCATTCATCCACAAATGTTTCCAAGTCTTGAATCCTCCTCCTCTTGTTGACTCGCCCAAGAGCCCTCTCCCCTTGAAAGTGGCCTTCGCCAGGTCTTCCTCCTCGTGAGGTTCAGCCGGGTACCCCTAGCCTAGTTGTTTTCAGATAATACCCTTTGTCAGGTATAGAAATACTCCCTAGTATTGTTATAATGCCCAAAATACCTTAGCCTTGTACCTTGTAGTATTCCAAAGATACCTCTTTGTAGAGTCCTAAATACTACCTTTTGTCCTTTTAGTCTCAAACCAAACCCTAAGGAAATCTTCATACTTGGTCAAGATGAGTAGAAGTTGGTTAGAACTTCTAAGGGTTGTTTGGAGTGGTTTGGAACGCTGGAGTGGAGCTAAACCTGCTCAGATCGACATTATAACTTGATAATTTTGGGCTTATCGAGGTAATTATCTTGTCCTCTATTGTAATTGGAAATTACATGTTTGTTAGATATATAGTCAAGTATACTATATATGGAACTATACTTAGTATTATGGCAATGTCTTTTGACTTAAGCTCAAGAATGAAGAATTGAACAAGAATCACATAAGGTTAATAAAGAGAAGAATCGAATCAGAATTACCTAGGTTGTATTACAAAGAGACTTATGTAGCATTACCGTGTTGTAGAATTGTACGCGTCCGCTAGACGGTTAACCCTCGTTGGCTTCGTAGCCACCGATAGAGAGGAGTTTTACGCCGTGGCGGGGAGGTGTCGCCAATTTTCAGAGAAAGATGGGAACGGTGTTTAAGATTTTAATAGACGCCAGACCTTTATAGGTAAAAGTACTCAAGAGTAGCGATTCTACTCGAGGAGTGGAAAGCGGCTAGCAAGGTTGTAGTACTGGAGCATTTTGCTTATTGTCGATAAATCGCCGCGAGGTATGTGAACCTCTTCCTATCTCTTCTAGCATGATATGTGTGAACTATGTAGTACGGTAGACGCATACGTGTTAATCGTGTTTGATTGTTTTAAAACATAAAGTGTTATAACGGCTTTATGGGAAGTCGTTATAATACTTTATGTAGGTAAGAAAATACTTTGTGGTTTTAAAAGGTAATCGATGTGAATTATAATCGGCTAGTTATAATAAAGAACTTGATGTATTTCAAAAGATTTCTAAATCGCTTGAAGGAGAGTAACACTTGGTTTTAAAGGTTTTAAAAAGAGTTATACTAGCTTGACGGGAGTTAGGTATAATGTCTTAAGAGAGGTAAAGAAAATGGTTTATCGATGTTAGAAGTTAAGAGACTTGATCTTATAAGATAAGAGACTTAACTTATTTGTTTTAATGTGGATGTTTACGTGAAACCTCATTCGTGAGTAATGAGTACTTGGTTTTATTTAAAGGATAATGTTTTACCGATTTCGAAATCGAACGTATCGGCTGCACCGCAAATGCTAATAAAGGAAAATGTATTGAATAATGATGAATTGTATTAAAACCAAGAAACCTCCATCCGCATAGAAACTAAGATGAGACAAAATGATATTACATTTTCTAGATCATGGTCTGTAATAAGAATGTTGTAAACAAGAATAACCTACTCTCACGCGAGACTTATATTACTCAATTGTTCTAAAACGGAATCAAGTGATTAAGTTTACGAATCCATGAAACCATTTGAAACGGTATTTCGAGTAATCAAACTAGGCAACCGAACTTAGGAAAAGAATGTTGTTACTTGATTTTGAAAAGGAATGCTGGTTGGTCATTCTAATACTACGTATCGGGTGACTTTAATAAGTAATGGATCTCTTTAAAAGAACTTAACGACGTAGTACTTTAGTCAAACCCGACTTTGGCATAAAATGAAAGTACTTTGAGTTGTGTGAAACTTGCCTATGCTTGTTGTCAGAAACTTGCCTATGCTTGTTGTTGCGGAAACTTGCTTGTTGCAAACTTGATGATAGCCTTTGTTGTGCAAGTGTGGTATTTCAGATACCGCTTCTCGATAGAGGGCGGTCGACTTGTTGAGAACTTACTGACATGCCGGGTGATGGAGAATTCCACGTATGCTCCTCGCTGATAGTGTTATTCCACGGACTAGCTCTCCATGAGGTTTCTTACCGCTCGCCCGGTATCCGTGGTCGCCTGACTTGCCCCGCCTCGTGACCGATTCGCCTCGTATCCGTAGTCACCGTGACTTGCCCCGCTCAAGATAGTGACGGTTTCGTGATACGCCTTGGTCCCCGGTGGTCACCAGATTTGCCCCGCCACCGCGTGACCGCCTTGGTATCCTGGAGTCGGCCGTGACTTGCCCCGTGACGCCGTGGTTTTGCTGTATTGTATTATTGGTACGGCCGGATCCGTAGTTATACTTGTCTCAGACGGTTTTTATAACACGTGGGACATGGTGTTCATGTATAATCCTTGGTATTGTTATATCATAAACCGCCGGCAGCTGAGGAAGAAATTCCACGCACGAGTGATAATTTGGAGGCGCGAGTCCTCGCCTTGATGAATCGTTATATGTTATATATCGTAGTTTGGTCATCATACATGTCTCCCGCTTTATAGACTATTATGATTTCATTACGATTTACGCTTCACATACTTGGTACCGTTGTAGACCGACTCTTCGGGGCCGCTCATGCCGCAGTAGAGGTACATCTACCGCCGATCCCCGCGCTAGGATCTCATTTCAGCTGGGAAGCTCCGCTCCGCTGAGGCTTATCTTTGCATGCTACCCCGAGTCCGTAAGTTCTCAGACGCTCGTGGTATGGCGGCCCCGTCCCGGCCATAGTTGTTGTATAAATCTTAGAGGTCCAGAGTATCGTTGCGTGGTTGTAAAAGGATTAAACTGCTCGTATTATGATATACCAAGGCAAATCGCTGGTTGGCCTGCTTATTTATTATATCTCTTGTTTCATGATTCATGTTTTATTTTCCGCCGGTTTTCTCGATGTTGTATCACTAGTGGTGCCCGGGTGGCACCGCAACGCCCGGTTCGGGCGCAAAGTGGTATCGTGAGCGCTTAATCCTCTGAAAGTGTCTACGCATCGTGTCTAGTAGTCTTGATTATCGATGTGTTGTGCACCACATCTATAATCGTGAGGCTATAGGACATTTAGGATTGGTTTCATTCTTCTCATTCCGAGATCGTGCCTGTAGTCAGGTGATAAGATTGACCCTCCGACATACTTCGCTTTTACCGCCATGCCTCGCGAAAGGCAACCCGCCCGTATGGCAAGGCAGCAGAGGATCTCATGAGCAGAGCAGCGCAGAGACCACAAGACTCGAGCCTCCACCCGCACCGGAGCAGAGATGAGTTACAAGGAGCGGCTCGCTTAATGGCCGTGGTCAGGCCGATTTGAGGATAGCCGACGCAGCAGCCCAAAGAGCACCAGCGGTTCACCCTAGATCGATAGTTCGAGGCTACGGGATTTTCCGAGTCAGAAGCCGCAGAGTTTTATGGGTCGAGGCCCGAGGATGATCCGCAGAGTTCATCCGACAGCTACAAGCGATCGAGAGTGATCAAGGCATCGGAGATCGAGTCGGTGGTTCTAGGTTCACATCAATCGCGTGATACCGCAATGATCGTTTGATTCTCGAGCTGTCCAGGAGAGCATGCACTTCCAAATGTATGGAACGAGTTCTCGCAGGCCTTTCTGCACATTTCTTGCCTCCCTGCATGAGGCGAGGGCTCGGCCGATGCATTTTTGGTGTTACGCAGAATCCGCGCATTCGTCGAGTACAATGTGGAGTTCGACTCATTGGCCCAGACGCCTCGCGTTAGTAGCTAGTATGGAGGATCGAGTGCACCGAGCATGTTAAGGTGGCTCACGATTGCCTTGCAGAGTTGTTCGTAGCTCTTCACCGGCATGATATCGCCGCACGCAGCGATACACTTGATGCGAGGAGCGGATAAATCGACTGAATGACCAAAGTCACAGAAGAGGGCCGAACAGCAGTGGTCCTTTGGTGATTTTCGAGGCGACCGCCTCGCCAGCAGACTAGTTATGCACTCCGCAAGACAGAGTGGTCCTCCACGCCTTTCTGACCTTCGTGATATTCGTGAGCGTGCCTGGCTCCTGTGTTTCAGATTTTCAGAGAGCGTGAGTGCTCGCCGGATGAGGCTGCCTTTGTCTCAAACGCGGCCGCTGTGGAAAGCTTCATAAGGAGGTGTCGACTAACTCTGGAGATTGTTATTTTTGCGCCAACAGGCCATCCGGCAAGAGACTGTCCACTGCGGGTAGCATCGTAGGATAGCACGGACTACTAGAGCAGCCATGGTTCTTCACCTTCCGAGCTGTGCAGATGTTCGCATTCTGAAGGCCCCTAGAAGTCGCGTGGAGTTCCTACTTACGGCCCTCGAACCGCCTAGCTGTGTATATCCTTAACCTCTAGAGTTTTGTTTATGTTGTTGATGTGTTTAATGTTATGTTTGGTTAGCTTTGTGCTAAAATGTGATTTAGAAACCTGGTTAGTGAAAAGGGTAAGTCCCTGGGTAGTGTGAGATGGAAGTGGTAGCTTTCATGATGTGAAATAGTAAGATTGTTCCGGATCGGGGAACAAGAGTTGGCGCGGTTGGGGGTTGGGTTTAGGACCATTTGCGGGTCAAACCGTAACCCGGTTTGGGGTGGGGCCAGTTCTGGGTGGTCCCGCCAGGTGGTAGGGTCACGAGGACGCTAGGCCCAAGTTTGTATGATCATCGTATGAGTTCGTGGACGCGTTCGACCAGAAGCGGTTCGTAAAGGCCGGGAATGGCCTTAAGGAAGTTTTAGGTTAGTAAGATGACCAAGTTTGGAGGTAGTGACTCCAGAGATTTTCGGGAACGGAAGTAATGACTGAAGTATGGTACATACTGGGAGAGTTCAAGTGTTCGAGAAGGGCACGACGAGTAAGGAAGGAAGATAACGTGTTATTTCGTGGCTGCCGCGGGCGCTGATAACTTGTTAGAGGAACTTCATCGATATCCGTCTTGAGAAGGAACATTCGACGAATGTTTCTAAGGAGGGAGAATGTTATACCCCGTAGTTGCGTGGTATGTATGTGAGGACGCACGCATTTGAGTGTACGCAGAAATTTTGAAAGGAAAGAAAGACGCTGAGTTTTCACTAAAAGTTTCCGCTATTTGTGAAGAAAAAGGTTCGTTAATGGGAATTGATTCTGATTTGGTATTTGGACTTCATAGATTATATTAGAATTTTGAGATTTTATTTTCTAAATGGTCACGCTGGGCCCACGAGAAATTTACTGGCTTTGTGGGGCCCACTTTGTTTTCTAGATTTTGGCCATTGTGGTTATTTTTTCGAAAGACGCTTTTGAGGGTTAATGCGAGGGTGACACGGTCACCCCGCCAGTGGCTTGGCCAAAGTTACATTCGTACGTGCCGATCAGAGTCGCTTTCCGACGAAACGCTTCCACGCCTTCGAGGGAAAATTCCGCTATGTCGCTTTGTATTTTTGCGGATTTTTCCGAGAGACGAAACATGTCGACCAACGGAGGGTGACATGTGTCACCTCACATCGGAAGCAAGCTGGCCCGTGAACGAACGGTTCACGCTTGGCTCGATCTTTGGCTCACGCTGCGCCTATTGGTTCCTTTGTTTTCAGGCCTTGTTTTGGCCTTGTTTTGTGGCTTGTTTGGTGCAATGTTTTGTGGAGTAGGGTTAGGTGCACTTGGCTTGATCAAGGCCTTACACTTGCCTCGCACATGGCTTGATCTTGGCCATCGTTGGCATTTGGGTTTGCTATAAATACCCCCTTTGTGAAGACTTCATTCATCCACAAATGTTTCCAAGTCTTGAATCCCTCCTCCTCTTGTCGACTCTCGCCCAAGAGCCCTCTCCCCTGAAAGTGGCTTTCGCGAGGTCTTCCTCCTCTGAGGTCTAGCCATGGGTACCCCTAGCCTAGTTGTTTTCGTGATAATACCCTTTGTCAGGTATAGAAATACTCCCTAGTATTGTTATAATGCCCAAAATACCTAGCCTTGTACCTTGTAGTATTCCAAAGATACCTCTTTATGCAGAGTCCGAAATACTACCTTTGTCCTTTAGTCTCAAACCGAAACCCAAGGAAATCTTCATAGTTGGTCAAGATGAGTAGGTTGGTTAGAACTTCTAAGGTTGTTTGAGTGGTTTGGAACGCTGAGCGGAGCTAAACCTTGCTCAGATCGACATTATAACTTGGATAATTTTGGGCTTATCGAGGTAATTATCTGTTCTCTATCAGAATTGGAAATTACATGTTTGTTAGATATATAGTCAAGTATACTATATATGGAACTATACTTAGTATTATGGCAATGTCTTGACTTAAGCCCTAAGAATGAAGAATTGAACAAAGAATCACATGTAAGGTTAATAAAGAGAAGAATCAATCAGAATTACCTAGGTTGTCAGACATGAGACTTATGTAGCATTACCGTGTTGTAGAATTGCACGTCCGCTAGACGTTAACCCCGGTTGGCGTAGCCACCGATGCAGAGAGGAGTTTTACGCCGCCATGTGAGGCCACTAATTTTCTCAGAAAGACGAACGTGTTTAAGATTTTAATAGACGCTTGTGACCTTTATAGGTAAAAGTACTAAGAGTAGCGTATTCTACCGAGGAGTGAAAGTGGCCAGTGCGTTGTAGTACTTGGAGCATTTTGCTTATTGTCGATAAATCGCCGCGAGGTATGCGAACCTCTTCCTATCTCTTCTAGCACGATATGTGAATCCATGTAGTACGGTAGACGCATACGTGTTAACTGTGTTTGATTAGTTTAAAACATAAAGTGTTATAACGGCTTTACGGGAAGTCGTTATAACACTTTATGTAGGTAAGAAAATACTTTGTGGTTTTAAAAGGTAATCGACGTGAATTATAACCGCTAGTTATAATAAAGAACTTGATGTATTTCAAAAGATTTCTAAATCGCTTTTGAATGAGAGTAACACTTGGTTTTAAAGGTTTTAAAAAGAGTTATACTAGCTTGATGGGGAGTTAGGTATAATGTCTTAAGAGAGGTAAAGAAAATGGTTTACTGACGTTAGAAGTTAAGAGACTTGATCTTATAAGATAAGAGACTTAACTTATTTGTTTTAATGTGGATGTTTATGTGAAACCTCATTCGTGAGTAATGAGTACTTGGTTTTATTTAAAGGATAATGTTTTACTGATTTCGAAATCGTAACGTGTATCGACGCACCACGCAATGCTAATAAAGGAAAATGTATCAATAATGATGAATTGTATTAAAACCAAGAGAAACCTCCATCCGCATAGAAACTAAGACGAGACAAAATGATATTACATTTTCTAGATCATGGTCGTAATAAGAATGTTGTAAACAAGAATAACCTACTCACGCGAGACTTATATTACTCAATTGTTCTAAAACTAATCAAGTGATTAAGTTTACGAACTATGAAACCATTTGAAAATGGAAGCTTGAGTAATCAAACTAGGCAAACCGAACTTAGGAAAGAATGTCATTACTTGATTTTGAAAAGGAATGGGTCGGTCATTCTAATACTACGTATCGGGTGACTTTAATAAGTAATGGATCTCTTTAAAAGAACTTAACGAACCTAGTACTTTAGGGTTCAAACACGGACTTTCGCATAAAATGAAAGTACTTTGAGTCAGGTGAAACTTGCTTATGCTTGTTGCTGTGAAACTTGCCTATGCTTGTTGTTGTGAAACTCGCCTATGCTTGTGATTTATAGCCTTTGTTGTGCAAGTGTGGTATTTCAGATACCGCTCTCTCGACAGAGGCCTGGCCGACTTGTTGAGAACTTACCGGACACGGGCAAATGATGGAGAATTCCACCGTATGCTCCCGCTGATAGTGTTATTCCACGGACTAGCTCTCCACGAGGTTTCATCGCTCGCCCGGTATCCGTGGTCGGCTCGATTTGCCCCGCCTCGTGGATCGATTCGCCTGGTATCCGTAGTCACCGTGACTTGCCCCGCTCAAAGATAGTGACGGTTTCGTGATACGGCTCGTCCCCGTGGTCACCAGATTTGCCCTCGCCACCGCGCGGACCGCCTTGTATCCGGTAGTCGGCCGCACTTGCCTCAGACGCTTCGTGTTTTGCTGCATTGTATTATTGGTACGGCCGATCCGTAGTTATACTTGTCCCAGACGGTTTTTATAACACAGTGGACATGGTGTTCATGTATAATCCTTGGTATTGTTATATCATAAATCGCCACAGTGAGGAAGAAATTCCACGCACGAGTGATAATTTGGAGGCGCGAGTCCTCGCTTTGACGTAATCGTTATATGTTATATATCAGAGTTTGGCCATCATACATGTCTCCCGCTTTATAGACTATTATGATTTCATTACGTATTTACAGCCACATACTTGGTACTGCCAGATCGACTTCTTCGGGGCCGCTCATGCCGCAGTAGGTACATCTACCGCCGATCCCCGCGTAGGATCTCATTTCAGCTTTAGAAGCTCCGCTCCTGAGGCTTATCTTTGCATGCTACCCGAGTCCGTAAGTTCT
Source organism: Przewalskia tangutica (assembly GCA_029844215.1). Lineage (NCBI taxonomy): Eukaryota > Viridiplantae > Streptophyta > Magnoliopsida > Solanales > Solanaceae > Przewalskia > Przewalskia tangutica. The sequence goes on along the minus strand of JAQGDG010000505.1, from coordinate 10,786 downwards.
GTACGCTCGTGGTATGGCGGCCCCGTCCCGCCATAGTTGTTGTATAAATCTTAGAGGTCCAGAGTAATCGCCACAAGTGTGGTTGTAAAAGGATTAAACTGCTCGTATTATGATATACCAAGGCAACTGCTTGGTTGGTCTGCTTATTTATTATTATATCTCTTGTTTCATGATTCATGTTTTATTTTCCGCCGTTTTCTCTCGATGTTGTATCACTAGGTGCCCGTAAACGGCCGTTAGCGGTTGGTTCATGCACGATTTGATACTACTGCTATTAGTATCTTGGAAGTTTTATATGAAAAGAGTCATTTTAAAAGAATATACACGTAGTACTTCGGGTTAAATTCTGATTTTTAAAATGACATGTTGTGCCTTAAGTAAACTAAAATGAGAGGGTGTATAAATAAGGTTAATAAGAAGTTAGGGATTTTCTTAACTTGCTTATGTTATGATAAGCCATAGCTTATGCGCTTATGTATGATGTCAGAGTGCTTATGTTATGTATGATAGCCTTGGCCGAGCTAGTTTATGTTATTCTTACTGGTAAAGCCCCGGTTACTACTAATTCCATGGATTTGCTACCCATGATGCGCGCGAAAAGTGCGCTTGTACTATCGTGCGGGCCCACCGGCCTAAGCCGGTGAAATAGTCCTCGCGGGTGAAATAGTCCCGTGAGTAGGATTGCTTAATGATACTACGGGTGACCCTACTTGATCACGAGCCCCTATTTTATGCAAGAAAGTATATACTTGGTTACTCTCATCATTAGTAAGGCACAAGGTACTATAATTTGATTATCATACATGTCTCCAAATTTTTATTTTAGACTTATGATGTAAATTGCAAGATTTTTCCGCTTTACATACTTGGTACAATCTGCTGTATCGACCCTTTTCCTGGGTCCGCGCTTACGCCGGTGCAGGGTCAAGAGGTCAGGATCCTCATTCTAGGATCACTGACAGGTGTCGAAACTCCATTTCTCCGAGGCTTGTCTTTTGGTACGGCTCCTGATGTTGTAGATTTATGTACATTCGTGGTACGGCGGCCCATTCCGTCACGCTTGTTATTCTTAGAGGTCCGTAGTCATATTTGTGGATCGGGTTTTAAGAACAGAGATGATCGCTTATTTTTGGATTATGTATGTTTTACTGGTGGCCTTATCGGCTAGCCTGCTGTTGTTTATTGTCTACGATTTTTTACGTGTTGTATATGTTCCACCGCTATTCTCGATGTATACCCAGCGGGTTCCTGTAGGCACCACGCGCCCGTGGTCGGTCGTGACATATATATTATGGCAACTGACGCCTTTGCCTTGTTTTAGGAAAAAATGAGCGTTATTTATCTTCCGCAATTAACGATGTTGTATGATGAAGGGTGCCGTAGTGGCACCGCGCCCGGGTTCGGGTGACATTTATTCACGGAATGGAACCCGATAGAATCGAACTCGCATAGGTAATTATACCGCATTGAGTGTTATACCGTATTTCAGCAGTATGTACGTAAGGAATACGCATAAAAGTTTAGCCTTAAAGATTAGGCCAAGTTCGAAATTGGCACAACTCGCTTAAAGAATCGCTTTTCCGACTAAACGCTTCCACGCCTTCGTAGGTAAATTCCGCCATGCCATTTCTAATTTTTGCGGATTTTTCCGAGAGACGAAACATTTTGGGACCAACGAGGGCGACACTTGGCACCCTCCAATCGGTGGACTTCAAATCGCCCATTTGGACGAATGCTAAGCAATGGCACGCTTTTGTGGCTCGCGCACAAGTCGCGAGTTGATAGATATTTGTGTATAGTTAATCCTCACCCTACACTTGCCTTGCACTTGTCTAAATCTTGGCCATTGGTTGGCCACTTGACCTATAAATACCCCTTAAGACGAAGAGTTCTTCATCCACAAAGCTTTCCAAGTCTTGAAAATCCTCTCCTCTCCCTTTGTAGCTCTTTCGCCCAACACTCCTCCTCCTTGTGAAGGCCCTTGGCCTAACACCCCCTCTAGCCTAGTAGTTTGGCCGAGGCCCCCTAGCCTAGCCAAAATCTACCCTCCCTTGGTAGAAAAGTTGCCTTCTTGTATTGTTATAATGCCCAAAATACCCTAGCCCAAATACCTTACTACTTAGTAGAAGTTGTGAAGAACTTCTAAGGTTTCTGGAGCATACAACTTAGAGCAAAACCTGCTCAGCGCCGACTTTTCTAGGATATTATCGGGCTTACCGAGGTAACTAATCCTAACCTCTTTGAATTAGAGAATACTTCATCGTAGTAGTATTAGAATAAGTATCAAATACTTAGAAGAATATCACGTATAGAATTGAACTCAAGTACCACAGTAGGGCGGTTTAAAAGAAGAATAATCAAATCAGATTACATAGGATCAAGTTTTCACAAAGAGACTTATATGGCTCACCGCAGGGAAGTGCTGCCCGACTTTCCGTAATTATGAAACCTCTGCTTAGAATGACCTTCGCAGTAGTCTTTGATAGATATTCGTGACTATTATAGTCGACTCTTCGCGACATATTCAACTCGCGTGGTTTTCACGGTATGGTATGCGATTCTTCCTAAAGCATGATATTTTACAATATATATAGTACTAGACGTATACGTGTTAATCTAATAATAACTACGGCAATGTCTTTGACTTAAGCTCGAATAATACTTACTAGAATGCCTCACGCTTAAGCTCGACAATACTTACAGAATGCCTCACGCTTAAGCTCGACAACACTTACTAAGAATGCCTCACGCTTAAGCCCAATAATAAAGATCCAAAGCATTTCAAAAGAATATCAATCATTTTTAATAAGAGAACTAATCGTTTTTAAAATGTAGTTTCAAGAGTTATACTAGCTTTATGGAAGTCGAGTATAACCACTTAAGATTGATAAAAGAAACAAGTTTGACTATGTGTGTATAATGACTTAAATTGAATTGTGAAAAGAATAATAACATGGTTTGATAAGTAGACACGATATGATGCTACGTGTTAGTGTCTTGTAACGCTTGTGAAAAAGAGTATTCTTGTTGTGCTTATGTTGTTTAAAGATAAGTCGTTACATGCTTAGTGTACCATCACTCACCTCGAGATGATACCGGGTTGTCGCCTCCGACGCGGGTAGACTCAGTGTCCGGGACCATGATTCGAGAATACCACGCGGGTCCAGGGGCCTGCGCGAGCTACGAGAGTTCCGTGTTAGTACGCTGGTTATGCCTCACGCGGCCTACGGGCTACGCGACAACGAGTCCAGATTGACGCCGAGGAGTAGCTACCGACGCGGGTTATACCTCACGCGCCCACGCGAGTGGTCTACGCGACTCCGGAGTCCGTGATTAGGCTTGCAGAGTGATAATACGCGAGTGGCCCCGCTTCAATCATTCGCACTCTAGAAAAGACCTATTACGCTTTACCTATTGTTGCTCTTGTTGATGCGGCACTATGCGCGTTCCTCGTTGTTTCATACATACTTGCAAAACTGCTTTTTAAAATGATATGTTTCATTTAAGTATTTTACGCTTCATATACTTAGTAATTGTAGATCGACTCTCCTTCGGGCCGCGTTTCATGCCGCAGTAAGGGCAAAGCAGTGCTAGATCCACATTCTTAGGATCTCTACGCCGCGCCGAGCTCCATCTTTTCCGAGGCTCTACTTTGGGGTATGATCTCCCCGCTGAGATAATTTTCATACAGGTATGGCGGGCCCCGTCCCGCCATAGTTGTATATTTCAGAGGTCTGTAGTCATGTTGTACAGTTTGATGTAATCGCTAAACCATGTTTATATATGTACGCCGAAAGACGATGTTTTCTCACATAAATCGTGTCCTATTTTATAAACTGTTTCATGTCTTGCTTTATATTTCCGCCGATTACTGATGTATGACTACTGGGTGCCTGCAGGCACCGCCACGCCCCGAACGGGTCGTGACAAAAGTGGTATCGTGAGCGCTTAATCTCTGGAAAGGTCATGCATCGCATCTAGTAGTATTGATTATCTGCATGTCGCGGCACCACACCAATAATCGTGAGGCTATAGGATATTTAGGATTGGTTTCATTCTTCTCATTCGAGATCGTGCTTTAGAGTCGTGGTTATAGGTCGACCTCTAACGTATTCCTTTCCCCGTAATGGCTTATGCCTCCACGTAAGGCAACCCGCCCGTATGGCAAGGCACTGAGGAGTCGCTAGCAGACACCCAGAGTCACGAGGGCTCGTGCCCGCCTATACCGTAGACGGCGAGTTCTATGACGCCGCCACCCCAAAGAGACCACAAGACCCACACCTCCCGCCCCACACCGCGGAGGAGTTAGGGCAAGCGAGACGGCCCACCTTTGGCTAAAGTCAGGCCTGATACGGTGAGAGATCGACGCGCAGCCTGCCCAGCCCACCCAGCCGCACCTGGTACACCCGAGGCGATAGTTCGAGGCTACGAGATTTCGAGTCAGAGCCCGCCGCAGTTTTACGGTCGAGGCCGAGGATGATCCGCAGGAGTTCATCCGCCACCTTCAGAGGATCACGAGGTGATCAAGGCCTCGAGACAGAGTCCGGACCTGGTTCAGATCGGCCGCGCGATACCGCAATGATTGGTTTGATCTACGGAGTTATCCCGAGGAGAGCACGCGCCCCAGCCTACTGGGACGAGTTCTCGAGGCTTTCTCACCACTTCTTGCCTCCACAGACGGCGAGGGCGCGCGATAGATTTTTACCATCGAGGCAGAGGACGACCGCCGTGAGTACAATGTCGAGTTTGATTCATCGCTCGATATGTCCCAAAGATTGGTAGCAGATACGAGGATAGTGGTACACCGCTATGTCACCGGCTAGACGACTATATGGCCGAGTCATGCGGGGTTTCTCCACCGTATGGACATTACCCGCACGCAGCTCACGCCTGATGCGGCGAGCGCAGAGGTCGACGGGATGACGACAAAGCAGCAGGTTAAGGCCGTGACGGAGGGTCTTCCGTGGTTATCGTGGGCGGGCGGCTCAGCAGCTAGCCTAGATTCGCACCACGCCCAACTCAGAGCACTCCCGCACCGCCCCAAGACACCGTGAGTTTTCGAGGGCGCACTGTGGCCCCGTGGCTTCGTGACGCCCGTAGTAGCAGAGGTATCGCCGATCGACCACCTCCGCAGGTGGCCGATGCAGATCCCATTACGGAAGTGTGGTACTACTTTTGAGCTTGTTACGCCAGGGCCAGCAGGTCACTTTGCAGGGATCGTCCGACCGGGGCGCTACCGAGGTAGGCTCACCTTCAGTGCTCGCTGCCGCCATCATCTCCTACGCTATCGCCGAGGCGTGGTTCTCATGCGGTCGCCAGGTCGCGGCAGGTCGTGCTCGTCTCAGCCTAGCGGTCCTCGTAATCGCATTTATGCTTTGTCCACCGACAGATCGTGAGGCCTCACCGATGTCGCCACGTACCTTATCGCTCGTTTGACGTGTATGCTTTGATAGATCCGGTTCTACTGGCCCTATATATCTCCCTTGTCGCTAGTAGATGTGGATGTGAGCCCGAGTCCATAGACCCTTTCGAGGTAGCTACGCCAAATGGGTGATTCTGGTAGCTCTGGCGTATATGAGCTTGTCCCGTGACTATTTACACCGCCGACCCAGCCTACTTGACAGAGTTGGAGATGATTGACTTCGACGTGATTACGGGGACGGATTGGCTAGCTTCTGCTACGCCAATGTAGACCGCAGAGAGAGAGTAGTACGGTTCCAGCTCGGCGAGCCATTGAGCCGAGTGGGAGCACCAGATCGCCGGTGGTAGGTTTATTTCCTACCTCAAGGCTAGAAGATGGTGCAGGCGGGTATATCTACCATCTCGCTCGTGTTTGATAATCAAGCCGCGTACCAGATTTTCGCTGGCCCAGAGTCACGAGTTCCCGCACGTGTTTCCGCATTCCCGTATCCTCCCGAGAGTGAGATCGAGTTTGTATTGACATATTGCCGCACACTCGCCTATTTCCATTCCGCCATACGTAATGGCGCCGCCGAGTTGAGAGTCAAGGATCACCAGAGATTTGGCCGAGAAGCGGCTTCATCAGCCTAGTGTTTCCCCGGGAGCGCCAGATTGTTCGCAAGAAGTTATGACGGACGCCGCGCACGTGTGTTGATTACGTGCACAACAAGGTGACCATTAAGAATGTATACCCCTTCCTGTGATTGATGATTTGTTCGACCAGCTGCAGGTGCGAGATGTTTCTCCAAGATTGACCGCGATCGCTATCATCAAAGTGAAGTCGAGAGGCGGACGCCCTAGATCGCATTCCGACCAAGACGCATTATGAGTTCGTGGTCGCGTCTTTCGGCTGACCAATGCTCCGCCAGATTCATGGATTTGATGAACCGGTGTTCAAACCATTTTTGGACACGCTTGTGATAGTGTTCATCGATGATATCTTCGTTTATTCTCGCCAGAGCAGTGAGCACGCGAGCATTTGGCGATCGTGGCCGACAGCTTCTCCAGATCAGCAGCTTGTACGCCAAGTTTTCCAAATGAGTTTTGCTGACTTCAGGCATGCTTTCGGGCATATTTTCGGGCCGATGGCATTCGAGGATACGCCAAAATCGGCGCAGCCGTGACTTGCCGAGACCTACTACTCCGACGCGAGGTTCAGCTTTTCGGGCCTCGCAGTTATTATCGGCGGTTCGTGGAGAAGTTTGCTTTATCTTCGCACCATTGACTAGGCCGACTCGTAGGCGCGCAAGTTCCGTGGACTGATGTCAGGAGCGGTGGTTTCCGGCTGAGAGAGATTGACGATCGCCTCGCTCTTACTTCTTCCGCAGGTCCGCACGGTTATGTTGTGTATTGTGACGCGCCGCATCGGGTTGGGATGTGTTGATGCAAAGATGGCAGAGTTATAGCATATGCATCCCGACAAATTAAGAAACACGAGAGAACTACCCCACCCATGATTCGAGTCATACCGTGATTCACGCCAAGATCCGAGGCACTATTTGTACTGGGGTTCACGTGATATTTATACGCACTACAAGAGCCTCCAAAGATATCTTCACCTGCAGGAGCCGAACTTACGGCTGCAGACTGGTTAGAGTTGCTTAAGGATTACGATGTTGATATCCCGTACTCACCCGGAAGGCCAACGTCAGGCGTACGCCTTAGTCGTAGGACGGGAGCCATCGACGCAGCAGAGATGAGGGACATGGTTCGTGATTTGCATCGCTAGCGAGCCTCGTGTCCGCTTGATTGATTCTCGATAGCAAGTTAGAGTTCGTGAGGTTGCCGAGTCTTCCATCGCCGGCGAGGTGAAGAGGCAACAGCTCGAGATCCGCCTTTGATTCGATATCGCGATACGCCTCTTCGCAGGGCAAGGGTCCTTTCGAGGTAGCACCACGGGGTGCTAAGGCTTGAGGGCGCATCAGTGTTCCGTGATGTTTCGTGACTTCGGCAGCAGTGTTCTGGGGAAGCACACACAAGGCTACTCTATCCATCCGGTCGACTCAAGATGTACCACGACCTTAGATCCGTATCAGCGGACGGTCAAGAGAGACGCTGCGCAGTTCGTAGCTCGCCCGTGTTGTCGCCAGTGAAGGCAGAGCACCGCAGGCCCGTGGTTTGTTACGCATTTATCGAGATCCCGACCGAAGTGGGAGGTAATCAACACGGACTTCATCACAGGATTACCTCGCACTCGTATGAGACATGATTCTATACGGGTTATCGCCGACAGTCGACGAAATCAGCCCACTTTCTTCCCGCCAGACGACTTTTTCTACCGAGGATTATGCCGCACTTTACATCCGAGAGATCGCCGATCGCATGGAGTCCCTACTTCGATCATATCGCATGTGGAGCCCGCTTACGCTAACTTCCGAGGTCCTTCCGCAGGGTTTAGGACGCAGTGAGCCCGAGTATCGCATTTCATCCACGCATGCATGACGACAGCAGAGCGCACTATCCGCACTCTCGAGGATATGCCGCGAGCCCGGTTATTGACTTCGCAGTAGTCGGGAGGATCATTTGCCTCTAGTTGAGTTCGCAGATAATAATAGCTACCACTCCAAAGATTCGCATGGCGCCCACGAGGCCTTGTATGGAGGAAGTGCATCACCTATAGGTTGGTTCGATGTGGGCGAGGTGCGCCATGGGACCAGATTTGGTACAGCAGTGCGGATATGAAGCTTATCCGAGAGCGCTTATCGACAAACCGTAGTCGATGTAAGTCGATGCAGATCATCGCCGTCAGATCTTGAGTTCGAGGTTCATGATTGGTTTCCTAGCGTGCCACCCACGGCGGTGTGATGAGATTCGAAGAAGGGGAAACTCACTTCAGGTACATCGGGCCGCTTTCGCATTGTCCGCAGGTAGGCAAGGTTGCCTACGAGCTGATCCGCCGTCCGACCGAGGCAAGGCATCCGGTTTTTCACGATCTATGCCGGCGAGATGTATCGGATCCATCTAGTGGTACACCCGATTGACGCATGTCCAGTGACCGAGGGGTTATCGATGAGGAGATTCCCATAGCGATAGTCGATCGCCGTTAGCGCCCGCGACGGCGACGGGCTTCCACAAAGTCTTCGCGCGAACGAGTCAGAGTGATGACGCAAAGCCGGTGAGGACACGAGGCGTATATCTCACCTATTCCCACACCTCCGTAATTCACTTTCCTACTTGTAAATTTTCGCTATCGCTTATGCCAAGCGTTGTTTTGCGGCCGCGGTGGCATTTTGCAAACTGCTTAAGCATGAAGAATCTTATCGTTAATCGTTGGAAGGAACATTCGACGAATGTTTCAAGTGGGGAGAATGTTATACCGTATTTCCAGGTATGACGTAAGGGAATACGCATAAAAGTTTAGCCTTAAAGATTAGGCCAAGTTCGAAATTGCGCACAACTCGCTTAAAGAATCGCTTTCCGACTAAACGCTTCCACGCCTTTCGTAGGTAAATTCCGCCATGCCATTTCTAATTTTTATGATTTTTCCGAGAGATTTAAACATTTGACTAACGAGGGCGACACTTGGCACCCTCCAATTGTGGACTTCAAATCGCCCATTTGGACGAATCGCAAGCAATGGCACGCTTTTGCTCAGGCACAAGCCGCGAGTTGGTAGGATATTTGTGTATAGTTAATCCTCACCCTACACTTGCCTTGCACTTGTCCAAATCTTGGCCATTGGTTGGCCACTTCTGACCTATAAATACCCCTTAAGATGAAGAGTTCTTCATCCACAAAGCTTTCCAAGTCTTGAAAATCCTCTCCTCTCCTTTGTAGCTCTTTTCGTCCAACACTCCTCCCCTCCTCAAGGCCCTCGCCGAACACCCTCTAGCCTAGTAGCTTGGCCGAGGCCCCTAGCCTAGCCAAAAATCTACCTCCCTTGGTAGAAAAGTCGCTCTTGTATCATATAATGCCCAAAATACCCCAGCCCAAATACCTTACTACTTAGTAGGTTGTGAAGAACTTCTAAGGTTTCTTGAGCATACAACTTAGAGCAAAACCTGCTCAGCGCGACTTTTCTAGATATTATTGGCACTTACTGAGGTAACTAATCCTAACCTCTTTGAATTAGAGAATACTTACTGTAGTAGTATTAGAATAAGTATCAAATACTTGTAAGAATATCACGTATCAGAATTGAACTGCTACTACGCATAGGGGGTTTAAAAGAAGAATAATCAAACTGCATTTACATAGGATTGTTTTCACAAAGAGACTTATATAGCTCACCGCAGGAAGTGCTGCCCGACTTTCCGTAGAATTATGAACCTCCGCTTAGGAATGACCTTCGCAGTAGTCTTTGATAGATATTCGTGACTATTATAGTCGACTTTCATCGCACATATATCAACTCGCGTGGTTTTCACGGTATGTATGTGATTCTTCCTAAAGCATGATATTTTACAATATATATAGTACCAGATTTAGACGATACGTGTTAACTCAATAAACTACGGCAATGTCTTTGACTTAAGCCCGAATAATACTTACTTGGCAATGCCTCACGCTTAAGCAATAATACTTAAGAATGCCTCACTACTTAAGCTCAATAACACTTACTAAGAATGCCTCACTAGCTTAAGCCCTAATAATAAAGATCTCAAAGCATTTCAAAAGAATACCAATCATTTTTAATGTAAGAGAACTAATCGGTTTTAAAATGTGTTTAAGAGTTATACTAGCTTTATGGGAAGTCGAGTATAACCACTTAAGATTGATAAAAGAAACAAGTTTGACTACGTGTGTATAATAGACTTTAAATCAATTGTGAAAAGAATAATAAGACGGTTTGATAAGTAGACATGATATGATGCTACGTGTTAGGTCTTGTAACGCTTGTGAAAGAGTATTCTTGTCAGGCTTATGTTGTTTAAAGATGTTGTTACGCTAGTGTACCATCACTCACCTCTTGAGATGATACCGGGTTGTCGCCTCCGACGCGGGTAGACTCAGCGGTCCGACCATGATTCGAGAATACCTCACGCGGTCCAGGGGCCTACGCGAGCTACGAGTTCCGTGTTAGTACGCGGGTTATGCCTCACGCGGTTCATGTGGCCATGCTGACAACGAGTCCAGACGATGCCGAGGAGTAGCACCGACGCTGGGTTATACCCCACGCGCCCACGCAGTGGCTCCACGCGACCGGAGTCCAGATTAGCTTGCAGAGTGATAATACACGCAGTGGCCTTCGCTCGAATCATTCGCAGCCTCAGAAAAGACCTATTACGCTTACTCATTGTTGCTCTTGTTCAGGATGTGGGCACTATGCGCGGTTCCTTCGTTGTTTACATACTTGCAAACTGCTTTTTAAAATGATATGTTTCAT